>SSNP01000014.1:2634928-2867269 GCA_006937955.1 Pachypanchax playfairii | reverse complement strand
TAATCTCGCATGACTTTGTGTTCTTTCGGTGACAGCTGCTTCCCTGCTGCTACGCGCCTCATACGCACCCAGTGGGAAGGGCCAAGCAGCAGCATACGCGAGCGAGACGTGCTGCTCCAGTAACGCACCGCTGACACGTCCGGTGGAAAGGAGGGTTGAGACACGGTCATTTTCTTTACCAGCTGGTTCCTGTTTAGGGTCGCAGGGAGCTGGTGTCTATCTCCAGCAGTCATTGGGTAAGAGGTGGGGTCACACCTGGACAGGTTGCTGGTCCATCACAGGGCTACATAGAGACAGACAACATTCACACACACATCTAGAGTCAATTTAGAGTTGTAAATTAACCTGCATGTTTTTGGTCTGTTGGAGGAAGTTGGATTTCCTGGTGAAAACCCACACATGCTAAAGCAGAACATGCAAACTCCATGCAGAAAGGCCCCAGTTAATTTCACTCAAACTCATTTTCTTTGACTGACATTAAGCAGCAGTCCAACAGACTTGAGGTTTTATTTCGAGACCAACAGCTTCTTGGATGCACTCAAACAGATGCATGATGGAACTCACTTTTTCAGCCCAGAAACATTTTTTAGTTGAAGTAATTGTGTCTTCTGGAGCAATAAAAGGATTTGGGTTTCAGAGTTTATAAATCAGCCTTCTGAGTCTCATGATTAACCTGATATTCCTGCACCTGCATGATGCACATCTAAAAACAAAAGTTTGTTGTTTATATGATTCTATTCACCAACACAACTGTTTAAAATACGTCTTTCTGCACCAACTTCTGAATGGACATGTGAAGAATTTATTTAAGCCACATTATTAAAATAAACAGCAGAATTAATTAACAACTTTAACTGCAGTTAGTTAAAGTTTTCAGTTGTAAGAAATTGTGCAGGTTTTCTTAAAAATGTTGCAAGTGATTAAAATTGAACCTAAAAAATTAAAATGCAACGGTGTTTGATAGAGAGAAAAAAAAACGTAGATGAATGAATGAATGAATGAATGAATGAATGAATGAATGAATGAATAAATAAATAAATAAATAAATAAATAAATAAACAAATAAATAAATAAATAAATAAATAAATAAATAAATAAATAAATAAATAAATAAATAAAATGACTTCCTGATTTGTAACATCACAAAGAAGGATATATTAAAGCAGTAATAACATTTAGTATTGATGCAGGGCTTACTGTACTGCACGGGCGTGTCGTGGGAAATTGTGAAGTGTTGTGAGTCTAATGCAGACCAGACTGTGCCCATTTAACATGATGTATAATATATGAGTTGAGCACAAAGTTGCCTTTGATGGTTTCATTCCAGAAATGTCAAGTGCAAAGGTCACAGATGTAAAGTTTGCAGACGGTTACATGGAGGTAGGGATGAGAAATCCGGCTCCTTTAGAAGAGCTACAGCTCCTTCATAACTTTTCATTTACTATAACATGGAACCTTCCATTTTTAACTAATGTAGCAATTATGAGTGGTTTGTGTGTTGGATTTAAATTTATTAAAAAGCCACATTTTCATGTTTGGTTTGGAATCTGGCTCGCTGTCTCTCTGTGTACCTGGCCTCCATCATCCGTCTGTGGAACATCTGTATGAGCCTAGTCTGTCTTTGGATGTGATTGGCTGTCTGATGTGCCCATCAAGATAAAGTCCCACCCCCACTCGGATAGATCTGCAGAGCTTTGACTCTCTCCAGTCAGATCTTGTCAATCAGTACAAAGAACCAGCACCCAGAACGGGATTGTTTACAAACAACACAACCAACTACAACAACAGCAGTAGGAAAACTAACATAGTGTATAAAAAAGATTAAGAATAACATCTGGAGTGAGTCTTTCATTACTCACTGCAGATATAATAAAACTAAGAAGTACTCTAAATGTTACAGTAAAATTTTCTAACGGAAAAAGTTAAAAACTTCTTATGAGCAAATGTCATGAACCGATCCCTCTTTTCATGTGTTTTTCACCCTGACTCTTACAATGCTCAATACCAGAATTTTAAAGTCAATGTAAGATAATCCCTGGCTATTCAATATATCTGGTTAAATGAGTCTTGCTGCTTAAAAACATCAGACAGAAAGAAAAAGGACTGATAAGATGTTAGATTTGGAGCAGGAAGTGATGAGAACTGTCCAGACAGGAGACACTGACAAAAAACTGAGCTAGAAAGTTGGAAAAAGAGAAAATCTGAACTCGAAATGTGATCTGAAGCATTTCCTAATGTGTTTCACATTGATTTCATTGAGATCAGATGCATATCAAGTGTCTCTAACGNAATAAATAAATAAATAAATAAATAAATAAATAAATAAATAAATAAATAAATAAATAAATAAATAAATAAATAAATAAATAAATACATAAATACATACATACATAAATAAATACATAAATACATAAATACATAAATACATAAATAAAATGACTTCCTGATTTGTAACATCACAAAGAAGGATAGATTAAAGCAGTAATAACATTTAGTATTGATGCAGGGCTTACTGTACTGCACGGGCGTGTCGTGGGAAATTGTGAAGTGTTGTGAGTCTAATGCAGACCAGACTGTGCCCATTTAACATGATGTATAATATATGAGTTGAGCACAAAGTTGCCTTTGATGGTTTCATTCCAGAAATGTCAAGTGCAAAGGTCACAGATGTAAAGTTTGCAGACGGTTACATGGAGGTAGGGATGAGAAATCCGGCTCCTTTAGAAGAGCTACAGCTCCTTCATAACTTTTCATTTACTATAACATGGAACCTTCCATTTTTAACTAATGTAGCAATTATGAGTGGTTTGTGTGTTGGATTTAAATTTATTAAAAAGCCACATTTTCATGTTTGGTTTGGAATCTGGCTCGCTGTCTCTCTGTGTACCTGGCCTCCATCATCCGTCTGTGGAACATCTGTATGAGCCTAGTCTGTCTTTGGATGTGATTGGCTGTCTGATGTGCCCATCAAGATAAAGTCCCACCCCCACTCGGATAGATCTGCAGAGCTTTGACTCTCTCCAGTCAGATCTTGTCAATCAGTACAAAGAACCAGCACCCAGAACCGGATTGTTTACAAACAACACAACCAACTACAACAACAGCAGTAGGAAAACTAACATAGTGTATAAAAAAGATTAAGAATAACATCTGGAGTGAGTCTTTCATTACTCACTGCAGATATAATAAAACTAAGAAGTACTCTAAATGTTACAGTAAAATTTTCTAACGGAAAAAGTTAAAAACTTCTTATGAGCAAATGTCATGAACCGATCCCTCTTTTCATGTGTTTTTCACCCTGACTCTTACAATGCTCAATACCAGAATTTTAAAGTCAATGTAAGATAATCCCTGGCTATTCAATATATCTGGTTAAATGAGTCTTGCTGCTTAAAAACATCAGACAGAAAGAAAAAGGACTGATAAGATGTTAGATTTGGAGCAGGAAGTGATGAGAACTGTCCAGACAGGAGACACTGACAAAAAACTGAGCTAGAAAGTTGGAAAAAGAGAAAATCTGAACTCGAAATGTGATCTGAAGCATTTCCTAATGTGTTTCACATTGATTTCATTGAGATCAGATGCATATCAAGTGTCTCTAACGAGCAGAAGAATCCAAAGGAATAGGAAAAGATGCTCATCATAAATATACACAGCCAATGTCATGATATCATGTCCACAAAGTCTTCTATTCCACTGACTTTGGTAAGTTGATGCATTCTCTCTTTTTAGGCATTTCCCTCCATTCAGTTAATGAGAAAAGATGAAGGGTGTTATGGAGGATTTTTTTCACAATTCAAAGTCTTGATTGTACACAGATGGTAGATGCACAGCCATGACGTAGCTTTTTTTATTACTGTGTTTGCTTTTAGTCCATTTGAAGATGTTTCATGCATCGCCAGTAGATCTGTATCTAAAGAAGGATGTTTTCAGCACATGGACAGTGATAATCAAGTTCACATTATCCCACATAGAGCACTCATCTGCAGATTTGTCACAGCAATATTAGAAAAATATGCTAAACTAATACTGACACCTTAATTACAGTCATTATAGTGTGTGTTAAAATCTTGATTAGATGAATCAAGCACTGTGGAATGTGCAGAAAAAAGTGATTTTCAGAGATGCAAAATAGCTTCCAGGTCAGCTAGAATTTACCTCAAGACACCAAAAAATCTAAATCCAGGACAAATTCAGTAATTTCACAAATGCATGTTCCAATGGAGTCAAGTGTTTTTGGCTAAACTGGAAGATAGACGAACTCCTGCGAGTAAGAGTTAATAGGATTCTAGGTAAGAATACGGGAGATGGTAGCAGTGATGTCATCAACAGGGGACAGAGAGACAGTAACTATGNAAACAATCCCAAGTCACACATCAGTTATCATCAGCCAACATCCAAAATCTGAATTCAGATGTTACTAAAGGCAAACGAGACGTGACTGAGTTTACACGTATGAACACCACGGTGAGTAACATGAAACATGTTTGCAGAGGTAAGACATGACATGACAGGAAGTGTGAAAACAAAACATAACCTGATCATGCTTGATTATTGACAGACGGGAGGTGTTGTGCCCAAATAATCTGAAAACTAAATTATATCAAATCATAACAAAAAATCTTTAAAATGGAAAATGGAAAATTCAGTTACTCATGTTCAGTGAGTATAATGTAGTTAATGAAACTTAAACACAGCAGAGTCTGTTGAACATGTGGGAGCACAAATGAAAAGGTCTGATCACCTCTGTGGAACAACCTGGAAGTCGGGGCGACATAAAGAACGTGACTAACAGATCTAAGGGATCCGGAGGGGCAGAACACGGCAGGAGGTCAGAACCTGCCCATTAGGAGCCTTACAGATCAAAAATAAAACGTTCAAATCAATCCCAAAACAAACAGGAAGCTAATAAAGAGAAGCAGGTACAGGTGAGAAATGTTCAGACTTTCAAAATTCGTCTTGGTTAAAAAGGGTTTCAGATTTTAAAGTAACATCTCATGTGGAGAAGATACTTCTCTTCATGACTGAATAAATCAGGTTTTAAACTAATAAACCACCAGGAATAAAAAACAAAACAAAACAAACAGATTACCAGCACAGTTTAAACACTGTTGCTCTGTCCCTCATAGACAGCTGTGATTCTTTATAAAATTAGCATGTTGCAGATGTTTTTTGGAGATCACTCTAGTTTTAAAATCTTACCCAATGACATGCAAAATCCTCGATCTCTGACCTGAAGCTAACCTCAGATCCACAGCTGTTTTATTCCCTGTTCTGAATCATTTTATGTTTAACTGCAAAGCCCAAACTTTGACCTAATCATACCGTAATTAAACAATCAAACAATTAGACAACAAGTATCCGTGTCGCTGGAAAAAATTTACAGTTTTAGAATTAAAGAAGGCTTGTAAATTTATCCTCATGTGTGTAAAATAAACATAATACTGAATTATAAAGTTGTTTGGCAGTNTATAACTTAATAACATATAATAACACAGAGCTATACAGCAGTAGCTGCTCTTTTTTATAGTCTACATTTCTACTTTCTACATCTGGGTCTGGAGGAGAGGGCGGAAGACTATAAGAGAGACGATCCGGAAATGAACAGGGTTGTCTGACAAGGCGCGAGTCAACCCAGCGCTGACATCTCCTCCTCAACTCCATTTTGTACACTTTGAGAAAAATAATAATATAATAATAATAATAATAATACGTCTTGAACATTCACCAAAACAACATTAAAGAACAGTTTGGTGCTGTGACATGAAAAGAAATCACAAAACTGATAAAAAAAGCAACAAAATCATAAAAAATTAAGAGTTAGTGACTCTCTCCAACGCTTTAATAACTATACGGGGACAACTTTCTGTGAATTTATTATCTTCCCACATAAAAAGTTATAATATTAGAAACAGGGACGTTTGGATTGACCAGAAATAAAAAGTTAGAAGTAGATTTGCCTAATCGAAGACACATGGAGGAGAAATCTGCAAGATTTAGACAGTGGAACTTTGGTTATCTTTAGTTTATTCTGTTTGTCCATGAATATAAATCATGCATATCTACATATTTTGTTAGTTCAACAGGCATTTAGCGTATTTTTTTGTAACTGTGCTTGTTTGTGCGTGACACATAGAGTCATCATCATTCTATCTGATTTCATGCAAGAAAAAGCTTTAACGTTTGCCATATGGAGGTTGTTACAGTGGAAAGGAAAGCAAGAGAGTCAGCTTGTGAGTACAGGTTAAAAAGACTGGACTCTGCAGGAGAAGATGTAGCATGCACACACACACACACACATACAGACACACACACAGCGAGGATATTGGACCGTTACCAGAGAGAATCAGAAATAAGGAAATTAAAGAATCTCTTTCCTCCGTCTCATTCGGTTTGTTTTCTCTCTAAACAGCCTGCAAAATGTGACATTTAGAAGCTCTTTATGAAAAAGTTTCACATTCTTTGAAGGATGTGAACATGTTTTTGAAAAATGGACACACACAAGCATTAAAGAGCTAATCCCATCATACTAACACTTCCCACCAAATTCGGGAGCCGCTATCTAAAACCCACTTTGATCCGCTGGAGGTTTAGCAGTAGGATCAAATCTCACATCTGGGTCTGTAGGTGACCTGAGGGGACAGATGTGCATGCTGTACATGTACACCTACATTAGAGAGGTCATTGGGTGCACATGGATCCAGCCTGAGTGACGTGTTTTACCTAACACCATGTTTTCTCCACCAGTAAATCTGCAAGGATTCAAATTCGAGCCTAAATCAATCTGCGGTTCATATTGAGCGAGCATCAGTTTTGACAGCTTAATAAAACCAGATTTGACTCCTCAGATTGGTCTTTTCCTATTGTTTTAAGTTTTAGTTACAAGGTTGAAACCTGGTGCTTTTGTCCACGATGTCAAGAAAAACATTTCAATAATAATTTTGTTGTATTTAATCATGACCTCCACATAAGACAACAACATCTGACAGTCTTAAAACAGAAAGTAATCTCATATGATTTGACTTGAAGTTAAATTTAACAGGATTAATACCAGATTATTTGTTAAAATGACCAGATTATTCATATAAATATGCTGCTCTTTCTGACAGCAGGAGCTTTTGGGACATGAGGCCTAAATCTTCCACATGAAACCAGCATGTGTTTCACATTTGCCATGACATTTTCATTTTCTTTCTCTTTTTTTTTTTTGGTGTTTACTGTAATATGTAAAGTCACGAGACAACGGAGACGTCGCATTTTTCTGCTGCATTCCGAGGCGCTGGGATTCTGTACAACTGAAACAAAACATTGTCATACAACTTTTTTAATTTTTTTTCTTGATGCACAACTTGCATTTTTAAGAATCTAAGAAATATAAAGAAGGAAATCATCAACAGCTTCTCTGAGATTTTCACTAAAGAAACTGAAAAAACACAACACATACAGTCATGCACCACCAGTCATAAAGTTTTTTTTAACTAAATTATATGAGAAATGTTACTCTTGATTATTTTGCCTTTTTTATGATGATAAAATAAACAAATCTAGTTTTTTATGCTCAGAAATTCCTGATTTAAGCTTCTAATCATGTTCTTGAACCTGCATTTCATCTGGCACGGACCTCAGCAACATCAGTGGGGCATCTTCTGCTGTGCTGAAAGGATAAGTGCATCACCGAAATCCTCATCAAGGTTCTTGTGAGCTCTGAGCTTTAGAGCCCACATTATCCACATGTGTGCACACACACACACCATACCATCCCAGGACTCATCTTCTCCTTGATTACCCTTCTGTGAGGCCCAGCAGGAACATGCTCGGTTGAAATGAAACAGGCTTTGTTTTACTCTGAAGCAGAGAGGAGGGGGATTAAAACATGAACCGTTTTCTCAGGACCTTGTTTGTTATGTCTCAACATATGAGACTAATGGATCTAGATGTTAACTTCAGGTTCTTTAGATAGCTGCGAAGGATCATTTCATTATGAGAACTAAAATCAATGTATGTGTTACTTTTGTGTTTTGATACTAAATCAAACACTTAAGAAATATGTTAAACTTGCTTTAGTGCTAAATCAGTAAAAGTTTTGTAAACAAACTGTATCTGAATGTCAGATGATGTTTTAAAGATCCACGTTGCCCAAAAAGAAAAACTCAACCCAAATGAGACCCAAATTTCAAGGAAAGATACTCTTACACTAAACACTTTTTGAAACTAATTACACTTTACACATTTTAAGACTGAATTTATGAGCCTTTCAGTTGTTTTTAATATGTTAATTTTCTGAACTGGCGTGTCATGAAGCTGCTTAATACAATAGTCTCCAAAATTTCAAGCCTCATTCACATGGAAACACAGTTTTTTATTTTTTTTAATTCTTGAACATCGTTTTTGGAAATGTTTTCATCTACATGGATACAGTGAATATAATCCAAAACGGTGTCGTCTGAGGTGTTTGCTGCGTAAATACACTAAAAACCGGCAATAAGGCGTGGAGCATGTGAGGAACGGTTGCACCCTCGGTTCAAACTGCAAAACAACAAGAAGAAAATGAAGATGGGTTATAGGTTAGAGGTGAGGCTATGACATCATCATATTCAAAAAGTTGCAAGAAAAAATGCAAGAAAAAAAAAAGATCTCTCTGAGCCCATTTTCTAAAAGCTATATTTTAAAAGCCCCTGAAATGCTGTTACTGCATGAACATGGGGCTCAAACCAAAGTACTTGGTAAACGCGTCTTCCATATGGACGAACAACAACAGGACAACAGCTCTACCAACTGTGCCAGAAAACATTAAAATAAAAAAATTCTTTACACATAAATCTTTTAATCGCTGTCCCTGTCCCGATACTTGCACTGCACCCTACAGTCTTCCACAAAGTGCACATAGCAGAAGTGCACATAAGGGTGCGTAGTGAACAAATGCGCATATATTGATGTATAGGGACAGCGAGCATTACGTGCCACAGCGTTCTTTCTCCATGACAACCAAAATGACGGTGCTGGTCACTGCTTTTGTATACTAGAAATGATTTTAAAACTCCAACAAACATTTATTTTGAGGAGAATGAAGCACAGGAACCAAAGAAGGTGTATAAGTATATTATGTCCAAAAATACACACCAGCACCGTTATTGATTAATTATAATGTTGATCAGATATGTGATCCATCTTTCCAACAGAGAATCAATCGATTGTAATAACACATCTAGACAATAAAATTAAATATTGATTATTTGGATTCTACACTTGAGAAAACATTTTTTGGTCTGGATGGTCCAGATATTTCTCCATCTTCTTCTTCTTTTTCCATCAAAATTCACACGAAGCAATGCATTGTGGGAAATACCCTTCGCTGAAGTCTGCACTGATGCGGGCTTCGGCGAAGTGCGGACCAAGGGTGCAAAAGGGGCGGGGCCAAGAGCACGACTCTCCACTATAGAGACACCCTACGCACTCACGCCCCTCATCGAGAACATGCATTTGAAGCGTGCAAGGGTGCAAGTGCAGGTAATGGAACATTATTCTTAGTCCAAAATGTGTTAATTCTACAGAAAATAAACATTAGGTTGGATCTCTAAATTCTAAAATATAGACAGATGTTTGTTGTGTGTTTTTCACACACACACACACACACACCCGAGCGCGCCTTGAACATTTCACTCCTGCCATAAACCTCATATAAGCTCTTACCACAGCTCCTCCCCACACATCCACCTTACCTCATGTTGAGCACATGCAAGCAGTTCTTACTTTATTTTGATGACCCTAAACACATTTTCCAACTTTCACCACAAACCAACACTCTGACCAGAGGAAGTAAGAGGGCAGCTGTGATTTTCCCAACTAAAATAAAAGGAAAACCAAGAACATGAAACACTGTAAATCCATAGCTGTGCATTAGTCTCAGAACAGGAAGTGATCCACATCTGTTCATGGTGGCCTTGATAAGAAGGATGACTAACTTAAATTCATGTATAGTAGAATAAAATCAAAATTTCCAATAGTTTTATTTGTACTTATTTCTGAGGGTCCCTTCTGGGAACTTGGTTTAAAACCATGATTTTTTTAAATCAAATTTCTCACATGTTACATGACAAATGAGTGTTTTTCTACCTTTATTTACAGAAAATTTTTAAAAATAGTGTTTTGTTAGTTCTAGGTGATGTTGAATCTTTTTGACTGGTAAAACTGTTTAGAACGGTTTCAGGGCTCGGTAATCCTCCCCAAACACAGAAATAACTGTTTTAAACTCCCCTATTTGCACAGACTAACAGAATAAAACAAAATGCAACTCAAAAAGAAAGAAAAGAAACAAAAAAACATTTAAAAAATGGCCTGTCGCCCCATCATCCCCACCCCTGCAGCAGCCCATCCACTTTCCTGAGGAAACACTGTACTTGATTATTGTGGTACATGATGAAGAACAGAGACAGCGACCTTGCACTCGCTTTGTCAGCGTGTGGAGATTTGGTTTAATTCAATTCATCCTACAAGACACTCCACGTCAAGTTTTACACCATGGAGGAAAAAGAAAGCAAGACATGCACTGAATACAGAAAAAACAGAAAAAATCCACATGAATTAGTAGCAGATGTAGAAGGTATTTTCTGTTATTCAACATCTTTAAACATTATTGTTGGTGCATCATGTCCATCCTGGCTGATTTTATTTATTTATTTTTTATTCTCGAAGAAGTTTCTTCTATCATTTAAAAGACTCATTGGTTACAATTATGTTGTATCTGTCTTCTCTTTTCTAAACGATCACGTCCTCTCAGGAGTGTCCTTCATCCATCAGGTGTAGGTAGCAGATGGTTAACCTGACACGCTGGCTCCAAGTTGTGCTTTGTGTTTTTTAATATGTATAATATATATTTAATTTCCTCTATATACATAAAAGTCTGATCTCCGTTTTATTTTGTGATTTCTTTGATTTTAGTGCTAACTGGGCTCCTCAAGGCCCTGCAGGTAGTGATGTCACTTAATATTGTGTTTCATTTTTAGTAATTCTTACTGGTGTTAAGGATAAAAGGTAAAATGTTCAGATTTTGGGGATTATGGATATTATAATAACCTTTTTTTATGATGGTTGTTCTCTTGTTCAGCCAAAGTTTTTAAAGTCTCTGCAGTGTGAATGAGACATTTAACCAAATCCTTTGTAAATCCAACAAATTTATTCCAACTGAAAGCAAACATTGCTGCATCGTGTTCCTTCAATTGTGTCATTTGCAAGATCTAACAAATTTAAGGATTTAAAAAACTAAAAACGGTGTAAAGCAATGGTTAATGTGGTCTCTGTGTATGCAAGCAGCCAATAAATTAGTCTTTATTTGATCCCGTGTCAGGCCCTAATGCCCTGCGTGTTGACTCTGCTGTCAGGCTTCCAGTGATCAAGGACTAATAGAGGCTTTCTGCTGCCATGGGCGCTTCCAGCAACCCGCAATCCAAATCTGAATCATGCCAGAGTTTGAGGAGTGAAAGCCAACGAAAACAACAAATATATTTTCATTTAGACCGAAGGCATATTTGCCTGGAGAGAGCAGGGTGGAGGAGTGAAGGTGAGGAAATGAGAGAAGAGGTAAAGCAGAGGAAAAGGAGACAAGGGAGAAATAAAACAGATTAAGTGAGGCGAACGCAGAGAATGAGAGGAAGACATCTAAATTATTTGGCTCTGTTTAAGCTCCAGCTCTGGAAAATGTTTCATCTAAATCACTAAATGTCTGTTTACATTTTTGTTTTTATCTTTGCAGAAAGTGCTTTCAGATGAAAACACACTTGAGTGATTCATATTTTAGTGCGCTTTAAAATGTTCCTGTGTTTTTAAGCCCCTTCTGACACACACTAGCCCCCCCCCACCAGGTCTCCAGGTCTCTGATAAACAGAGGACTCACCTCAGTGCAGGCCAAGGCAAATGTTTGAGCCACCTGTTGCAGGAAACCTGAAGCTCTCAGGAGATGTTAGGATGGAGCCCAAGGTGAGGCTGCGATCCAGATACAGGTTACCTCGGAACCGAAAAGGAGACGTGGAATCAAACAACATGAAGCTCTTTCTCTCTCTCTCTCTTTAACTTTTCAGACTCAAAAAGATTTAAGAAACAAGCTTGTTAAAGTAACAGAAAATAAGATAAAAGCTTCAGAACTAAACAGATGTCTGCTTTAATGATAGATTACATGATACCATGTTTACAACTAACACAATGCAGGTGTGATGATCAGTAAACTCAGACCTGGTGTGATGAGAGAGGGGAGAAGTACTAACATCCATATCCTGCCTGTCTGTGTTTATATGCATCTGAATACAGATTTATATTCTCTATAAAACTGATTTACTTTTACCAGTAAACTCCCACAAATACAACAAAACTAAACACAGTTCTTCCAATGTTTCAAATAATATTAGTGTTCTTTAATTTCCCCAATTTTAAGTTGAAAATGTAACTTTTTATTTGTCACTGTGACTTTTAGGCTTAATTCTTCTCAGCTTATTTTAGGAGACATAAAGAGACACTCGACTTCTCTCTTTTCTTCTTTACAGACTGAAGAGAGTCTGCAGGATCCAGTCTGGCAGCATGAACAACACACTGATTATTAATTAGCAAACCTGCAGTTTGTTTGTTAATGAAATCTTTTAGATACTAATATTCAGAAATGTTGCTTATATGCAAATTTAACTATACATGTTTATTTTCTTCCATGAATGCATTAATGAAACATGAATCACAACTTTAGTATTTCATTGTTTTTACTGTAAAATTAAACCAAATGTTTAAAAGCTGTATAAAGTCCTTTGTATTATTTAATTGCTTGTAGGAATATCAAGGAAAAAGCAACAACTAGTCAAGTCAATTTTATTTATAATGCACATTAAAAAACAAACATTTTGATCAGAGTTTTGATCAGCTGACCTCAGAAATCTCCTGGGCAGGTAAATGTTCAAAAGTTCTGCAAGGCACAGAGGAGCAACATCATGCAGGACCTTAAAACAAGCAACAAGATTTTGCAATCAATCCAAAAAGTGACCTTAAACCAGTGCAGACGGGAAAGAATGTGGTCTCTCTTTTTTGTGCCAGTCAGCAAGCGAGCAGCAGCGTTCTTCACCAACGGTAGATGTTGCAGTGAAGAGTGATCAAACTCAGCATAAAGAGAGTTACAGTAGTCCAGCTTCGACGTAATAAAAGTATGAATGACTTTCTGTCTGTCAGATTTAAACACATTATCAAAGGAGTCACTGAGACTCGACACAATGACTCGACACTGAGATGCTCTCATTTTCATTTAAACGTGAAAAGTTTTGATCCGTCTAAAAGTCTAAGGCTATGTTCAGACTGTAGGCTGATGTAACCCAAATCCGATTTTTTTGCCCGTATCTGACCTGTATCTTTTATGACAGTCTGAACGACACAGATACGATTTTTTCAAACGCGACCCAGGCCACTTCATCATGTTGTCCTAAATCCAATACGTATCTGATCTTTTGGCATGCGACTTCCGTCTGAACCACCAGGTCACTTCCATCCGACCTGTACGTCATCAATACGTGACTATTCTGCGTCAAGGACACGGGAGCAAAAAGTAAACAACAGTAACGGCAGACGACGCAGAGAACAGTCAATGACGTGAAACCGAAATGTATTTGGGGAGACAGCTCTGTTCGGGAACCGCACAGTTTTTGAAAACATTTCCAAAGAAATAGCAGAGAGCGAGTTAAGTGAACGTGGCTCCAATGCCAAAGAAAAATTAAAAAATCTCAGAGCTAAATACAAGGAGGCATTGTTCCTGCTAATGCGCATGTGTGACACATTCAAGACGCATTCCGTTCAGACACCAAGTCACATTCAGGTCGCATTTCACTGGCAATATGAACGACCTTGTAAAAAGATCGGATTTCACAAAATAATCGGAATTGAGCATTGAGACCTGCAGTGTGAACATAGACTTAATGTCCCTCAGACAAGCGAATAAAAGCTGCCGAGACTCTTTACAGTCTAACCATGAGGGAAGTAAATGTAAATGTCATTCGCAATGCGGAGAGCATAAGCAATATAAACAACAGGGGGCCAAGAAGAGACCCTTGAGGGATCCCGCATGTTAGTGGAACTTTGTTTGAAGACGATTCACCGATTTGAAGAGAAAAAAGTTTTGTATGTGAGGTAAGACTAAAAAAACTAAAGAAATCAAGGAAAACTAAACTAAAGAAAGTGTAGTTCTCCCTTATTAGAGGTCCGGTGACAGCAGATACCTTAAACAAGGTGCCAGAGTTTGGTTGGTTTGTTCTTCTATTCATTCAGTTGGTCAGTGGAATTTTTGTATTCTTAGACCCAAAATATGTGATTCAGTTAAAGGAAAAGTTTTGTTCTTTTATCTTTAAACATGTTCTCTGTACAAATAGAATCACTTCTCAGGTGTGCCCGTTAGGTAAGAGCTCGTTAATATGAGAGAGACATTCTGTGTTATACACATGAATTTGTTTAGTTTGAATTTCAGAGCAGAAGATTCACTACTGGTTCAATTTTGGAGATCCAGGAACTCTTTTGGTCTGCTTCCAATGTTTGAGCCTCCCTCTCTCCAAACCCCCATCTTAAAAAAAAAGAAAAAAGAAAACAACCTTTTGCAAACACCCCTTCAGGTTACCTACCACCTTTCAGCTCCAAATTCTCTGGCAACTCCTTAAATAACCCCCATCACCCCCTCTTCCTCTCACCTTTTGGCATCTCGTTCAAACTGCTCCGCAAACAACTCCCCTCCTCTCCTTCTTTCCCTATGCCCCCCACCCCCCACCCCTCTAATTACTGTGGTTCTTTAAGTTTTTCACCTTTCCTTCAAATCTGTGTGTCTTTCTCCAAATGGGAGCTCGCAGCTTCTCCCCGTCCCCGTTTCTGTCTCTCTGGCGCTCACCGGGATGTAAAATATTCACAGCTGCTGCTGTGGTCAGGTAGCACGGCCACAAGACTCTCTGAGCAAACACAGAGGCTGTGAATGTGTGAAGCCAGTGGTGTACGTTTCATTTGAGGTCCAACACAGGTCCGATAGTTCCTAATGGAGTCCAAACAGAAAGCGCATACTGAGCCTCGCCGCATGCCTCAACAAACCAAACACCAAACATACCAGGCACAACACTAAAAAGAAAAAAAAGAAAACTGCAAACAGTTTCAGGTGAGATGTCTGACGACGACGAACTGCTGAACAGAAAAACTCAGATTTCACTGATAATCAGTGTGAAACATCTGTGTTGAATAAATGCCCTGCTTTTAGGGTTTTACCTTGTAATGGTTTTTGGGGAGGGGCAGCGGCGCCTTAGATCATGTTAAAGCTGCAATAAAAACACAACAAGCTATTCCAAGAGCTCGATACTTATGATAGTGAAAAAAAAAATTCATGCCAGGTTCTCCGATTAAATAAGTGGACAAATTTGTCTCAGATATCTACAGTTCGGTTCGGGTTCCTTTAAGCCAAAACAAAGTCAAATGGAATATTTTACATTTCTGGAATCGTACCAGAAAATAATAAAGATATTTCGGGCCAGGAATGGCGGCCCTTGAACTTTACGAGGGAGGGAGATCAGTGTCTTGAACTCATTTCAAAGTAATTGTACTTGATATGTCGTTTACAGAACACCCAAGTAATCATATAAACAAAGGACTAGATGCCCTGGGAGGATGAAAGGAAACTCGAATCGCCCTCTGATGCATCATACTTACTCACGTTCTTAAACCAGTGTTAGACACTGAGGATTCCTGGGCACAGTAAAAGGATGGAGGGCCTTTTTGTAATAAACACAGCAGGATGGACAGATACTGGTGGATTCCATCATATACATGGAAATTAACTTAGACACACATGCAGGCAAAAACAGATGGCAGAGGGCTGAAAGTGATGTATGCAATGAACAAATTACAACTGCTGCAGCCCCGAGCCGAGTGGGACCGCGTGTGTCCGTGTGATAACCTGTTTGATCCAGTTAAAGAGCTGGAATCTGTCGGGGATTTACAGAAACAAGACAAAAAGTGTCTGAAACTAAGAAAATACAAAACTGTTGGACTCAGACAGCAACAACACGAAGTGTGGCTTTAAAGAAAAACATGACATCATAGTTAATTAGAATCAGGTTATAAACAGAGGAGTGATATTTATGTTATACCATATGCCCTGCTCCATGTGTCTTTCTGTCCCGGGGGGCACAGCAACAGGTTTCAGACACATAAGGTCAAGGAGGAGGCTTTTCCCAGCTGCCGGACCACACTGATGCACACAGGATGCTACCCAGCTGCCCTAAGTGTGTCTGCGTGCATATATGGGTCGGCCATTTCTGAAACCTGTTTTGTTTTGTTGTTATCATATAAAAGACTGTGTTTATCCTCCAGGAAGCCATGTTTGCCATGTGTACTTGTACACGAGAGGTCTCAGCAGAGAGAAATGGAAACCCCTGAAGTAATCAGCCAGGTTGTCTGTCGGGCTTCTTTCACAACGCTAATCTGTTACAGATTCCTGCCTCGTGATTTGGTTTGGTTATCCTGAAAGATAATTTAGATGATTTTTTAAAATAAACCTCATATCTGATCTTAAGTTTTAGTGCTTTGCTAAATTATTTAGAAGCATTTACTGAATTAAAAACCTTCATCTGTAATTGTTTTTTTATGATGAACCTGTAGAAATTAACATTAGAACTAGACCTCATCCCGCCTCCTTAACACAGACCTACTGTATGACGGCACGCATGAACTAGAAAGTTTCTACGTCAGCTCTCGGAATTTTGCTGGGAAATGTATGTGTAGATGAAATAAAAACACATGATTGAACGCAAACATTTTAAACACAAATATATTCTTTTTATTTATTCAGGTTTAAATGATAAGTATTCAAAAAGAGAAGCATAAATGGTAGAAAAAAAGACAAGATTCTGTCCTTTGTTCTTTTTTCTATTAAATATTACATAAAATAAATAAATCTGGAGAAAATCATGATAGTGTTAGATTTGTGTTGGTGCTTTTGTGACTAAGCAGTTTTCTTTTTTCCAGCTTTTTATCTTGATTGTCTTTTCTTTTATCCCTCTTGTTCAGATTTCAACCTTCATCTCTTCTTCTTTTTTTTTTTTCTTTTCATTTAAATCTCCCCGTTCTTGCACTTCACAAATCTAGAAATATGAGTCACTACATCACATTTTGGCACAGAAGTTGTTTCTCTTTCATGTTTACTGTGCCAGTGTACTTTATAACTTAACCAGAAAATAATACAGTATATACTTTGTATACTGATATATTTTTCTTTAAAATAGAAATGTCTTAATCCGAAGGTAATTAAAGTCCATAGATTTTAGTTCTTTGCCTCCTCAGTGCATCATACAGATCAGTTTTGCATCCCTCCCCTGTAGCCATCACTGTAAGTCTATAAAAAATCCTGCAAACTTGCAGAAATCTGTGGTGGTTGATACGTCCCGTCATCACTGCTACAACACCGTGGGCAGGAAGTGAGTGGCTGTGTCTTTCCTCCGTGTCCTCTTCCCCTGCATTGGCTTTCCTTTGGGATTCAGTCCGATGAACATACGCCTATTTTTTTTAGTCTTCCACTTGGCTGAAGCGTAGGTGTTGTACTTATTCTCCTCCATTCGTTCAATTAGACGACAGTCACGACCAAATTCCCTCTGTGAAGGAAATAAAACAAGGAAAGATTTGAGTGTTTGTGCTGTTTCTCTCACTCTGAAAAGAACAACATCTCTGACCGTTAGCAGTGACTCGATACATCTTAGTTTACTATGAGATGATGTCAGCTGAGTGAATGATGAACGGTTGTAAACAGACATTTCTGAGGTTTTCTACTGGCAGAGGATTAATCCAATTGTAAAAGATCCTTATTACAGTCAAATCCCAGGCAAATGAGACAAAATTTTTATAATTAAAACATTACTGTTTTAAATATTTTTAAACCAAACATTAAGAGGTCTCAATCGAAGCTGTAGTTTTCTTTGCTTGGATGGCAAATAATCTTCTGCTACAGTTTTTACAGATTAACTTAAATTGTTTGGCATCTTGCGCCAGAGATTTTAAGACGTTATTAGCATGTTTTCATGTGATCTTCCAAGTCATGAACAGTATGTGTGACTGTGGTGTCTTCTTCCTTCTTAACCCTAACCCTATTTGGATGTCACATATGGTGTGCCTCAAGGATGTGTGTTAAGACCTTCTTTCATATCACAATTTATGCAAACAATGTGGATCAGAATAAAATGATCTTTATGCTGATGATGACATCATTCATGTGTCCATTACATCCCCATAAGGTATCCACTGTATTTCTTTCTACCCGATTCTCCTCAATGAAACTGCACCGATGTCTATCTACAGAAAGTAAGACATACTGAAAAGTAAATTCCAACTTCAAATTTTAAAGGTTCCACTCTCAAAAGTTTATGTTTACTTTTGATGAAGTACAGTTGGATCTCAATAAATAACTTTATTCAGTCTCTATTCCTCCTTTTAATCTCTTTTTATTATGAACACTTTCATTATTAACAATACAATCTTTATTCGTTTTTGCTGTCCTACAGTAGCCAAAGTTTAAGCTATTGCCTCAACGTTACTCAAGGTTATGTTAGTTAGGAACAAATCCTGTGTAATCAGGTCCAACAGTAAAATCTAGACATAAAACCCTAGTTATTGTGATGTTGGTTTTATCTAGTAAAGGCAGACCACTGGATGAGATTAAGAGGATCTAGTAAAGTGTGACATTTTAAAGGTTATGTCTTGTTGGAGGTTAAGAGCATCGTGACACAAAGTCTGAGGCTTAGGTTACTGCAATAACTTGTAATTGAAGAAAATAGAAGATGTGAGATGGCAGAGTTTGTCAGCTTACTGGAAGCTGCCGTTGTACTCAGGGCTAACGTCACTTAGCAGTTAACTGGATGCAGTCGGTACTCATAAAAGAGAATGTACATGTCCAACACACTCAGTATCTCCTGCTCCTGATCTGAATCTTGCCACAGCTGTTCAAATTGATTCCAGAAGAGAAACTAAATATTCTCAAAGCAAAATGAGAATATTCAACAGGCAGCTTTTTGTTTCTCTGTGTGAGAGAGATCGCTGCCCTTCAATTACAGTCAAATTTTGCTCATAAAAACTGATGTCAGTACATTTAACTGGGTGAAGACAGCAGCCAGATCAGATCTAATATGTTTCTAAGTTTTCTTACAATTATAAAAAAAAGTGTATTTGTATATTTGGCTGTGGGAAATCCTAACCCTTTGTGACACCTAATCTGGAGATGTAATTGTAAACAATGACTTCAGTTGATTACCACCAGATAAAGAAGTCACTGTGTAAAGCGATCAAGTGTAACCGAAGCCTGAGCCCTTCACTGGCCGGTGCCACTACGGCTTGAATTGCGCTGGGCAGAAGACGTCATGGGAATTCAGTTTCAGGCCATGCAACAAAACGCCTCTTTTTTCTTTCTTCTCTAACTGCGCGTCATTTCAAACACACCGTGTGGCTTCAGAGAAAGACACTCTGAAAACCTGGTCTTTTCAGTAAGGAAAAGAGAAAATGCGAGAATGGGATGAAGGAAAGGAAAACAGAGGAAACAAATGCTTCTCTCCCTAGAGGGAAAGAAGCAGAATAGAAAACCTGAAGGATTGTGTTTCCTATTTTCTGAATGGAAAGGAGAGAGTAAGTCTGGCAACCTTCTACGTTATCTCATAAAGAAACATCCAATTCACTTCAGTTCAGTTCGATTTCACAGTTTTTGAAGAATATTTCGTCTTAATGAGAAGCTAACATGTCAAAAAGTGACAGTGAGACTGTGATAAACTGAAAACTTACCGCTCCATACAGAACACCGTTCTTATTGATTGCCAGGTAGTGATTGCTGTTGACCCCCCTGATGGCCACCACTCCCACCCTCACTGATCTGATCTCCAAAATACCTGATGGAGCAAACACAAAGAGACAAGCGCATCAGACCTGAGTGTGAATCTTCTCATCAGATACTGTTACATTGCTGATATCAGATACTGACTTTTTGTTGCCAGAAGCACCCCCCCCCCACCCCCCCCTTCCCCCCACCACCACCAACATTTTCCTAAAGGTCTTTAGCTTGTTTCAAACCAATTACAACTCGTACTTACCTTTAAAAGAAGAAATTTGTCATTTTTGAGAGTTTACATCCAACAAAAACCTGTTTGCATGGTAAGCGGTTTAATTACATCCTGTTTCAGGTCAATTGCAGTTTATTTTGGCATTAGTTGAATCTTAAACTCCTCACAAATAAATATTATTAGAAGTAAATCTGGTCTGAAATGTGATAAATTACGCATGTTTACCCATTTAATTACATTATATTTAAACATAAAACATTTACTTCTCACAGTAAACTCCAGTCTTATCTATCTGTTCCTGTCAGGGTTAAGGTCAGCCTTTTGCCCTCGGCTTATTTGCTGGATTAACTTGTGGATTGGGTGCTGTGTGACTAAGTTGCAAGCCAAGAAAAATATGTAAATATATTCTGCATTTAATGTTTGTTTTTCTGACCATGGGAGCACAAGCAGGCTGGCAGGTATTTGGACAGGATGGAGAGAAGCGTTCTGGCTGCCAGACTGGCAGCAGGTCAAAGAGTCCAGATCAGTTTTCAAGGTGAACCAATTACTGGTTTACGTTGTGGTCACTGGTTCTTTCTTCTGTCTTAAATCAGTACACAGAGCCATAAAACTATCAGGGCTTTGAAAGGAGTCAGCAGGAAATGGAGTCTAGTTGCAGGAGTAAATGCAAAATATTTTTAAGGATATGCACTTGTTTTTATAAGACTTTTTAATTAAAAAAAGGTTTGAATCAGTGATCGTAACTTTTTTTCTGATAACCTTAGAAGATATTTACCACATGGGATTGTTTTCTTGTTACAGTGGAACTGAAAGACTGTTTGTGCACTTTAGCTTGATGTTGTACAGTCACAGTTTCCCCTCGTGTGCACTTTTTTATGTCATTTCTAAATAGTTTTTGGAAATACTTCATCTTTTTTTTAAGCCACATGTTGTTAAAGCACTTATATAATCAGTTTCCTGATTTGGTTAATGGCTCAGCTTCAAGATTTCTTCTTGCTCTCGGTGCAGAATGCTGGCACACTAAGTCACACAGATTTACACCACAGCAACACTGATCAATCAGATTCAAAATGTTCCCATCTTGCTGCTCCACAGCTGACATGTCTGAGCTGTGATGTGTACAAAACAAGATCTGTCTGTGCTCGCTAAAAGCTGGTCCACCTGTTCGAACCCTTTCCTCTCCTCCTGCTTGATGTGGTTTGTCAAAAACCAAAAGCACAGGGTGCTTTTACAGCCCTGTTACCAGAAGTCATGTGTCTGCCTGTGAGTCAAAAAGCCTGGCTGCAACAAAAGATTCAGATTGCAGTGATGCAGTTTACAGCAAGGAGACACAAAAAACCCAGATTAGGATCTTGTGTCACCCTTTAGGTTTTTGGTATAAACAAATTGCATCCTGGGTCTTGATTCTATGTTTTTGTTTAGATGTAATGTCTTTAAAACCAAAATAAAAAAACCTGTTTATAATCCAGCAATAGTGTAGAATTTATTTTTTTAAAAAGGCCCGGTTGTTTGTAGCTGTCAACATTTTTAAAGAAAGCACCAAAGGCAAACACCTGTGTTTAACAGGATGACAGATTAATTTGTATAACGGCGAGCTGAAAGAGTCTTCGCCTGTCAAACCGTGACACTGACAAATTCAGACCTGGATTCATTACAGAAACAAACTTTTTCATATTTTATGGATGGTTGTTTATTCTGTTTTACTGGTTTTCTTCAGGGAGTCCGTTTTCCTCCCACAGACCAAAAACAGGTTTATTCAGTTAATTGGCGACTCTGAACTGACTCGAGGAGTGAATGTGTGTAAATGTTGTCTGTTTCTATGTGGCTGGCCCTGTGATGGACTGTCCAGATGTAAACCTGCCTCTCGCCCAATGACCATCCAGAACAGGAACAATCAAGTATGTAAAATGGATGGATTCATCTTTGCTTAAATGGCAAAGTATCTTCTCAAAGATCCAAATGTGGCACAAGTTTCAAATTTATTTACATGAAATTAGCCTGTAAAAGTCCTTATATGTGTTGTAATTATGTGTCATGAAGCTTTTGCAGAAGGTGAAGGAAAAATCAACATCTCTGATTCTTGAAAAGTTGGGGCTCGTCCTAAAATATAAATAAAAACAAAGTGCACTTCACAAACCCAAGAACAAGGCAAAGATAAAGAGTACTACTGAAGATTGTCATTAGACATGTTAAAATATGAATTGAGAGCAACACAAATATGATTTAAAAAATACAATCATCTAAATTTAAAAAAAAAGAACATGTTCCTTAATTATTCAGGAAATAAGGTCATGTTTACAAATAGTTAAACAATAAAGGAAAATTTTATATTTTACTATGATTGGAAAAAAGATTCTAATTATCATGGCTTATTTATCCATTCTTTATTTTTATTGGCTTCATCCAGCTACTGGTGACTGAATCATCAGCCCTCCACTTGCACCATGCATAACAAACGGAGGGGGGGGGGGATGAGCCAAATTATTTAGAATCACCTGAGATGGAACACCAAAAAAAAAACAAGACATGAACAAGAAGAATGAGGTACCTTCATGCAGAAGATTTAAAACATAAAACTTCTTAGTTTCATTCAACAGTTCAAACCACATCTTTAGTTTTCTTATTATCACTATTAATATTACTATCAAATATTAAATGGCTGTGATTGTTAGTGATTTGATGGTACTGAAATAAAAAGAGACATGTTTTGGTGGAAACGAGCGTATGAACATTGAGTTCTGTATCTGTAGACCGGATGAGTCTCTGTTCCAATACTGCTGCTAGTTTAAATCTAAACTGAACAGACACAATAAGTGATGTAAGACAAGTCTGAGACCAGAAGAAATGTCTGATATCAGAGTGTTTACCACATGATGGAACAGATGCAAAACAAATGGAGCAATTGTGCGAATGGCCAGAATGTTTGCAGCTGCACGCTGTAAAAAAAAACATGCATAAGCAGGAATAAGAAGTGCAACAGAGCTCAGTTTGTTTAAATGAATAGCTGAGAGACGTTGATTCTTCAGGGCATATTTCATAAGCACCTATGAAATATGTAAAGAAAACTGAAGTTGAATGATATTTGCAGGTTTTGGAGCAACAAAAGGAGTTTTTTTCAGGGAGGAACTTGCTTATTTCAGTCAAATATTGCCATGTCACATTTTTCAGGCTGAGTAATAAAATGGTCTGCCTGCAGTCCAGTTCTGTCATCTAAAAATATTTGCTATAGTATAAAATAAAAAAGGGCTATCAAAACATATAAGGTAAATATTCCACTTTTAAATTTTTATTTTAACTCAAAAACTGGTTTTAAAAGTACAACTGGAGCAACAGGAAGGTGAATGGGCCCCTTTCAATGATATTGACATGGAATTCAAACATGGCACCCATCCTTCAAGAAATACATTATTATGTTCATGGTTTGATCTCTTCATTAAGTGTCCTCAAAGACTATAGCGTCAAGTCTCATTAGGACACACAGCAACAACAAGCATGCTTCAAATACAGTGTGTTTCTGTACAGTATCACTCCGGCCACACTATAAAACACTCAAGAGTTCAGACCTCTATCAAGCACATCAGTTCTCCCATATTGGAATTTACATAAAAAATAATAGTCTTGCCTTTGTTGTATCAACATGATCAGATTCACTGGCCATGAAAACACCTTCAGCAATTGGATGGACATTCATATCATTAGTTCAGTGGTTATTCATGAAAACACTTTTTCAGTAATGGAGGTTCGAGCTCCAGAGCTTTTGAAGGAACATCAAATCTGTTACGTCTGATTCCACAGTGTCTCGACTCTCGACTATCTGTTGGTGTTTGCTGCAGGTTTATAACATAATTTGTTCTTTTGCAGTGAGAAAAGATCTGAAGGTTCTGTTTTCTCTTTTCTGGATCTGGAACTTTGAAATGATCCAGATCAATCGAGGATCGGTCCTTGATCCAGATCAATCGAGGATCAGTCCTTGATCCAGATCAGTTCTTGGTATCATGTAGAACTTTTGCAAACTCACCCTGTATTTTGTTACTGGGCCATTTATTGTGGGTTTACATGTAGATATGTTAAAAACAGCTCTATCTAGCAATGATGCAATGAAGAATCCTTAAAAAGATTCCTGGATCCAGATGGTGATCCAGATCACCCCCAAAATCTACTCTCTTCCTCCTTGGGTCATTTCTCCCTTTTCCTGAAAACCCATCAACAATTCTTTTGCTAACAGACAAACTAACAGATTCTAAACCGCCCTGCAGTTCTTTTGGTACGGCACGGAGACCAGCTCTTCCAAAGGCTCTCAGTCTGATGCCTAATGCAACTATTGTGTTCACATCTGCACACGTGAAATGCACCAGGTGTGTGTGTGGGGGGGGGGGATCCAGAGTTTGATTTAAGCTGACCAAACACCACAGGCATAAAAACACCCTTAGACTCCAGCTGAACCCAAAGGTTACGGGAGGTTGTGAAAATGTTTCCACTGTTTATTCAGGGGCGTTTTTAAAGATTATGCAGCGGTTGTTCACTTTGTGACCTTGACATGGGGACCAGCTGCGAGTAGATCTACTGCTTAGAGACTTCATGCTCTCCATTGTGAAATATTGTCACTTGTCAGCTAGTTTGTGACATGATCTCGGGCAAGAAAAACTGATATTATGGGAAGTTTTTTTTTTCCCCCACAGTGACATTTTCAATAACGTTTTTCTGACATTAATAAAAACATCCAGGACATTAATTTTGCATAAATGAAAAAAAACATAAAGATATATGAAAGTTCTAGTGGGAGTATTTTATTGAGTTCCAACTCCTTAGTTGATTTTTAAAAAATTATTTTGAAACAAGAACCAGTGACTGATGGGATTGTGACATGTTTACATTCTGCAAACCTCATCAAAAGGCTCAGAAGAATAGAAGAATTAAAAAGAAAAAGACCTTGGGGAATGTGCTTAAATCAGACACAAACTCAAAATATAAGAAGTTCTTCTCTATTATGCCCTACAAGTACAAAAAAGACCTGAAAAACATTAAAAAACGAGTTCTTTTAAATGCTGTAGCATCTGAGGCCACCCAGGTTTTTAACAGAGTTATAGAAGCTGAATGTTTCCAGCTCTTTATGAAGAGAGAACAAACATCCCCTGGCAGTGCAGATTACTCTGTGAGCCGGTGAAGATGTTGCCTTTTGTTGTATACAACATGCTTTAAGGAACACTGGTTGAGACTGATGTGGTTGAAAGTGGTGTCTTCCTGTGCCTGGTGGCCACATCAAAGCGTGTTGGACTTGAGCAGTTTGTAGCTGGGAAAACAAATTCTGACTGGTTTTTAATCTGAGCATTTTTCTAATAATGAAAAGCTCTAAATTTCTTATTCGTTTTGTGGGTTTAAGTCATGTATGCATCTTGGGAAAGTGGCAAAACCAAACAGAGTTCAAATTGAATCTGACATCCAAAAAGCAACAGATCAAATCTTTTGAACATGTTGATGTCAACGCTCTTTAAACTCAAACTTATGTCAATTTGGAGGAATCTGAATATAATTTTGATGAGACTGACAAGCTATAAGCTACATGTAGTCAGGATTAAAGGGGATTACTATAAAACAACATGGTGGTGCAGTGGGTAGCACTGTTGCCTTGCAGTGAGAAGGGACCTTTCTGCATGTAGGACTCCAACTTCTTCCCACAGACCAAAAACATACATGAGGTTCAGTTGTATCTTTTTATTATTAAATATAATGGAGCTAAATTTCAAACTGGAGCTCCAGTGACAAGATGTGAGATAACAGCTAGTTTTAGTGTGGCTAGTTGCAAAGTAGATGTTTCCCAACACTAATCTCAAAAATGTTGTGGCGGTTTTTATAAACACTAATTTGCAGGATTTTTCCTGCACAAATATTCCAAGTCGAAGTGGAACATGTAGAAACAGACTGAGCTGCAGTATAGCTGGTACTTCCAATTTCCACTGCAAATAATCATAGAATTCTGTTAATATAATAAGATTTGCAGGTGTTTAAAGTTTTACATTTTTTATTTTTTTAAGCATTAATCCACTGTGACTGTCGATTAGCTTGTTTATATTTCCCCAAACTGAAGTTGGTTAAACAACCAGCCTCAAATATAAATGTTCTTTCCATAGAATTATAGATTTATAGATCTGACATTATCATTTTAAACAAAAACCTGAGAAGGAAAATCCCACATAAAACAAAAAAAACACAGAAGTCCAGTCAGTCAATCAATGGAAAGTTTTGTCTTTGTGACTATTTCTTCCAGCCTATATTAGAAAGTTTCAGATCATAGCAAGTTAAAGCAACCCCCAAAATAAATCCTTAAGTCATGTTAAAGGTAATTTGATTGAGGTGGAAAAAAACACAACCACTAGAGAAATTGTGATTCCCTCAATAGAGTTGACTTTGTAACTTGATAAAGTGCTAAAATCTTCCCGTTTCCTTCCAAACATCTCGCACAGGCTCGACACGACAGGAGTTCTGTTTTCAGGAAAAGACGGTCGTCTGCATTTCACACATTTTTCATTTACAGTTCAGCTTCCTGCTATGATGTTGCCCAACTGTTGTTTTGACAGGATTTAGCTTAAAAAGTATGTAATTCATGAATAATAATAATAAAATGCTGATTTTACTCGTCTGCAGACGAACCTACAGCTGCTGGAAACAAACTTTCTACTTTAGAAAACATGCATGGGATTTTTTTTTCATTTAGCACATTCTCTCTGCGCGTCTTTGTCTTTGATTAAACATGTTTCTTGCACACACACACACACACACACACACACACACACACACACACACACACACACACACGGTAATTTGTTGAAATTCCTGCCTGCTTTGCTCAAACTGCCAGACTGTCCAGATGCCTCTCTGAACTCAGCTCTCTACCTTTGATGACTCCATTAAAAACTTTACTTTCATGCAGTGTGTGTGCATGAGTGTGCACGTGTGTGAGTGTGCATGAGTGAGTGGGGTTAGTGGGTAATAGGAACATGAGGCGTGTGTTTGGTCAGGGGCTTTTCCTAATGCACGTGTTGTGGTAATTGCAGCAGCCCTGGATGTTATCCGTCACACATGCTGTTCGTCACCTCCTGCTGCTCTTCTGGTCGTGAATTTGTCCCGTTCACAAAGAAATGACATGTTCTGGATTAGGCTTTGAAGCTTCGAGTTCAAAAGAGCTTCAAGACCTGCAGAGTTTTATTATCTGTCTTTACATTTTGTATTTTCCTTGAAACGAAATCATCTCTGATTCAAAGTGGCTCTGGTTTCAACTTTTCCGAGACCAAACTCCAAACTGATGAATATGTTGCTGATGTGGCAAATCTGAAAATTTGCAAACAACTTTCCCATCGCTGTTTACTCCAAATATGATTTGTTGTTTAGACGGCAATAAAGTGTTGGACTGTCGTTCAGAGGAAAATGTGTCAAACAGGACTATAAAACAGCCTTTTAAGTGATTAAATTAAAGTTTTAAGATGTACTAAAATCTTGCAAAGATCTCCTCGTCGATTCAGTTATTTATGTTCTTTTATCACCCGTAAATAACAAGCCAAAGTTTGCATGTTGTGTAGAATTAAGATGCATCTTTACACGGAACTCCTTGCAAACTGTCTCCTTATCTTAAGTCATGCATGAGTTTACTTTGCAAAATTCATTTACGAAACACACACAAAGTCAAAAAAAGTTGTCACTAAAAACATTGAGTCACGAGAGGTTTGCGGTTTATAATCGACTCTTGATGTTTGGAGTTGAAAGCCAACGTGCTCCAAAGCAACGGAAGATCTTACAGAAACATGATTTGCGGCTGAAAGACTTTTTTATATAAGGTGGTGCCTGACTGGTTTGGTTTGCGGCGGGACTGCCTCGGTCTGCGTACATAAATCTGGCTCTTATTTCTGTCTTGTCGTAACTGACAGATTAATCAACAGCCAAGTTAAATAATGGGAAAATATCAAGCAGCGATGACAGGAAATATGTAAACAGTGATGGAAAAATGAGACGGATCCTGTCACTGTCCTGGGCGACTCCTGCCAAAGAACACTCTGACTTTCAAACGTCTAAAAGTAGAGCTTTAATGACTAAAATATACATCCAAATCTCATTTCTCCTTTATGTGGAACTCTGCTGCGTTGAGTTGGGTGGATTTCGGAGAACAGGTTGAGGTGAACACTTAGAACATCCTCATAATAAAGTGTTTTAGAAGCAGAGTCTAACATTTTTGGACACAGAGAAGATACTGTACACGAATACAAATATGACAGAAAATTCTAAGTGATGACAGTTATTTTATTCTCATTAAATAAAATGAATCAGTATTAGATTTTCAGTTTACCTCTTCACGTCAGATTCTCCACAAACAACATTTAAATCTGCCCTTAAAACCCACCTCTTCTCTTTGGCTTTTAACAAGGTTTAATTTGATTGTTTTTATTAGTGAGGTGTTTTATGTATTTATGTATTTTTGTATTATTTTATTCTGTTTATGTTCACTGTTTTATGTTATCTCATTGTACAGCACTTCGGTCAGCCTTGGTTGTTTTTAAATGTATAAATAAATAATAGAAAATATAGATAAACTGATCTGACTTCTGTGCAAAGTTAGTCTGAGTGCATCAGTCCATTAGCGGAACAAATCAGAGCCGGGCGGGGGGCGGAGCAAATGACCGGGCCCTTAGATGACGAGTTTTACCCACAATGCACTTGGATGCAATATCGGTGATTAACTTGTAAATTTGCGCGTCATAAAGTTCAATGTGAGAGTGAAAATAAAGCCAGAGATGCAGGACAATGTTTTATTCAATATTTTACACCTTCTACATCACTAAAGTCTCGTAAAGCTTTTAGCACCATGACTCAAACCGGACTGGGTAACGCATATAAACCCTGCATGAATCGGTATTCAGCGCGGTTCTGTTATTGAAACCCAAACTCCATCCTCTGCTGAGTGTGTATTGTGAAAGGGCCCATGTTCTCGCCTGTCTTCGCCAGTTTTTTTTCAGATGTGGAAGAGGCCCGTCTCTCACATCGTACCTCTAAGCCGGGCCCCTCTGATGTCCGGGCTGGGGGCGTACTGTCCTCCCAGCCCCCCCTGAAGCCCCGCCCCTGCGTCAGTCATAAAATAAGAATCTAAAGTCACTATAACACGTAATAATCACAAATATCATGGTTTTGTTTGTCATGTTTTGTTCTATAAAGTTCTGATTTTAAACCTTGAACGACTCCTAAATGAACCTCGGACAGGAGTGGTTTGATATCGGATGTAACCTGAGCGACATTGGTTCGAATCCTGGTCCATCTGAAAAAGATTGCTTTGCCATTGTGTCCTTGGGCAAGGCACTTCACCCACCAACGCTGTTTGGTGGTGGTCAGAGGACCTGGTGGTGCCTGGCGGCCTCACCTCTGTCAGCTGTGGCTACAATGTGTGTAGTTTATCACCAAACATGTGAGTGTGTGAAACTGATCAAACGTATTGACACTAACTAAAACAAGTAGTAACATAAAGCCAGAATTTACCTTGAATCAGCTGCAGAACTGAATAATCACACGGTTTGCTTCGGTTTGGGAGTCAGATATTTTCAAATATCCTAATAAGAAACTTTTATTTGGATCATTATCTGCTACTTTTTTTAGCACCGCTGAAACACACACACATGCCTTGAAAATGACCCTAAAAGGGCAGCAGCAAGGTCAAGGAGCGCTCACACCTCGTGACCTCTGAACCGTCACACTCACTCTCGTGATGGAATGAGACCCTAAACAGCACAGATGAAGGAGAGTTTGGTCAAATAAATGATACATGATGCAAATTCACCCCCCCCCCCAAAGAGAAGTTTTATCATTTGACCATTAAGATGTGACGAAACAGACCAACGAATTCTGCATTTCTTGTCTGGTGCGTAACAGCTTGTAATGAAAGCGTTCAAAAGTTTCTGAATAAATTGGCGCGTTGGCTCTTATGTAAGACGATCGCTTGTGTTTTTGCTTGTAAAAAGGAGTTCAGATACATGCTTCTTCTTCTACATTGTGTTTCATGTTCAGTGTTTCCTGAACAAGATGGTACAGCGACATTTGCACACAAGCTTTATTTACAGCCGGCGTGACGAAGAGTCCACCGAGATGTCAAAGTAATCTCAAATGAAACAAAACTCTGACGTTAACCCTCGGTGCATCCAGTACCACCTCATAACTCTCTTTTATGGGCCACACTGTTACCTTTTCCCACGAGAACCCTAAACGCACGTTTTGAGCTCAGACAGCGAGACTCAGGCGGAGAAATGCAGACGTTTGAAAACAGAACTTTTATTTCGAGGGGGATTCGGATGTTTACGCTTTCGGGAAAGAACAGTTTGTGTCATGCTTTTGTTTTGCTTCAGCCATGATGAAGCACGCGTGGTTTACGACTCACAGTGTCGAGATGAATGAAAAGTTATGGTTTGGAAAAGGTGCAAAACAAAACACAATGAATTTGAAGCCAACTGGTTTAGATCTGTGAATTTTAACGGCAAGAAAAAAAAAAAAACATTGTATTTGTAATTTTTTGAGTAAGGATGTAAATGGACACAAACACTGATGGGAGCAAGTGAACACAAACCTAAATCCTGAGTGATGAGCTCGAGTCAGCTTTCTAAAGTTAATTAGGTGGGTTTGCGAGTGGAGGAGAGCCTTGACCCCAAAGTTAAAGCATCTTCTTCACCTCTGACACTGTTTAATGATGCTCATTAGCAATTTGACTCCCAGAACATCACCAAACTACTGGACCACGATTAGCATTTCACCCTATTTTTCTTTAACTTACTTTTTAAAGCTAAAATACAAATTCCATTAACCCGACTTTGCAATACCACAAAGGAATCACTAGTTTGTATCGAGTACAACAAAGAAACAGTAGTTTGTCCTAAAGTCATGTGTGCTGCAGTTGTTTTGGTTTGATCAGCTCCATCATCACAGTGTGTGAACAATGTTGTGATCCAAGATGCAAAAACAAACATAATGTGTGGTCAAGGCCTGCGTGTGCGCAATCACACCAGAGAGACGTCTGTCCAGGAGACGTCCCGACTGTAAAAAAAACATGAAACGCGGGATGTGAAAAAACGCATCTGTGTTCAAAGNGTCATGCTTTTGTTTTGCTTCAGCCATGATGAAGCACGCGTGGTTTACGACTCACAGTGTCGAGATGAATGAAAAGTTATGGTTTGGAAAAGGTGCAAAACAAAACACAATGAATTTGAAGCCAACTGGTTTAGATCTGTGAATTTTAACGGCAAGAAAAAAAAAAAAACATTGTATTTGCAATTTTTTGAGTAAGGATGTAAATGGACACAAACACTGATGGGAGCAAGTGAACACAAACCTAAATCCTGAGTGATGAGCTTTCTAAAGTTAATTAGGTGGGTTTGCGAGTGGAGGAGAGCCTTGACCCCAAAGTTAAAGCATCTTCTTCACCTCTGACACTGTTTAATGATGCTCATTAGCAATTTGACTCCCAGAACATCACCAAACTACTGGACCACGATTAGCATTTCACCCTATTTTTCTTTAACTTACTTTTTAAAGCTAAAATACAAATTCCATTAACCCGACTTTGCAATACCACAAAGGAATCACTAGTTTGTATCGAGTACAACAAAGAAACAGTAGTTTGTCCTAAAGTCATGTGTGCTGCAGTTGTTTTGGTTTGATCAGCTCCATCATCACAGTGTGTGAACAATGTTGTGATCCAAGATGCAAAAACAAACATAATGTGTGGTCAAGGCCTGCGTGTGCGCAATCACACCAGAGAGACGTCTGTCCAGGAGACGTCCCGACTGTAAAAAAAACATGAAACGCGGGATGTGAAAAAACGCATCTGTGTTCAAAGACAAGGGAGTAGAATTAAGTTACTGCTCTGTTTGCTTTAGTTTGAAGGCTGCAATTTGTTCAGCGTGCATGCAGAACAGCGTGAGGAGCGTGCACATCCAAGATTCAAGCTTCTGCTGATGGGCTGAATCTGTACACTGTGGTTTCATGTGATGATGTGCGCATTTATTTAATAACAAGCTTTTCACGTGTAAATATTTGTGCATTGAATGTTTTCTCATCAACATGTAGAGAAAAGCTTGTTGGAATCGTCGATGTACATGCTGTTAGGATCAAGTCCTGAGAGGCTCGGAGTTCGTAGCCAAACCTTCCTGTAACATTCTTCTAGATTTCCCACCATAATCAAGTGACATGAGCTGTTTAACTTGATGGATTGTCCCTCTAATGCAACAACCTGATGCCATTATGATTGGTGATACGTCGCAGCCTAATGGGCTGAGATGTATGTGTGTAAAAGTGTGCATACATGTGCACTTGTGTGTTGAGGGCGGGGGCAGAGAGACGTAAACTGAAATTCCTTCAGCCATGTTTTGGCAAAGGTTTGGTGTCCAAGTGGCACACACACACACACACACACACACACACACACACACACACACTGGCCATAATAAAAGTGGGCTTTGCCATATGGAGGCCATGTGCAAGACTGGCCTCTCTGTACTCAGGCGTGTTTGTGTGTGTGTGTGCGTGTGCATGTGTGCCCAGCAGGGGAGGCTTGTACTTCACCAAAGTCCCATGAACAGATGCATGCAAACCTTTGACATGTGTACGAAGGTGTGTGACTGATAAGGACCTATTATAAGGATTATATTCCCAGACACACACACACACACAAGTGTGTTTTGTTATCCTTATGGGGACCGTCCATTGACTTCCATTGATTTTAGTAACTAGATTTATACCTAACCCAAACCCTTTTACTAACCTTAACCATTACTGATCTATAACTAACCCTAAGACTAACTAAAACTCTATTCACACCATACCTATAAACCTAACCCCTAACCCTAAAAAGGGGAGTCCCGCTCATGGGGACCAGGCTTAGGTCCCCACAAGAACCCTCGGACCCCAGAAAGATAGTAAAAGTCAGGAAACTGGTCCCCAGGAGGTCAGAAATACAAACCCACACACACACACACACACACACACACACACACACACACACACACACACACACACACACACACACTGGCCATAATAAAAGTGGGCTTTGCCATATGGAGGCCATGTGCAAGACTGGCCTCTCTGTACTCAGGCGTGTTTGTGTGTGTGTGTGTGTGTGTGTGTGTGTGTGTGTGTGTGTGTGTGTGTGTGTGTGTGTGCGTGTGCATGTGTGCCCAGCAGGGGAGGCTTGTACTTCACCAAAGTCCCATGAACAGATGCATGCAAACCTTTGACATGTGTACGAAGGTGTGTGACTGATAAGGACCTATTATAAGGATTATATTCCCAGACACACACACACACACACACACAAGTGTGTTTTGTTATCCTTATGGGGACCGTCCATTGACTTCCATTGATTTTAGTAACTAGATTTATACCTAACCCAAACCCTTTTCCTAACCTTAACCATTACTGATCTATAACTAACCCTAAGACTAACTAAAACTCTATTCACACCATACCTATAAACCTAACCCCTAACCCTAAAAAGGGGAGTCCCCCTCATGGGGACCAGGCTTCGGTCCCCACAAGAACCCTCGGAACGCCAGAAAGATAGTAAAAGTCAGGAAACTGGTCCTCAGGAGGTCAGAAATACAAACCCACACACACACACACACACACACACACACACACACACACACACACACACACACGCTCCGCAGACGCTGTACAGCAAAAGCCTGTTGCATGGCAAAAAGAAATGAACTCGCGTTTCGGACGTTTTCCATCTGATTCGATGCTCTGGCAGGTAAATGTGGGAGTAATGTTCTGCTCTCTCTCACTAACTACTGTCAACGTGCCCCGAGGCGAGTCTAGTTACTCTGCGCTGCTCAGAGACCAGGAGACTGTGGCAGCCTCGGAGAACTTCCAGATGTGTTAAACTGGAAGATAAAAGTTGTGGACCACAGAATGATAACAGCTGATTTTCTGTTCTCGATCAACCGTAACTGCTTGTGACGAGCATTATGAGTTGTTAGAAGTATTTAGTGCGCAGATTGGATGCTCGATTCAGGCAACGTTTATCTGCTCCAGTGTTTTTAAGCAGCTGGCAAAGAAGCTCTGACTAGAATTTTATATTCATTCAAATTGTTAAACTCTGTTTTAGTTCAAGCGCGTGAGTCACGTTACCTGCAGCTGAAACACTTGAAGGTTCTTTAAAAATGCCAGTTAGGATTAGAGTCAGTGAGTCTAACTGTGTGAACGTGAGGCCAAGTGACGCTGACAAAGACTCATGTGTGCTTAGTGACCCCTCTCAGCAAAAAAAAATAAAGGTTAAAATCATATTTCACAGCCCAGAAAATGTACAAAGAGAATAAGAAGCAGGGATCACATGTTTACTGTATTACTATTCTTCTCAGAGAGTCGAACCTCAAACTTAGCATATACCCACCACGATTACAGCTGCAGCACAATAGCAGCAAGGACTTAGTGGACTTGTCATTCTCCCTGTGGGGTTTGGTAATAGCTGTTTTAGATATTTGCTCAAAGAAGAAGAACTTCTCTGGGCAATTTCTAATTGGTTCCAGTGGATCATCTCTCTCTCTCTCTCTCTCTCTCTCTCTCTCTCTCTATTTCATTGTTTTTTATCTGTTTGGCTCATTTGTTTTTTGTTTTTTTTTTTCTTTTCTAGTCTCCTGTTCTTCTTCTGTCAAGCATTCTCTTCCCAAAGTCTTTGTAGTCAGACAAATATGCTTTGCCTCCACACATGGTAAAAAGGCTGGAAGCGGCTCTGGATCGTTTTTGTTCTTTTGCCCAGTCACCTGTCCTAAAACTGCACGGCTGCCCAAGAAGAACACAAAAAAACTTCACTCTCTGAAGTAAAACGTCATAAGAGTTCAGTGGAATCGTCGAATCACCTTTTAATAGAACTATAAGTAATACATAGACAGAAAGGCTAGAAGTACTTAGATAGATGACAACAGATCAGCACACTGCTAGACGTAAGTGAGTTGACTTACTGTATGGATCATCACTAATTTTGGTGCCATTAATTTTTCCATCTTTGCCGATGCGAAGGAAGAATTTCTGATAGGAGAACAGCTTCCTCCTGCGCACGTCTCCTCCTTGGAGATGTTTGTAACTGCTTCGCACGTGACGCCCCACAGCCGTTGCGGGCAACGACGACTCATTGAGCGCTCGTGGCAACCTCGCAGAGGATGCATGAAGCGGCGCAGGAGACGAGGAAGGTGAGACGAAGAGGTGAGACGTCCCACCGGGTGCGTGGTTCTTTTCCGTGTCTGTTGTTGAGGAGACTGGAGAGGGCAGGGAGGGTGTGAGCAGGAGGAGCATGAGGAGGAAGATGAAGGAGAAGATGAGCGAAGGAGGTCTGCTGCAGGGGAAGGAGGAGAACCAGGCGACCTGTGCACCTTGTGTCACTGTCCATCTACACATGGTAGTGGAGCTGGGAGAGCTGTGGAGGTGCTCAGGGGCTGGGGCATGCTGAGCTGGGTGCAGGGAAGAGGAATGAGAGTGGGAGAAACTCCCCCTGACCCACAAACCAAACCTCTTCTATCTGGAAACCCACAACCTCACCGGGACTGTAGGTGTTGAAGCCCGTGGAACAACTGAGGTGAAGATAAAATGACAGCAGTGGTTCAGAGCAGGACGTTAAACAGCAGATCTGCAGCTGATGTAAATTTATTAAAGATGGAGCTGGTGGTGAAAAAGTCTGTGGTCCTTGCGGCTGACTCTCCTGTCCTCCCTTGTGGTCGTTATTCCTCAGAAGCACTGCAGGAATGCATCAACATCCATAACTCAGATCACCTCACAAGAACTACCGAGGACCTCTCACCTTCTTCTCCTCCCAAAACTGTTACTTCTTTCCTCCTGATACTTCAAACAAATTCCTGATCCGTTTAGAGCCAAACAGTCAATGTGACTGAATTCATAGATGCTACAAAGTCAACTCCACACACATGGTCTTTTAATGTCCATAAAAGGAAGGCGGAGGAGGCTGGAAATACAAAAAAGATGTCAAAGTGCTTCGTATAAGAAGAATAAATAAAAACAGAAAGTTACAAAAAAAAAAAACACCAGTGATGCTTCTCATGAAATGTCCAAAGAAATCCGAACTATGCAAACCACAAAAATGTCAGGATCCAAATTTTCTCTGTCTCTTGTCTGCTTTTGTTTGTCTCGTATTTTGTGTTGAGGCAGTTTGAAGTTACTTGAGAGTGTAACTGAGCCCCCCAGGTCTCGTCTTTCTCCCCTCTCTTGTTGTGCGTCTGTCAGTGAGCTGATCTCCTCGTCTGTCCTCTGTCCTTGCCTCTCAGAGTCTGAATGCTGGAGCGGCGAACTGCCTCTCCTCTTTCCTATGTGTGTGTATGTGTGTGTGTATGTGTGTGTGTGTGTGTGGCTCTCTCTCCTTTGGCCCCCACCCTCTTTTCCTCTGCCTCTCTCTCCAGCCTCTATCACCAGTCCTCTCCCTAGTTATCAAGAGTCTCACCGAGGTATCTGCCACAGCAGCTCCCCAGGTGTCTCCGTCTAATTGGACATTTATTAAAACCACTTGGCTTTGAAGAGCTGGGTGCATTTATGTGAGTGTGCAAGCGTAAATGTGTGTTAAGAAGGTTTTTTTTTTTTTTTTTTTAGGGGGGGGGGGTCTATCCCAGTCCACTTTTTTGCCTTGCCCTGTTTCTTTGTCTCCACCCCTTCCCAGACAAAATCTCACAGCACAGCAGGTCAGAAAAATGAACAGCCGTCCTTCATCTTCCTGCTGTTGATTAGAAGTTTTTAACAGCCTAAATCGAGCCAAGTTACATGTTGTTAAACCGTTTATTGTGTTTAGAAAGAAGGTTTGAACTCTCGTCTTCTGCAGCATTTTATTCATCTTGTTTCCGATCAGATAGACAATGCAGGGTTTCTGTTGAAAGCTACACGTGTTCCAGCATTTCGGCGTTCGAGGATCCAGGTCTGCTGTCTGGTTTTCAGGATTGTTTAATTTCCTTTTCACATTTTTAGACAACAACCATATCTCCACCTTTTCTTTTCTCTGCTCAGAGGTTTCCTCCATGGTATGCTGCAAAAACATCAGACTCCTTGTGTTAGTTATCCTGTTGGTTCACAGAATTAACCCTGTAAAATAAGACCTGCACTCTTACTGTTCAGTCAGCAAGTGATTCCCTCTGCAAGGAGTAACTCTAACTAAGAATAGACAGATGTTGGGGGCCGCCAACAATCTGTCATTCATGTCAACGCCGCAGCCTTCTGTTTCCCACCGAGGGCCTGACTTTGCAGATGGCAAAGATTGATCTGACTGACGGGTTGTTTTTGTGAAAGAACAACCACTGTGCAAAGTGTCATGATGAAATGATGATAAATGATTGCATGAATTCACTTCTATGTAATTGTCAAGCGATTAAATAAAAAAAATCAGCTGATAAACAGCAGACTGTTTTCGCTTTTTCTGAGACGCTCATATTTGTTGGATGAAAAAATAGATCTGCAAATCATCATTTTTATCCCCCTAAATAACAAACGTGTTACATTTAATGCGAGACGTGTTTATCACCATGTTTAAACTCAAAATGAAGTCTTCAGGGCGTTACCAAGGAAACAGAATCAGCCCAGAGACACTTAATTCACTATTTTGCTTAGATTAGTGAACAAAACCATTCATCAGTTATCAAACTCATTTATTTGGTGTCTGTGCACAGTGTGTTTATATACATTGGTAATGGATGACCAAGTGTCACCCGTTGGCACTATTCAGCACCGTGGACAGCACTTTTCATTGGGTCCTTTAACATCTTAATGCTGTAATTAAAAATCCCGCCGGCGACATCATTCATGTTTCCTAATGGCTTCTCAAGCTGTTGTTGGACATTTTTGAGATTGAGTATAGTGTGAGGAGAATTTCTAAGGAAGGTATGTGCTGAACAGGAAAAAAAAAACTCTAATTTGAGGACTTAAAAAGTGTAAATACAGTAGACACGAGAGCAAAATGTTGCAGCGTTGCATCTGTTTTCTACTTGGCTTGTAACAGTGTTGCCTTGGAGTGAAAATCCATAAGAAAATAAACCCGAGTGTTTGTGATTTCTAGATATTTTATGGATAAAATAAGACATTATAAAAGCACATTGACAAATATAACCAGTGGAATTCATGGTTTGTTTTGAATGAAGTTTGCACTGAGCTGTGCACATCTTGCAGAACAGTGTTGACCCAAAACTCACTGTATTTTTGAGCTCAACGTGATCCAAACTTTCTCCAAAAACGGCATCTTATTTAGAAAGTCCAAGCAAACCTCAGAGAAAGAAAAATGAAGGAGTGAGACAGCAAGATAAAAAAAAAAAGTCAAGTAATAGAGCAAGAAGAGGAAAAACATCTGCTCAGTGGCTCTGAGGATTGAACTTGGGGAGTATATTAAAACACACACAGACACACAGTGTATTTCAATGATCCTTTCATCAATGCGCCGCCATTTTTAAACTGTGAAATCATGCCTTTGTGGGTATCGCTTGAAATAAACATCATTTATCTAAAATTCCTCCCGAATTTCAGAAATTTTGAAGCGTTCTGTTATTTGTGTTGCTCTGCAGTCTTGTTCCATGTAACAGTTCTAACAAGATTCAGATGTTGGACATAAGTTGTCAGGGAAAAAAAGGGGGGAAAATGTTTTGTCACACCAGAAAACAAATTGTTGGAGCAGTTCCAACAAATTTTAGACATTTTTTGTGAACCCTGTGGGGTCTTTCCTCTCAGCAAAAGATCATTAAAATGCTGTTTTCTGTCAAATAATTTTTTTTTTCAAAATTCCGTCTTATTAATTGTGTTGCAACAGAGAATATTACGCAATAGAAAATGAGTCCAAGTTTTTGCTGAAATAATAGAACAGGCCGCAATTAGACTGTCACAGAGAAGAATTTTCATATTTTTAGGACCAAACGTTGGAAAACGATGAGTCAGTTTCTTTGTCTCGTGGTTTTGGCTTTTCATTGGTGTCAAACTGCGAGGAAAAACTTCGAAACCAGACACCGGAGAAGTCGACGGGGATGTTCTGTGTTCCCAAAGCGCTGTAAAGAAATGACATCACTAAATGTTGTTTTATGGACTCCAGGTAAGACGCCGGTCACCTCTTGTTCCTCTTGTTGGATAAAACGTGATCGCTCATGCCTGGGAGGAAAAAGCCATTATGGACCAGCAGTTCGGCTCAGTGAGTCTAATTGTTTCATTGCGGTTGAGCTGGTGGCTTTGAACACATTATGGCCTTCAAACTAGCTCCGCTGAAATGGCCCTGGCAGTTAACTTTAATTACACACATATTAAAGCACTTACATAAAAAAAAAGAGGTCTTACGATAAGTTAACTTCCACGACAGTTGGCTCAATTTGCCGAATAGATAATTCTCCATAAATGCAAACCATCAGTGACAACCATAACAAGCTCTCTGATTAGCTGTCGTTTTGAACATGAAACAAGCAGTAAAGTACTCATTTAGAAAGTAAATAGAAGGGGGGGGGTCTTTTGAAAACATGTTTTTTGTTTTCCTCTCCTTCTGTGTGCGTTATTTTTGTCATTTCATTGGAATGCACCACTTGAAATGGAAAGAAACAGGGATCAGTGTGTTAACTGCAGCGATAAGAGAAACACGAGTAAACACCTCGTTTGACCTGACCCCTCTCAAGCAGCGCCAAAAGGTTTGCCGACGTTCCGAGCAAAGAGACACGACCTTCAGAACACATAAACAAAGATGTTCTAACATGGTGACATAAGGCAAGAAGAGCGGCGTTTGAATTTGAAGTGCCGTGATTTACACATCGCAGTTTCTCTGATGGCTTCTTCTTGTTGACTTTGGAGGAAAGCTCGGCTGCTAAAAGCTCCAAAAAGGAAAGACAACTCTGTCATTAAGTAATCATTTCTTTAAGTTTACATCACTTTAAACTGCAGAAAGGTTGTGACAGTCTGGTTTCTGTCTTTTCCTGGAATGTTTGACTGTTTAATAATACAATTATGCAACATCAGTCTACTTTGTGTGTCTGTGTTGAGCATTTTTGTCTTGAACGGACGATGATTTTAAAATAAGGAAGTTACAAACAATCTCTCAAATGGGAGGTTTTAAAGTGCTGTTGCAAAATAAATAAACAAATAAACAACTTAAAATGATCAGATTTGCTTATTTTATAATTGGTAATTGGTGTTTTTGTCTTGATAACACATCTGAACTACATATAAAACATTTGCTAATTGCTGCGCAGGCTACATCAGGCTAACATCTGCACACTGTAGCAACATGTTTCCTAAAATAAGTGGTATATGTGTTTAACTGATTTGATTAGAAAAAAAACTGACACTTAACACACAAGGCAGCCATTTAGATTTGCCCCTCCTTTCCACCAGATGTGTAAGCGGCGTGTAGTGTCAGTGAAGCCTAATACACGGTTTGTAGCCGCCATTAAAATCACTGTTTCCGCCGGGATTCAGCAACGCGACTCGGACTCGTCTCAGAAGCATAGTGTCGTGTAGTAGTGTAGTGTACCTTTATGCACTACACTTCTAAAATCTGTTAAGCTCAGCAGTTTAGTTTGGACCAGACAGGAAATGAAGAGTTTGTGAAAAGTAAAATACCTGGAAGTTTCAAAATAAAGGACACACACAGATTTCTGCTTGCTTGATACATGATCTGTGACAGGTTTGAAGTTCCTTGGAGGTGTGAAAATATACCACATACCTTCTGAATCTCCCTGCTTGTTGTTGTGTGTCCTCATGAAATCACGCGTGATTTTACAATTCTCCTGTGATTTCGTGATCTCCTGGGACCAGCTGGATGGAACGCAATTGATATGCGTCTAAAACCATTAGCGGAACAAATCGGAGCTGGGTGGGGGGCGGAGCAAATTCTGGGCCCTTTGGTGACAAGTTTTACCCACAATCTGTGCATCATAAAGCTCCGTGTGAGCTTTTAGCAACCACGACTCAAACCTGACTGAACAACGCAAATATACCCTGCATAAATTAGAATTTTGGTTCAATAAGCTGAGCTTAAGCTCCATACTTAACTGGGTTGGAGATGAAGACAAGTGGGGGCATTCTCCACCTTCTTCACCAGTTTTGTTCAGTTGTAGAGGAGTCCTGTCTCTCTGATCATACCTCTGGTATGGGCCCCTCTGATGCAGGGGGCACCCTGCCCTCCCAGTCCCCCCCTGAAGCCCTGCCCCTGTCTACAAGGCTCCTAGTGGGAAGGAACACATGGTTGGTTTTGTGAGAAAAATGCCGGTCCGGTGGAAAGGAGGAGTTAGATGCTGCTTCTCTTCACTTTTTAGTATAAATTGATGCACCACATGCAACTTGCATCAGAAATAGAAACCGTGAAACCATTACAGAAGAAAGTGTAACTTTGTACTAATAGTTTTGTGGTTTATTAGCAGGGATGCCACCTGCAGTTTATGTCCTCGAGGGCCTCTACAGAGGATCAGATACATTGTCACTGAATGTAACAGAATAATTTTACTGAATGTGATTCTATTTTCTAAAAAAAAAAGTAGCAGTTATTTAAAGTCAAGATAATTAGAGCCAAACAGTGTTGTAAGACTATAGTTAAATGGTAATATCCTGCCTGATCCGTTAAAATCAATAAAAACAACAAAGACACAACTCTTGGGTTTTTTATTTAGACTGATTGTGTTTGTCTTTATCTGTGATTTGGCTGAAAACTACATTTAATGAATAATCAGTACAGAAATCTGACTGCTTTAAACCGGTTTTCCTCCTCTTACTGTTTGAATAAGACGAGCATATCTTTGGCAAATCTTAGAGGACAAATTTACAAGTTACTCGAGGGCTGATTTTATTCATCATCCAGAAACGAATGTGAGAGGTAATAGTTTATTTCTCAGGGCCTTGCTGAAAATTATGAGTCAAAATGAAGTCATAACAAAGCTAATTATATATTTGAAAATGCTGCCATGTTTTGGTTTTTAGACAGTAAACATCACATCTGTGAAGCAGACAAAACCTTCTGACATCTGCCTCACAGATACATCCATCCACCAGCAGCTCTGATGCCACAGAGAACTGAACAATCCGACAAACAACGGCTTGAAATGTTCATGCTACGGAGCAGAAGTGAGGTGGGCGGGGCATAAGCTGATCTCGTTAAGAGCTAATCAATCAGACATCATTTCCTTTGAAAGTTGATATATGAGTATAAACCAACATTATTATTATTATCAATTAGGATGACTTAAAAAAAAAACGAATTTGTCATCTAAAATTACAAACTTATTATCTGACTTTTAACTTACAGTCTGCCCTCTTTGTTTCAAATAAATATACTAATTAAATTAACGTTAAGGTCTCTGTAGGAAGTTCTGAATATATAGAAAAAATTGTTACATGTGAAAGTTAGAGTTGTACAAAGTCTGATATGTATACTGTACATAAGTAAACACATTTGGTGGTATTTATAATGAAACTCAAACCAAAATGGCTGCAAAAAAAACTGGATCCACATCAAAACAATCAGCATAACAAAACAACATAGAGCTGTAAAAATGTAAACAAATTACAGTGTGTTTGTTCTCCCTGCTGAAACTCTTTATGCTGATTGCAAATTCACCGTATCAGCCCATATTTGGTAAATGTTTGAGAGAAAATAGTTTCAAGAGATCCACGTTTGGTAAGAGAGAGTTTAATATTTGTCTAAGTAGTAAGCTCGTGTTTGTATTTTAGTTCATGTCACACAAACGTGCGTTGTGGACAGAGATCGGTGGTGCACGGTTCTTCACTGAAATATTCATGCTGGGACAGGGAGTGTTGGGTGAATATTGCAACAGGTGGATTAGTTCTGGTTTCAGAGACAGCAAGTGGAGCGATGAATTAATCATTATACTGATTTCCATTCTGCTTTAAAGAAGCTGAGATCATGTTTATATTATTCACACCACTTAAAACTTCATAGAGGATCAAAATCAACTAGTTTTTTTATATTTTAAGAAATATATTTCTCAAGTTTGATGTTTATTAGTTTGGTGTTAATATAATGACAACACATTTAAAGGTCCTATATTATGCAAAATCTACTTTATGGCACTTTTAACCACGTTGTGATGCTATTTTCTTATTAAGAAAAACCCCAGAATGGTTTTTGGCTTAATTCACACATTTCTCAGTAATCCTCCTGAATCCTGCGCTCTGAGCAGCTGCTCCACTCTCTTCTGCCGACTGACTGTAACATAGTGATGTAACAATGTTACACCGCTGCCCCTGCAGATTAAACACACACGCCCCGAGCTGCAAGAGTCTAAAGCAAGACACTAAGCACCACCGTTTTAAAGTATTTTACTTTCTAATAATGTCTTGGTGAAAATGTGCATTGGCTGTGAGAGTTACAGGAATGTATTCACCATTTTATTCAGGCAGCTTGAGGGGCAGCACTCACAATTGGGGGCCTGGTGGAGAGGTGAAACTTTAGGTAAACAGAGTGTTTTACTTCCTGGTCGGACAATAACTAGAGAAATTCAGTTATATATCAGGACAAATGAAGACTATTTACACCAAAGGTAAGATTTTATCATAGGCTATATGTCCCTACCACTGACGCTGAAAACTGTAAAGTAGCAGGATACAGAACCTTTAGGGTCCTAAATTAAAATTAGAAAGCTGATTCCTGTACAAAAATTCTGAAACTGACAACAGTGTAAAAGGGAATAAAATAATTGAAGATAACAGCGATCCGTATTGGAACTTGTCCCACTGGGACTTTTTAATTAACTTGTCAATAGTGAATATTGTTTCTCCAAACTGGGGTCCTTCGAGGTGCAGCGGGTAAAATGTTAAACATTTGTACCTTCATCTCAAAAAACCTGAGCTGAACTTTCCCTTGATGCTAATGCAGAATGTTCTTATTAAAGTTTGGAGGTGTTTGTATGTAACAAGGTAAGTGAGACCTTTTATTTGACAGTAATGAAGTTTGACATTCAGCATAAATTTAGAATCTGCAAAAATCCAGACCTGTGTGCAGTTAAAGGTAAATCCCCCAAAAACGATGCACGAGATGAGGAGGAGGAGGAGAACGACTCTGGGAGAGGAAGATAGAAGTAATTGTCTCTGTTGATTATTGATTCTCACGTCTTTTGTGTTTATTTTGCTGGACAGGAAGTTGAAAGTAGAGTCAGTCTGTGATCAATCAGTGGTTATCATTAAACAGCAGAACCAATCAAACTCAGCTTCAGAACAAGGTGATCGTGCTGTCAAACATCTGAGTATGTTTATTATATCTGTACATTGGACATTTCAATGTAAAGCTTTTATCTGAAAACACAACAAACTTCATTTGTTTGGCCGTGACTCAAGAGAAGAGAATGTAGTCGACTTGTGTTTAGACTGAAATACCTGAAGTAAACGATGTAATTACAGGATTCAGATTTGACTTGTGTTGTGTGGGCTTCATACCAGCTGATAATTTACATGTTTCCATTTATTTGGAGTTTTTCCACTGTGGTTAGTTTAAATTGTGCAGAACTCTTCCTTGAACTACCTCCATCACTTTCTGGACTTTCTGGGGAGCCACTCAGAGTTTTTTTTCCCACAAAAACACATTTTACCTGAAGTGCTACTGAAAGTCATTCTGTGATCAACACCTTGTTTGTCTCCTCAGTTTAAACCATCCTTCTGTGGCTTCTTGCTGCACACAGCAAATAAATGATTCAAGCACAAACTGCATGTGAACGCAGCTGGTTTGGTTCTAAAGACCAAATCTAACTCACGCAGAAGGGAAGCAGGTGTTTGATTTTTACAATCATCTCTGTTTAGAACAGTTCCGATCTGCCACGTTCACGCCACCAGATTTTTTGCTTTAAAAAGCAGAAAAATCAGACGTTTTCTCGAGTTTGAGCAGCTTCTGTCATTTTTGTCGTTACAGACACTTTGAAATCATTTTATTAGGTTATAAAATGAAAAGATTATTGCTGCACATTTGATAAATAACCACACAAGATGTGACTTCAACATGGAAGATCGAGAGATTGTTTCTTTAGATCGATATCTGGTGTTTGACACCAGAAAAAAATCCTCTAACAGGGAATCAGCTAAGTGGCTGCCGTGACATGCAAGATTGCATCAATTAGAAAACAAAAAATGGAGGCCAGGTGTGTGAACCGGGTTATTTGTTTAAAATGCTTCCAGACCTTTTGAACCACGAAGACCCTCCTGCCTCGGATAACAGGAGACTTTGTATAAAAAGGTCAAACAAGTATGAGAACATCAGAGGAAAGTGTGAGATATGGGAAGCTCGTCAGCTCCTTCCTAATGTTACACAGTGCTTTGTAACACTGGGTCTTAACACACACACTCACACACACACACATATCCAACACTCTCCTTTGAAAAAAGACACCTGTCTTGTTCCGTATACTAGTTAGGATTTCAGGTGTCCGGTTTAAGTTGGCCAGAAACAGATCTTCTCTCGTCTTTTCCAAACCATTCAGTCAGCAAACGAGCGATCTGCCTGTAACTCTGTCCGCTAGGTGTACAAATACATCACCTGCTTCTTTACTGATGAGGCAGAGAGCAACGGCGATCTACATACATGTCTAATCCCTGAGGGAAGGAACTCAAACAGATAATCCTGATGTGGTAAAAATATCCAGCCGTCCTCAGATCCACAATAACCAGGCAACTCAAACATCTGGTTAATGTTTTCTGTCTAGACGTGAACAAACCAAAGAAAAGTCTCAATGCAGAGAAGAAGACAAACTAAACTAATTTGAAGCACTTTAAAGCAGTACTTAGGAACTTTCAGTTTAGGTTTATTTTGGCGGCGCCACAGGACAAAAGCGGTATTATTTTACGTGAACGAAGCCTGCATTTCCCATGAGCACCAGCGCGTAGCGTCGTAAAATCCAGATACCCCGTCCGCCAGCAGTTGGATTGAACTACATTACATTTCGGTTTCCAGTGGCTGAGTGAATGATGGATAGCGACGAGGTAATGTATCTAATTGTAGCTAAACAGTGTTTTAAGATGATGTTGATAATAAGAACGTCTAATTTCTGTTTGGTACCGCAACACCCCCCCCCTTGAGCTCACGCCAGCGAGTGAAAGCCGGGCCTATGTTGATTCTTGACTGTCCTTTTATCCGGTTACTCTCCCTTTTCCTTTTTTTGTCTCCTCAGACAAAACTTTTCGTTTTTTCGGGGCTTCTGCCATGTTAGCTGCAGTTGCGCGTAACAGGTCGCATCGAGTTCCGTGTTTATGACGAATGGGGAAAGGGGAAGTGACGTATGCCGAAAAGCAGCCTATCCATTCGTAGTTTTTTGTGCGGCAGGGTTCCCACCATCCTCCTCAAAGTTGTTTTGTGTTTAAAGCAATATATTAATGTGTCAGCTGCCACAGCAGGATGGAGAATGTATTCAGAATTCGATTTTATTCACTACTTGTAATAGAGATTTTTTAATTTATGAGGTACTAAAAGTTAAAATAGAAAGTTTATCACTGATTGTTGTGTTTTATCCCACACAAACTATATAATTGGAAGCAAATAAAATAGTTTATATTCATTATTTTTGACGTATATGTTAAAAAAAATGCTGCAAATGTAATTTAATGAAATTTAATTTCCCTTTTTTTATTTACAAGTATTTATGTAAAATACTGGGACTGTGTAAACGGTAAATACAAACAGAATACAATAGTTTACATTATCATAAATAGATTTTATTCCTAATAGAGTAAAAAAAAACAACATTTCAGATGAACCTTCAGTTGTTTTTTAATTCAGCCAATAACTTTGAGACTTTTGTTTCCTCATTCCAACTTTTTAACGATGTGTTGCTGCCATTAAATTACTAAATTACTATTACTAAATGAGCTAATGTTTTCTACGTCTCAGTTTCAAAATCTGATATGTTGTTTATGTTCTGGGTTTATGAGATTTACAAATTATTGCACTGAGTACCAACTTGTTTGGAGCTGAGTCCCTGGTTATTTACTTACGGCTGAGCAGATACAATATCTTATACTCATTTTTAACTTCACATTAACTCCTTTGTGCAAATAATTTAAAATGTTTTTAGTATTTTACATATTGTTTGTGGTGATTGTCTCAAAATCATCTGAAATAGGTTTCTACAGTCCAAATTAGTTTCACAACTGTCATAAATTAAAGGAAAAAGTTGATGTTTTGATGTTGTTTTTTTAATTGATTATTACAAGGAAAAATGTAACTTTGCATGTTTGTTCAAGTAACTGATCTTTATTTTTTCTAGAATAATTGTTATTTAGAAAATATTATATTCAATGCTTTTATTTTAATATAGGGAAATCAAACATGACAATAAATTCCACACAAAATCTATTGAGTTGCTCCTGTTTGTTTAGTATATTCAATTCAATAAAACTTTATTGATCCCCAAGAGGAAATTAGATAGTAGCTCTAGGTTTCTTATCTAAGTGTCTAAGTTTAATTTAAATAAAATGAATGGAAAAATAATTAAACAAGTTGACGAGAGGAGAAAGTTGATCAGTTGTTGCGAGATGTTTAGCTAAATCTAACAAAATGCAAAGATTGTTATTAAATGCTTGAACGGCCAACGTATTTGGTGGTCATGCACTCACTGATCTTCATTTATCTTTCTCTGTAAAAAGCAACAAAGTCAAAATCCATCAAAATCATGTCCGTATGATCCTGCGGAGCTGTAGGAGGTGCAGGTGCAGTCCAAATGTCTGGATTTGGTTTTGTTCTGTACATTAAACATATGCTAAAATTCTTGTCTGAATTCCCAGTAAAGGCTCCTAAAATGTTAGTCCGTTCTTTATCACATGGTCAGCAAGTGTAGAATCAATTTTATTCATACTTTCCAGTTAGTACATATCCTTCATCTGTTTAACCTTGAACTTATCAACCCACCTCTTCTTCTGATGCTTTACATTTATGTTCCATTAAAAACGTTTTTTCTGAGGTTTCTGTTGAATATTTTAGCTCCACATGTGTTCTTACCTTCATAGTGGGTGTGAAAACAAGAAATTGTACCATCAGCATGCAGTGGGTGAAAATCATATAAAGAACAAGCGTTCTTGTCTGCAGGGCATCTTCAGAGGACAATATGGTAGGTCTTATTGGTTCTGGGAAGACTACCAAGTACTTCCAACTGGAAGAAGCTGAACAAGCAACTGAGATAAAAATCCCTTTAAACAGGCCCTTCAGATAAAAACAGTTTTTCTGAGGTTTCTGTTAAATATTTTAGCTCCACAGGTGTTCTTACCTTCATTGTGGGTGTGAAAACAGATCAACAATGTCTCTTTAAGTTTTTATCTCTCAAACTACGCAGGTGGCGATAAAACCCGAGTTCTCCCGAGTTCGATTGGCTGTTACTTGTTTCGTCACAACGCCTTTGTTCGTTAGTATTCATCAGCTCCCGCAGTTGAAACCGCGCCTAGCATGCTGCTGTTAGCGTAAGACGTAGCAAACAGGAAGAGAGAACGTCTGCTGTTGCCATGTGCAGCGGGGCAGGAGACAGTATACTTTGCTCTGATAGGCTAGTTTTTTAGCCAATCAGAGTCTAGCAAATTCGAATAATGAATATGAACGCGCTGCTGACAAAGCAGCCTGACGGAAGGAATCGAAAACACCTAAATTTTAACGCAGATAGATTGAAAGGTCTGTTAATCAGTGTTTCCTGACATTTTTTAGATATAAAATGTTCCATATTACTGGTTAATACTTAAGAAATAACCACAAAGTCCTGAAATTTGTATAAAATTGCCTCTTTAAAGACGAGGTCACAACGTTACCAAATTTGTTGATTTAAGAGTTTCTGCTTCTGTATTTTCATGAAAAGTTTCCCAGTTTTATTGGAACCAGGAGAAACAAATTATATTAACAACTGAAGCCACAAGAAATGCTCCAGTTACAGCTACAGTGAATTCAAGCTAACAAAGCACCAGCATGTCTACATTGAAATATAAATCTTTGGTAAAACCATATAAATCATATAAAGATGATCCATTTTCACTGGACAAAAATTAAACCTTAAAATTCTACCAAATCTATAAAAAATCTACATCTATAAAAATATAAATGTATGTTTGTCAATTCTTCATGTCTTTAATGAAGGCCTTCATTTCCTGTGTAATGTGACTCTGTGAATGTTCCATAAAACGCACAATAACCTTTTTCTTTGCACACTGATTACATGTCATAATATTTACATGTAAATCTGCACCATCTATACTTGTTTGTAATCTGTGACTGATGGATCTAAGTTATTATTTGTTTGTAATAAATATCTGACTGTTGTGACTGAAGACTTTGATTCCACGCTGAATTTCGCTGTAACAAAGAGCATTAGCAGCATCTGAAGAAGCTCAGATGCGTGTATCAGAGACGACGTGCACGCTCGCGGACAAACAGAAAACACACGCATGAACCTGCGGTTTGTAAAACCACAACAAACACTCACTGCAGGGCTAATCCCATCATGTGTTTTCTCCTGTTTACACTCTCCTCTAATGATGGGGCCATTTAGACACGAGACTTGGTCTCACATAAAAAGATTCATCATCACGCTTCATCATCATGTAATGAAGACGGTCTGGGCTTCCCCTGGTCTGGCTGCTGATGTTTGACTCATGGATTCCCGCTGTTGTTACTCCTCATGGAACTGCAGATGAGCCTGATGGGACTCCATAGTTGTGCCTTTCTCTCCTAGATAGCGAATCAAACACTAATCTAAAGATTGTTAAACATTGGTGATGTTTTTGTTTGAGACTATAATTTAGAATAAAGTGATTCAACTCACGTATTGCGCATTTCTTTCTGTTCATTCTGTAAACTGAATGAATTTATCTAATTTGGCTTATAAAAGTACAACAGTGACTTTTTCAAAATGTTCATCTATGCTGGAGGACGAGTCGAAGCCACGTGTCAGATTTAGTGGGAAATTTGAAATAATCCATATTCTTTACAAACTCCAGACCTGAATTCCGTTAACAATCAGGAGGATATAGACCTAAAATATATTTTTCACCTCTGTCCTCGTACTTGTGGATTAAAATCTTCCAGGTTAAAATGTTTTAAGTCATTATAAACTAGTGATGATGTAGTCTGAGCACTGGAGGCTGAAGTCCCGCCTACTCAACTGCAAACGGTGTTTCATTATAAAATAAAATGATTAGGTTAAACTAAACATGTTTTAAAAATGGATATTTGCATACGCAACAATAAAGACTGGCATAAATGATCTCAAGAAAATCTTCTGATTTGTGTTCTTATTTTTTAATCAGGAGCATTTCCTGTTTGTTCACACGAGGGAGGCGGAGCTTAAATCTTACATTAGGTCCAAGCTACTGGAGAGCTGCACATTTGTTTCAGTTTCAACTTCCATGTCACATTCCTGTCGTTCTAATATAAACAGCATGTTGGTGGTATTTTGAAGTGAATTCACAGATTCTGTAACACTGAATTGACTTTACTAGATATTTAACTTAAAGTAGATGCATAAGAGGGAAAGTACAAGAGCATGTAATTCAATGTACATATATATATAAATAGTTATATAGTAAGCTGTTTCAGATTTAAGTTTTCCATTTTACAGAAATAGCAATGACAGCTTTCACATGAGAATATCAAAGGGGCTTTTCATGTGGTAGCCAGCACAACTACCCCATCATCACCATCGCTACGTATCAACTACAGCCAAGTTATTCATATGGACGCAACAAAATATGCTATATTGCCAAAAGTGTAAGAACAGAACTTCAAATCACTAAATTCAGGTGTTGTAATCACCTCCATGTCCACAGGTTTATAAAGTCAAGCACCCGGGCGCCTACAGACACTTGTGAAAGATCGGGTCGGTCTCAGGAGCTCAACAAAGCGTGGTGTCATGTAAACTCACACAGCGAGGTCAGAGCATGAGGAAACACACAGTGAGCAGAACTCTACAACATTCTGCAGAAACAGTAACATCAGACCTCCAAACTTCATTTGGCTAACAGATTAGCTCAAGACCAGTGAGCGGAGCGCTCGATGGAATGGGTTTCCATGGCTGCATCACCAGACTTACATCATCAATACAAAGTGTCAGATGTAGTGGCGTAGAACACGCCGCCACACGAATCCTGCGTCTTGGGATCCGATTGATGAATCAGTGTTTGGCACGTGTGGGACATTGAGGTTCATGTGCATGTAAAAACAAACAACAACAAGCAACGACTTAAAAGTAGACTTCATGTCTGTCTCCCTCTTGCACAGACACACAATCTGAAACACACTTTTACAGTGTGTGAAAAAGTGTCTGCTGAGGCCAACTCCCTCATATGGACGCAACAACACACAAAGATCTTTGATGTTTTGGATGCAGACCCGAAGCCACATGTCTCCCAAAGAGATGATTAATGGTTAATGGAACAGGAAAGGATTCAAACGTGTAACTTCGTGAACTTTAATGTACAATAAACAAACACACCATGTTTATGTTTGTTTGTGTAATGACTTTGTTTGTCAGTCTGGTCTGAGATGTTGATGAGGATGAAGCAACATGGGAGAGAAAAACTGCTGAGTCATTCAAACATGTGTGTGTGTGTGTTCCAGGAAACGAAGACCTTTACTCACACCTGTACCCCCGTGTTTAAAGAGAAAAGTATTATTTCATTACACTGGTGTTTTATTAATTATGAATTATTCGTAGGTACATTTTATTTTTTCTTTATACAAAAACTTTTTAACATAAAAATGGGTTTACTGCATTTTGTAAACAAGTATTTAAAGAAATGGGTTTATGTGGAAAGGATGAAGATATTGACTACTTGCCATCTTTTCATCTAAGGGGAAACGGAATACTGCAGACTTCAATTTATTCGGATTCTCAAAATTTCACAGAGGTTTGGGTGAATACTAACATACAAACCTTTGCACTGCTATAAATCGTGCATCACACTGTCATTTACACACATTTCTACAGTTACTTGCAGCACAGGTTAGTAATTCTTGTCGCAGAATATTTCTCTGAGATTAACCGTATATTTGATAAATAAACTAACTATATGTTTTTATGTTTGCATCACTAATAAATCTAAAAAGTGTGATAAACTATGATTTGTTTATCTAAAACTTCTTCATCTACAATCGCTGTGCATCTTCAAACATATGAAGAGAAAAGGTGGAAAAATGCCATTTAGCTTCCATCTGCTGCTGAGACGTGGCATGAGAACCGAACTCAGACACTGAATGCAGTCAGCAGCTCGTCTTTGATGTGATTTATCACCCTGAAAGTGATGTTAATATCACCAGACGACCAACAACCATTTGCTTTGCGTCAATTTTTCATTTTCATTTTCATTTCATTTTCATGATGCAACTAAAATTTTGAAAAAAAAAAAAGATTATTAAACCACTTTAACGATCCCAAACCTTTTTACTTAAACATCTAAACATTTTAGGAGAAATGTGGCTGCAGTTTTTTCTACAGCTTCTTGTAAATTTATACATATTTTAGAAGGAGTTTCCTTATTTTAACCAGAAATACTTTTTTTTTCAGAAGCTTGTTGTGTAAATTTTAGAGGATTCTTTGGTTGTGAAGTTTCTGGGATGCGGAGCATATGTGAAAACTCCTGAACTATATTTATCTTTTAATATATTTGCAAGATGTGGGATGTTGTGTGTGTGTGTGTCAGATTGATGGGTGAGCTTCCTGGAGGATCCTGGTCTCAAAGTTTCAAGATGTATTTTCATTATTTAAGTTTTGCTCCATCCGTACAGTCATTTTATTTGTAACTACTTGAAAAGGGCAAATGCATTTACAAAACTTTGCAGCTACATGTGACACACACACTGGTTTTGGGAAAAAAATCAAGGAAAAGGTTTCTTTGATTAATTAAATTGAGTAAAAGATAAATAATTAACAGAAACTGATTTGGAAGTCTAATACAAAAATCAACTAAATTAAATGTACATAACCAGTTTTTTTAACATTGAAGACATTGAAGGAATAAAATAAGATGTTTCACCACATTAAACTTTTCATGCATAGTTCTCAGTACTGTAGAAAAGTACTCAACTGCTGTTTTTTAATGACAGCAACTGAAAATATAAATGTTATTTTTTTATGCCTAAAGATGAACAATAATATGAAAGATAAAATATATATATTTTTTTTTTTTATTTTGTCTGAGGATCATGATTCGTGCATGAAAGGGTTAACTCAAAGCCTTTGCATTAGACTAATACTTCTGTTATGTGTCTCCTGTCTGCCAGTGTCCTGTGTTTCTCCACACCTTTTGACCCTTCATTAGTTTGGTGGTTTCGGTTGTTTCAGTAAACATAGTATTTAGTTTCTGTGGTTATTTTAAGTCAGAGCTTGGTTAGTTAGTTCATGTCCTGCACCTGCCCAGGACCTGCTGTGTGTCTCTACTTCACTGCATGTTTGTTGAACGCTCCCACACTAAACTTCATATCACGTCTATCTGTTTGTATTTGACTTCAGACCGGTTTCCTCACCCTCTCTGCATCAGATCTCCCGGGTTACCGTTTGCTTGACTCTGTCTCTGCTGCAGCTCTTGTCTGTTCCAACCTGTAAGAGACATCTGCCTGTCTTCTGGAACTGTCTCTTGGACTGTAATTTGGATTTTTTTCTTGTTTAGATGCTCTGTGAGTGAAACTGGACTGCCTGACCTTGCTATCTCAGTAGAGGTAGCGTTTGGTCGCCCATGTCCACTCGCTTCTCTGCTCCAGACTATACGGGTTAAAGAGATTGTCTCCCCTCACGTCACCTTTTGCAGTTGAGTTCCACAGACATTAAACTGAAACATAACATGCAAGTAAACATCCTTATTGAAGCATTGATCATTTCCCCCAAAACTTAAGAGGGGTTTGACTCCTGATTCAGGCTTCATAGAGCTACTTTCACCTCTTATGTTTCTCCTTGCAGCCGAAACAGTTTCTACAGATTTCTTTGTCAGCTTAACACATTTTAAACAACTGAAACGATCACATTTCACCTCGTGTAAAACAAACACTCTGTAACAAATTTGCTGCAAAAACAGAAGTTTTTTTTTAAGTGTTACATTAGTAAATTAAGCCTTCATGGAGGGAACAGAAGAACCGTGGAAAAGGGAGGCGTGAACATAAAACAGACTCGGATCTGGTTTATTTTGGGGATCAGTAAGAAAGAAGCATGAACATTTACATTTTTACTCTTAAAATCATGACTCAGATGTCTTAAATCTTGCTAACCTGGTTTTATTTGTTGCATATTGTAAACTTTGAGAAATAAAAGTTTTCCTTGTGTTTGTGAAGGCAACGGCACAGCAAACTGTAACTGTTCTTTGGTTCCTTTCCTAAGATGCAAATACCAAAAACTCTCAGCAGGTCTTTGAGAATCAGATGTTTCCTGCACTTGCAGTTATTTATATAAACATGGCTGAGTTTTTCTTTAAATATGTGTAAAACACATCATTTAGTCAAATCAGTGAAATACTGTTTGGTAAATGACACAGAATGATGCATATACAGTACAGACCAAAAGTTTGGACACACCTTCTCATTCCTTTTTGAATGAGAAGGTGTGTCCAAACTTTTGGTCTGTACTGTATATCCTTTGGGCTTTGAGAACAATATGCAGGATTTTTATGGGATTTTTAAATTCTATTTAAAAAAATACAAATATTCACTNNNAGAGACAGGGTTAAAGAGATTGTCTCCCCTCACGTCACCTTTTGCAGTTGAGTTCCACAGACATTAAACTGAAACATAACATGCAAGTAAACATCCTTATTGAAGCATTGATCATTTCCCCCAAAACTTAAGAGGGGTTTGACTCCTCATTCAGGCTTCATAGAGCTACTTTCACCTCTTATGTTTCTCCTTGCAGCCGAAACAGTTTCTACAGATTTCTTTGTCGGCTTAACACATTTTAAACAACTGAAACGATCACATTTCACCTCGTGTAAAACAAACACTCTGTAACAAATTTGCTGCAAAAACAGAAGTTTTTTTTTAAGTGTTACATTAGTAAATTAAGCCTTCATGGAGGGAACAGAAGAACCGTGGAAAAGGGAGGCGTGAACATAAAACAGACTCGGATCTGGTTTATTTTGGGGATCAGTAAGAAAGAAGCATGAACATTTACATTTTTACTCTTAAAATCATGACTCAGATGTCTTAAATCTTGCTAACCTGGTTTTATTTGTTTGAACTTCATGCACATTGTAAACTTTGAGAAATAAAAGTTTTCCTTGTGTTTGTGAAGGCAGCGGCACAGCAAACTGTAACTGTTCTTTGGTTCCTTTCCTAAGATGCAAATACCAAAAACTCTCAGCAGGTCTTTGAGAATCAGATGTTTCCTGCACTTGCAGTTATTTATATAAACATGGCTGAGTTTTTCTTTAAATATGTGTAAAACACATCATTTAGTCAAATCAGTGAAATACTGTTTGGTAAATGATACAGAATGATGCATATACAGTACAGACCAAAAGTTTGGACACACCTTCTCATTCCTTTTTGAATGAGAAGGTGTGTCCAAACTTTTGGTCTGTACTGTATATCCTTTGGGCTTTGAGAACAATATGCAGGATTTTTATGGGATTTTTAAATTCTATTTAAAAAAATACAAATATTCACTTCTGAAAACTTTAACAAGTTAGAATTTTTCTAAAACTGTTTGAAAATGTCAAAGGAAAAACCTGAATCCAAAGCAAAGTTTCTGAGACACCTGATCACCCATATGTCTGTGTGTTATATATGTGTCTGTCCCATGAATCTTGAATATCCAGTAACTAGTGTGAAATCAGGAGGCGTCTCCTGAAGAGGTAAAAAAAACTGTCAGGATTTTACATTTCTCCTAAAATGATGATGTTTTTTACTGCTGTTGCATTTTAGCTTCACGCTGAAGAGACAATTAAATTACTGATAACTAGAAAAGCACTCGGAGAGTGCAGACCTCCGCCAAGTAGTGTCTGTATCCTTAAAAATCTCCTGGATCAAGACGGTGATCTGTGTCACCCCCAAAATCTAATTGATTGTTCCTTGGGTCATTTCTGACCTTTCTGGAAAATAGTTTTTGAGTTATCCTGCTAAAAGACAGACAGACAAACCCTGATGATAACATTACCTCCTTGGTGGAGGTATAAATGAAACAAATCTGAAACAGTGTCACAAAATCTGATCTCTAAAGTGATCCTAAAACATTACCGGGCCAGAGAAGATGTATGATCCCTCCAGCGAGTTGAGGGTCTCATCTCGGTGGAATGTGCTCAGAAAACCTCCATAGGGGCTCGACAGGGAGGCGTCCCAATCAGCTGATTCCTTTTGATGCACAGGAGGAACAGCTCCTTCCAGGAGAGATGGAGCTCCTCACATCTTCCCTAAGGCAGAACCCAGATACCCTAAAACTCATGACCATCTGCGTACCAGATTCAGATAAATCACTGACCAATCAATTAAGAGGTTTATTTTTCACCATATGACTGCCCCCAATTCACTGGTTCTGCTTGAAGAAAGACTTGACAAGAGCATTCCACCTTTTTCTTGTTTCCATTTTCGTATCCAACAAGCTTTTTTTCCCATTTGACCTTTTAAATAAGCCACAAATGTTAACACTTTTGCAAATATCTATTTTCTTTGTTTTATAAATCATCCAAACGAAGCAAACGTATGAGTGTCTTTATGGAGTACTGACAGGAGTGGATGGGCTGTAATCTATCTAACAACAACAAATGATGTCATGACAACAATTAATCTGAAAGATAAAGGGGTGAAGTTGTTATCTAAGAAAGATGGGAAGAATGTGATAAATATATCACCATCGAGATGCGTTACAAGATAACCTCCATGTCAGTGGCTTTTCAACTGGGGTCAAAAATACATTCATTAATGTGCTTCTATGATCACAGTTGTGTTACAGCTTATTTCTACTGGGACTTTTGCAACATCGCTGTGCATATTTTCATCTAGAGAGGAGAGAGATCTCGTAAAAGTCCAGCTGTAAAGACGGATTCTAAAGTTTCCAGGAAAACAAAGTGCTATCTGACAACATCAGGCCCAGAAAACACTGCCAATTAATCATTTACTAACAGGCTCTGATGTCGCTTCATATGAGAAACATCCAAAAAGGCTGAGACATTACTCACACACTGCCCACTGTTTCTGGTAACACACACACTCACATGTGATGAGAAATGAGATTTATGTAAGAAAAACACCACTTAGAGCTCGTACACGCTCTTTTGGCCTGTTACCTGACTGCAAGTTTGGTTTGTAATCCAATCCTTTTTTCCTCTAAAGCAACATTTGACAAGCAAATCTGGCAGAGATGGAGAGCACAACAGAAAAAAAAGGCTGATTTAAGGTGTTTTCTTACATTAGCTAGATAAATGGTGATGAATTGAAATGATCAGGAACACATGGTTATTAAACTGCTGTAGGTCTCTGATGAGAAGTGAATCTCAGGGCCAGGTTCTCGTTATCTAATTTATTACTGTATGTACATGTAGATTCATTGCCTTGACAAACATCAGTGGATTAAAGCAGCGCTGTATCAGCAGATTGGGTTTCCAGACGTACAGTAATGATGATTGTTTTTTACAGGAAGACAGTGAGATGGAGATCATGAGAATGTGATATGTCTGTTTCAGTGAGATGACCACATGATTTTCATGTCTCCTTCATTATGATAAACCAGAACACATGTACACGGTGTTGGTTGTTCGTGCACGTAATTAAAGACTCGTCATTTAGTGACACTTTGGTCTCTGCAGGCCAAAATGCGCACACGCAAGTGTTTGCCCTGTTATAAAACGGAATAAATCATTGTAATTATTGTCAGACGGAAGCACCTAAAAGGCTAACGTTATAATGTCATGTGAACATGAGTGTTGCTTTTCTTTCAGGTTTCACTCTGTTTGTGGAGGATTAACTTTCTCTTACTGCAGGTCAGATACTCTTAGGTAGTTTGCACTCATCTGAAATCCCATAAATCTATACATAAACCCATATGTTATTCCCAATAAAACATAAACAACATAAAGTTGTCTGATTCAGGATTCTGGCTGCTCAACAGTTCAGGATTTTTTTATTTTCATGATGCATTTAATGTTGGTAAAAGATCTGGACTGCAGGCAGGTCAGTTCAGCAACATGGGATGTTCTCCTGTGAAGTCATGCTGTTGTAATGGATGGATGTGGTCTAACATTGTCTTGTTGAGAGGTTTTCCCTGAAAGAGATGTTGTGTATATGGGAGCAGACGCTGCTGAGTTTATGACTTACTAGATGTGTCAGCTGTTCGCGCAATGCAACCCCAGACCATCAGCAGCTTTTAAACTGACTGCTGATAACCTCTTTAGTCTGCAGGACGTGGCGTCCATTGATCACAAAAAGAATTTCACATTTGGATCAAAATCTGACCCTGGAACAGTTTCCACTTCACCTCAGACCATTTTAAATGAGTTTTGGTTCAGAGAAGTCACCAATGTTTCTGGATCATGTTCACATCTGATTTCTTCTTCACATGATTATCTGGTGTTTGTGGATCACATAGTGACATCATGTCTATTTTTGGTGCAGTGCTGTCTCAGGACCCATTCTGATTTTCTAAATCTGTTCTATGGACGGTGAGATCTTCAAAGACTTTCCACTTTTACATTTAAGAACATTTTTCTAAAATGTTTCCAATTTTTAGATGTAGTTTGTTGCAGACAGTAACATCTGCCCATCTTTACATCTGTGATACTCTGCCTCTCGGAAATGCTCCTTTTATACTCAGTCATGTTACTGAGCTTCAGGTTAACCTAATTATCTGTCAAATCTTTGTCCATTTGATTTGAATTAGTTACCTTAAAATTCAAAATGTGCTAATATTTTCAACAAAATGGTAAAATATCTCGGTTTCAGGATCTGATTTCTACTGAGAATAAAATCTGGATTTAGGAGTTTTACAAATCACTGAATTCTGTTTTTATTTACATTTTACACAGAGTAACAACTTTTTTGGGAACTGTGGTGTTACTTCTTAATTTTTAACCAGATTCATTTATGGTGTGCCTCAGACTAATTTTTTAAAAAAATTAAAGGTTTTTAAATACTTGATATTTCTAGTTTGGACATTCAACTCAGTTTTTCTCTCAGAATACTTGATTTAACCTCCTTCAACTCTTCAGTTACTGAACTCCCTACACACACACACACACACACACACACACACGCACACACACACACACACAATTCTTTACCCCCTACATCTCCATGCCCCTCAGCCATGACACCAGTCTGCCTTTGAAGTCCTCTTTTAAGAGCACAATTAACCCCCTCCTCCAGACACTACACTCACTTCTCACCTTTTTAATAAGGTCTTCATAGACAAGTGTCAGACTTTTTTTCTCTCACACACTCGTGTCACATGCACACGTTTAGATCCACAGGTCCTTTTAAAATGCCTGTAAATTCTTTGTCACTTGGCTGCAAACTCGGAGACCCCTTCCTGTTTGGATGCTGCGGTGCTTTAAGTGAGTGTGCATTTAGGATGGAGGGAGGGGCAAATGAAAGAAACACGGAGGAGGTTTCGACTGGTTTGACTCTGAATCATGTCGCTTCCGCTGCTTTGAAACAAAGTGAATCACGGTTGACTGGGGGGGTAAAAGAAGCAATTACACACTAGACCAGCTAATTGTCTCTCAGCAGGAGCATTTTTGGGTCCATTACCTGCCCAGTTTAATTCAAAAGAAACTGTTTACTACACCAGCATGTTTACTGTTTACTGCAACAACCAGTACTGTAACAGTGATGTTTACTGCAAAAGCATGTGGACAGCAAAGACTATGCATCCATTAGAGTTTCCTCTTTTAAATGACTGGACTTTACTGGTGGACTGGACTGTATTTTGGCTTCATGAACTGCACATGCTCAGCATGTTCTGTACTGGTGGGATTGAGGGGAATTCTAACTTTGATTCAACCTGTAGTGTAAGGATATTTTGAACCAGAATCAGTGCACTAGTCAAGGCACTTTAAATCGTTAGATTTATCCTGAAAGAGAAATATCGGAACATTTTTTACTCTAAAAAGTAAAAACTGAGAACAAAAAGGTTAAAGAGGCCATTTCATACATTTCAGGACTTTGTGGTTATTTCTAAAGTATTAACCAGTAATATGAAACATTTTATATCTAAATAACGTGAGGAAACACTGATTAACCGACCTTTCAATCTGTCTGCATTAAAATTCGTCTCGTTCCGTCAGGCCTCGAGCAGCAGCTCGTTCATATTCATTATTCGAATTTGCTGGACTCAGATTGGCTAACAAACTAGCCTATCAGAGCAAGGTATACTGTTTCCTGCCCCGCTGCGCATGGCAACAGCAGACGTTCTCTCTTCCTGTTTGTTACATCTTATGCTAACAGCTTTTAGCCAGCAGCATGCTAGGCGGGGTTTCAACCGCAGAAGCTGCTGAATACTAACGAACAAAGAAGTTGTGATGAAACAGATACAGGCCGTTCGAACTCGGGAGAACTCGGGTTTTATCACCACCTGCGTAGTTTGAGAGATTAAAACTGAAAGAGACGTTGTTGACCTGTTTTCACACCCACTATGAAGGTAAGAACACCTGTGGAGCTAAAATATTCAACAGAAACCTCAGAAAAATGTTTTTAACTGAAGGGCCTGTTTAAAGGGATTTTTATCTCAGTTGCTTGTTCAGCTTCTTCCAGTTTGAAGTACTTGGTAGTCTTCCCAGAACCAATAAGACCTACCATATTGTCCTCTGAAGATGCCCTGCAGACAAGAACGCTTGTTCTTTATATGATTTTCACCCACTGCATGCTGATGGTACAAATTTCTCCGTGACTAATGGAGAAAAGCCGGTGACAGATGGTGAAATGTACCTTACTGACATTTTTGTTCCCTCACAGATTCCAGACACTGAGATTACACATTTCTTTCAGTTCATTGGCAGATTTTACAAGATTGGCATTTTTGTTGTTTGTTTGTTGTTGTTTTTTCATCTCAAACTGCAGTCCACGTAAATTAGCATAATTATTACATTTAATTTGACATATTTTGAAAATTTCTACCAATTCAAATCTGGGCCTGAAAAGCCTTTTTCCTGCCTCAGTGGAGAGTTGGTACAATCCTGATAAAAAGGAGGTAGTCACAGAGCTGAGTTAGTTTTTGGCTGTTTCTATCTATATTTTTCGGGGACCCTGTACAAACAACCAAAGGCAGCTAACAAAGAGAATTACTTTTGCACCCACTTTGTATAAAAATACTGTATACGTTGCTATTAAAAGCCTGTTAAACTGTTTTTAACAAGAAACAGTTATGTTTGATTGATTTTCTATAAGTGAAACTAAATAGTAAGTGTAAATTATTTGTTTTTAATCTTTAAAGACTACTTTAACAAAAAACAGTATAGTCACAAAAAAGAGAAATGTTGGCAGCACAACTGATGAACAGAAACTCAAACTCAACAATGTTCCACCCCAGACATCCTTTCATTCATGCACATGAACAAAAACCACAGATTATCTAAAAATATATTCAAGTATGACTGGAAACTGCAGTATAAAACAGCTCTTAAAAATGTCTGAAAGTTTAAAATGTATACTGAAAGTTGTGATACCTCTTAGTGTGTGCAGTAGAGAACACGTGCATGTGCGGGACTTGTGCTGGCCAAGCCGTCTCACTTCCTGCTGATTACTCACACACAAGAAAGGGATGGAAAAAAAAAATCATATGGATGCGCTAAACGATCCAAAGGAAAAAGAAATGAATCGAATAAAGATGGTAAAAAAAGATCATATTTATCAATGGTGTGGTCATAAAAATTTGTTCAGTTTGTTTTTTGGGCCAGTAAGGATATAACAGCAGCACCAGACGTACTGATGAACTGTCCAAATGGACAGTGTCATTATTTTGTGCTTGACTTCATGACTGTTTCAATTATGATTAATTTGCTATAAATTTTGTGCACAACACAGGTAAAAAAAACCTGAACAATCTGCATAATTTCGGTGAGTTTGTGCCTTTTTATCAATCAAGCATGTGGATCCGAGTCTGTAATTTTGCAGCAGTAACAGGAGGGAGATGAGACTAAGCCTGCTAAGCATTGAGTCATATTGAGAGGATATTCCATATGCAAACACAGACATAGTTTGCTTATAATAACTTCCTCAGAAGCAAAGGCAGCTCAGTGTTGAGCTATTTAAGACCAGCAAGCCTTTGAGGACAGAGGATTTTCCTTCTTGAAATCTCTCTCCCTTCCCCTCCGTTCTTTTTTCAGTCATTAATATTATGATATTGTCCCATATTTCGGGGCAGCCAACATGGAGCACATGTTTCCAGTTATGCTCATCAGAACCTGATGTGGGAGGCTGGAGTGAATGAGAAGGACTGAAACAGTCCGAGTGGCAGGGTGAGGCAGATGTAACCGAATCACACTTTTTTTATATAGGCTTGGCTTCAAACTATGGCTGCCTTTGGGTTGTAAGATACTTAAATGCAAACCATATACATGGAAATAATTGAATCAATTGCTTTGTGCTGCCAACTGTTGTTACCGGATTGCTGCAATCATTCTGCTAAACAAGATGCAGAAATAAACATCTCAAGGCTTCGGATTCAGAGTCAAAACACTCTAACAGCAAGGATCCCATTCAGTTACCCAACATGTCCGAGATGCATGCACGACTACTGAGCTGTACGTTTATCTCAGTGATCAGAGATGCTGCTGAAGTCAGTGCTATGATGTCAAGAAATATAATAAGTTTGCCCAGAGATGGCGTCGTTGTAAGGGAATACCACTCACTTTAACATATTCCATCTGCTGTCATCACCGCTGCACCATCAAATCAACTTTTTAAGAAACAGGTTTTCTCCCAAAGCGAGAAACAAGAGAATAAAATCGGTAAATTGTGATTTCATTCTGCTGTTACGCCTGAAGCTTCAGTTAATGTAAGGATTTTCCCATGAGAAATGTTCCACTTCTTTACCAATTGATTCTTTATAGATAGTTTATTTGGTCAAGGCAGATATATAATGCTGTATTTAAAATTTGTTAAGCATTTGTCATATATTTCATGGTTGTTGAATGAATAACCCAAAAGGGTTAGTAAACTTAACAAAGGATAATGAGGAAGAACAAAATACAACTATTTGACATATTTACAGACTATGATTCTTGTTTTGTTACTTAAAGTATTTCATTTTGTCCAAAGGAATATACCTGTCTTGAAACAGGTTTATTTAATCATATTTCTGTCCATGTCATGTGTTCACCTGTTTCTGGTTGTTCTGATTTGGTCATGTTTGCTTTTGGTTCAGCCTCGTGTCTCATTTAGCTTCATGTCTTTTACTTGTTGTCTTTAGTCTAAGTTCTTTATTCAGTCTTCAGTTTTTTTCGGATGAAAGGTAAAGATGTTTTCAAGAGACAAAAAATACATCCATGTTGCTAATTCTTAAAGAGGCAATTTCACACAAATTTCATGACTTTGTGGTTATTTCTGAAGTATTAACGTGTAATATGAAATATTTTATATCTAAAAAATGTTAGGAAACACTGATTTACAGACATTTCAATGTATCTAGCTTCAGCTCCAACTCATTAATATTCATTGTGCTAATTTGCTGGACTCTGATTGGCTAATAAAGTATCCTATGAGAGCACGGCTTCCTGTTTCCTCCCTGCTGCGCATGGCAACACTCTCTTCCTGTTTGCTACGTCTTATGCTACAGCTTTTAGCCAGCAGCATGCTAGGCGTGGTTTCAACTGCTGGAGCTGATGAATACTAACGATTAAAGGAGTTGTGATGAAACAGATTCAGGCCGTTTGAACTCGGGTTTTATCACCACCTGCGTAGTTTGAGAGATTAAAACTGAAAGAGAAGTTGTTGACCTGTTTTCACACCCACTATGAAGGTAAGAACACCTGTGGAGCTAAAATATTCAACAGAAACCTCAGAAAAAACATTTTAAAAATGCTTTGGCACTTGTTAGTGTGTGTACTGAGAAGTAAGTGTTCTTGTTTTTTTCCAATTCAAGTCAAGTCAAGTTTAATTTTATTTCATTTCTATTCAAGTCAAGTCCTGCTTTGTCATTTCAAGTCAAGCTTATCAGTCTGGTTTGGTTTGAAGCTTTCATTACATCATTGTTGGATTCTGCTCAGTGCATTTTGGAACATAAACCACTACTACACCTGAATATTCTGTTCATGACAGCTGCAAGAACATCTAAGGTTAAACGGTGAGTTGAGATTTTTAAAACTGTAGACTTCTGAGATTTGATGGAGACGGTAAGAAAAGGAGTGAAATGTTCCAGTTGAACTGTGTGATCATAACTGTTTGCAAACCTGTACGGCTGCAGAAATATCTGAGTTTACGCTGCACATACAACATCATGTCATCTACATATATGGATCGCTGATGACAAAGATTTACATAGACTTTTAGAGTGCCTACTTTATTTAACTTTAGATACATTATGTCAAGAATTGTGGAAGAAGAATTAAAATACAGAAGTGAATAAGAAACAGGCAAACAGATATTCTGACAACTGAGTGTAAAAACCTTGAAGTATTATATAACGTGACTGGAAACAGGTGAGTTGACTGAGATGATGGAAGTCAACAACTGAGGGACATTCAGGATATATGGCAACAATTAAAACAACATAAACACTGAAGTCACAAAAATTCAAAGGATCAACAAAACACGAGGAGCAAATATTAGGCCGACCTGAAACAGAAAACAATCAGAAAATATAAACCCAAAACAAACTGACAAATTCAGACCTCGAGTTTCTAAGCTGGCTTTAAATTTCTTTGTAAATCTTTCCTGTTTATAAAAAGCCTTTGCAAGTTTGGAACATAGTTAAGGAAAGTGGTGCACAAATAATCATTTTTTATTAGAGATTTTGAACCCCTTTGATTTAGTACAAACCCATTTGGTTCAGAAAATGACTCCTAAATATTTTCCATCAAAGCGCAGCCTTGTGGTAGCATTAAAATCTTGTTTTTCACCAGCAAACAAACACAAATATATGTGAAAGTAGCCAAGACATGCTGTAATTTACAAAACTCTCTTGGGAAAGTTTGTGTTGACTTTAGTGCATATATACTATGTGAGAACACGTGTGTGTTGTGCATGTTGTTACACACATGGATGTGCATGTTTGTGTGTTGCAGCAGGCCGCAGGCGAGGTTACATCTTGCAGCAATTAAACTGCATGCGTCTCTTACGCCCCCTCCATTCGTCTACTGCAGGCTCTTATTACAAGGCCCGCCTGCATTAGACAAACTGCAAACATTTGATGGCTTGGTGGCTGAACACAGCAACAACATGTTGCGCTCAACAGTTAATTACTTGACAATAAAATGTGGTTGCATCGGCGTGGAATGTGAACATGTTTACTGTGTTGACAAACCAGAAGGATTCAGAGCAGAAGGAAAGCATGGAAGCAAAGTTTGAAGACATAGAATGAAATTAATTTCTTAAAGTATCTGTTATGTTTTATTTTAGACCTTGTAATAAAAATGCATTTGTTAATAACCCTGTGTGAGACCGTCCAGCTGGAGAGACAGAGCTGCAGATCAGCAGGAATCTTCACTAATACTTTTGAAATGTTTGAGCAGTTGTCAGAGATGGGAATAACTAGCATTGTGAAACCTTTTAAAATGAGCCTGAATGGTAAAAGTCAATTGCCCTTCGCATAACTGAGAAGCACTTCACATAGCTAAATGTCACAAATGTTTTCAGTGAAATAATCAGATAATCAACAAGGAATCTGTTGTAGATTAGAGCGTTGTTTACGGAAACAGCTCACGTACCACCAAGAACTGAGCTAGCTCGATTTCATTAATGTTTTGTTGTAGAAACTGGAGTGTTCCACTCTGAGAGTAAACAATAGCTGCTTTAGATTCTGCTAATAAACCTGTAGGCTCATTGGGCCAGTGTTTCATACACCAACAAAGAGTTTTGTCTTCAGTTTAATCACCTAAAGACCGTTATTACAAACAGTCTAAAAATCAAAGCCAAACACCAAAACCTTCGGTCGGAAATGTCTTTCAAGCAGATACAACAGTCGTCTCAGTTTGTGACCTGCTGCACAGTTTTACAAACTCTCAGCCATATGCACTGATGCAAAATGAGTTCCAACTCTGCAAGAAGTAACAGAGTCCAGATTCTTAATTTTAATTTTGTACCTTCCTGCAATTTCGCTGTTTTTGCAGAAGTTTCTTCAGTAACATATTGAAAGCTGACATTCTTAACAGTAGTTAACGTTTGCATTGAATTTTTAGCTTAATTATGTGAAATCCACCTCTGTGCATCAGTGAGTAGAACAGTCTGCTCAGGTGGATCCAGTGCATGGGAGCTTGTCATGACAGCACCAGGTCAAGGGCGGGGACTCCAGATCTGACCAACCAGAGAATAAGGAGGACTGCTGCAAATCTGGGGCTTAAAACTATTGATTCAGTTTACTAAAGGTTAAGGAAAAAGGGTCAGAGGTCAATTTAATAGCAATATATACAGTGATAAACATTTTAGATAAAACCTCATAGTCTTGCTGGTATCTGACAGGAAATTTTTGTTGGCAATTTAAAAAAAAATCAACACTAAAACAACAAAAATTAATAAGTGAAAAGTTTGATCCAGCAATAATAAACCATGATAGGTGATGTTTCTCCTAAAAACCTGAAGAAGAAAACCTGCAAAACTCTGATGTATTTGTCTTTTTCAAGTTTGATCAACTTCTTACAAGTCAATGGTTTAAATCAAGATATTATATAATACTCCCATCAATGTAGCTTAAGCCCATCTGTTGCTTTTCTTTTGCTCAAACTTTTTCCAAAAATTGTGACATCATGGGATCCTGCTGGAAATTAGTGGCATTCTGACATAAACGGATATTTATGTAAACACAAAATACAACATTATAAATACAACAAAAAAAAAAAAGATCAGACATGTCTCCTAAATGGCTTCCAGCCCTGACGCCTTCAACAGCAGCCAAAAATACACAGGAATCTTTACTGATCATAACAGCTGTAACTCGTATGCAGAAGTAGCAGGTACAAGTGTCGACTCTCAAGCAGCACATTCAGAGCGAGCTCCAAGCCTATGACGCACATTAGCGAGAGGCAATTGGACAATATTTACAAAGCACACAAGCCCCGATGAGTTGGAAATATTCAGTTTAAACAAACAATACGTAAATGCACAGACATGAAATATAGAAATATTCTAACAGGTGTGAAGAAGCAGCTGGAACACAACCTCCTTCCTCCTGGTAATAAGAAATAAAGTGGGATTATTTTAGTAAAATGTAAGTGAAAAAGTTGCTTGTTCTCCTTACACTCATTCCTGGCAGCAGACTCAAGTTTACATGCACGGATTCAGTGTGTCAGCAGCAGATTAGTCATCCATTCAACATTTACACTTGTCCTCCTCTGCTGACTTGCTGCTTCAGCTTCTCTTGAGTTTTCTTTTTCCATATTTTCCCTGAAAAGCTCTTTGAGCAGCTGCGGCTCTTTGCTTGATTTGAACTTCTGATCATTTGATCATAAAGAAGAAATAACACCAATGTACTGATCATGAAACTGAATTTACAGGTGCTTTGTTTCAGTAATGAAACAGGACCGAAACTCTTTACTTAATAAATTCCATTTACTATCTTTGAGTCGAGCATCTTGCCTCTCGGACTCCAAACTTTGAGATTTCTCTGCAGCCCAGGGTGCTCGACAAATGTGGGTCCTTCCTGGATTAGGATCATAGCCTCTGTTAAACACCCCCTCTCACAGGCCTGGGGGCAGGACGTGTGGGAAAGCAAGATTGACAGGAAGTTGTCGTGTAAGGCCAAAGGTATGTGTGTTTTCCTGTGTGCATATGCGCATGTGTGTGTGTGTGTTTGCCCAGCAGGCGAAACACAAGGCCAGGCCAGGAAACAGAATGGCCTTGCCACCGGTTAGAGGAAACAGAGCAGCAGATAAATTACTTCAAATCAAGCTGGCTGGACTTCTGAGAGGCGAAGCTAAATGGATGTGGAGGGAGTGATGACATGGATTATGTTGTGCTTAACCAAACAGGAAAACAAACAACGCATTTGATAATTTTTCTAACCACACAGTATTTGAAATTCAGGCGTGTAAGTGGTTTAGGATCATGATCAAGAAACTGCATGTGCAGAATGAGGTTTGGACCAATGTAGACAGAAAGCAACACGAGCTGGTATAAGAGCTCCAGCGTGCATCGTGGTTCCACTAATCATACACATTCTGTACTAGTGCAGGCTGCCATCTAGTGGTCAATTATTGTCTGTTCACGCTTGGGAACATTTGATATAAATTGGAATGCCTCTATAAAACTGTAAAAATACTTCTATGTAAAACTTTTCTAGTTTAATTATTTTAATGGGATTGAGTTTATTAACTGCCTTGAAAAAAAGGGCATGAAAAACTGGGCTTAGAGATTCTCATTTAAATTACAGATGCTTTTCGGTTCAGTGTGTGTGAAGAATAAAATAATTTTTATGCATTTTTCTGAGTCTAATACCACATCTCTCTGTGTTACTCAGGATCAACTAATCGTTTGTTAAATAACAGGCTGATTAACTGGAGCTCTAAAAGAAGAAATTGTTTGAAATATGAATTTGCATAATAAAAAAAAATATATATAGATAAAATAGGAATAAATTATCTAAACTTTGGTGTTGGGGGGGGGGTTACTAGAAGTGGGACAGAATAGGAGCTAGAACTCCAGGACAGAGTCAGAGACATGGTGAGGAACCGGGTGCTGAGGAGATCAGGCGGGTTGCTGCTCCTTCCTTGTTGAAAGAAGACCCCCGCCCCACCCCGAGAGGAGGAGCTGGCCTAAAGGAGGTCTTTAGCAGAACATAGATGAATATATTCATGACAACAGCTCGAGTATTAAACAGTTCAGGTGTTGGTCTGACAAGTTCTGATGTGAACAAGAAGAAAACATGAAACAAAGATGATGGTACAGTATCTTGAAAATTTAATAAAAGTGGGCAAAATACAGTTGGCAAACTTTTTTTGTTATTACAAAACTATCCGTAAAGAGAAAAAAATATTTCTTAGTTTTCCCTTCTTCGTACAAAACATGTCGGTGAAGTTTCTAACATCCTACAACCTACAGATACAAGGCCTGCAAAGTCTCAGCACAGAGTCCAACACGTCTCAGTCATGTGACTCGTTCAGATCCAGATCTCATTAGTTCTGCCTCAAGTCCAACAACTTCGAACAGTCAAAAGCTTTTCAGTGGAAATCTTATGGCTCTAAGCAGCAACACTAAGGCAAAAGGAGTGAAAACAATCCCGAAACCAGTTTTTAAACAATGTACAGTGTAAATCTGTTACAAACGAGGATCAATAAAACAAACATTAGTGTCACAAATACAAAGAAACCAAAACATTTGTAGTAAACATGAATAAATTACTGAGATGGTTCTGATGTTGTTTACAGGCTTGTGGCAGAACTCAGACATCATTTATGTTTAAATGCTTTTCAAGTAATTTGCAAATAAAAACCAAATTCTAAAAGGAAAACGGAACAAAGAGGAAAAGACACAAATATCGAGTGCATACTGTTTGACATTTCTCACGACAAAATGTTTTTTAACTACAGTAAACCATTAAATTCAGTCTCGTATGAAGAAGACAGAGGAGTCATTTAGGAGTTAATAATTCATCTCAAACACAAACACAGATCAGACGTTTTCAACATAATACAGTAACTTCAAAAACACGTCACCTCAATTTTATTACAAAAAGAAAATATTCCCCCTGCTAGTTACGTGTATCGTTCAGAGGGCGGCCATGACACGTAACGAATAATACTAACACTGTTATTTCATAAAAAAATATAGATATTATTCACAACTTGTTGACAGGAACAATCTCAAGTTATTATTGTAGAAATTATGTAAATAACAGGGATGTAATAATGTTGATTGGCGGGTGTCGTAGAGACCAGAGTCAATCGTTTTACTGTCACGTGTACATGTGATGTAGGTATCTGATTTATACATTTATCCTGCTGATGAATCGTCCACTTGTTGTTCTGATAATTTGAATTAAACAGTTACATTTGGTTATTTGATAATTGCTTAAGAAGGAAGACATTAAACAAATAACTCAGGTATTCTAAAGTCAGATTCTATGAAAACACGTTGTAAATGTCTTCAGTTTAAAGAATAAAGTTCCATTATGACCAGATTGAACAGCTGATCTGAAAAGAAGTGAAGCAAAGTGGATTTCTGCCACCTTCAAACCAGTCTAGTCTCAAAATCATATAATCTGGCAGAAATATTGTCCTGTACAGGAAGTGCTACAGCTAGCTGCTGCTATTTGCATTTGCAAATATCAACAGAATTCTGTGTAAATATTTATGTGATGCAAAACTGAAAAAGACGTTCAAGTTTCTGAAATAATTTTTGCATAAACCTCCAGGATCCTTTTGAAACTACAGATGTTTTAAGACTGAAGGAATCTACTTTGTTTCTGGCACCGCTCAGATTAGCTGTTAGGTCAAGACTAATCCCAAACAAAAGGGTCGAAAAGTACAACTTTATAAAGTTTCTTCAGAACTCCATGTCAAAAATCCAAATTATTGTTTTAAGTTAGATGAACTTTCATATCATAGAAATGCTTTTTAACCTGCAGCTGTCTGTTTTTAGTTTCTGTGTTTTCTTTGCATTCCTGTGTTTTATGAACATTTTCAGGACAAAATATCCAAATAATCAATAACTTATGACACACGCAGGGAATCGAAGACTTCGAGGTTCAAAACGACTGCAGAACTTTATACAAATAAATCAACTGGGTTTCATCTCAGGCACGATGTGTTCAGTCTGTCTCATTAAATGTGCGTTTGTGGATCCGCCCCCCCAATGACCCAATGAGTCGCAGCAGCCCCCACCCACCCCCCCACCCCCCCCACCGCGTCTCAGCAGGCCTCCNGAGTCTCAGCAGGCCTCCTTGGCTTGACTTGGCACCTTACACATATTCAGAATTTGTTTCAAGGCTTTCTGAACATCCTCGTCCATCTGACCCTGAGGGTGAACAACATGGCTTCAGTTCATCAATCAACCAAAATGAATCAATAATCGACATTATTGGAAGTGACATGAATCAGCTGTGAATGCATCTACGTCTCTGTTGCTCATTCTGTATTATTTTTAAGTTACGTTGTGAGAAAAGAATCAAATAAAAGGTTCAGTAACACTCAGTAACTTTGTTAATCTGGATTTAAGATGTTCTGGATTTTCTGAGTTTTTAGAAAAATATCTCACCAGCAAAAGAAACACAATCATTGTGAGTGATTTGATATTTTTAAGGTTAAGATCAGGAAGCTGCAGCTGCATTAAAATATTAAAGAGAGGATTTACCTGAACAGCATAGAGAAGGTGCATCCTGTACACTGACACGATTTCATCGTGCTGTTTCTTTGATTCCTACAAAAAGAAACATGGTCATGAGAATCTGAAGCACCGATCTCTGTCAGCTGAGTTTTGTGCCTCAGGTAAATGATAGTGTGATATAATATATATCTTATATTATAATATAAGATATTCTTACAGAGAGTTGGTACTGCAGCTGTTTGACTTGCTGCTGCAGCGTCTCCAGCTGCTGGTTCTGCTGTTGTCTCTTCGACGGGGAACAGGAGCTGTAGGAGAGCTGTGATAGGCTGTTTAAGGCGTCTTTTAGTTTTTCTACTTCCCGGGACAAGTCATCGATCTGAAAGACAAATAAAATGTTAGCATCCTCCTGTCCTGCTCTGAGCACTGCACCAACCATACCGTATGTGAAAGCAGCAGCACAGTGAAGATGGTTTTAATCTGACCCGTTTGTTCTTCTCTCTTTCTGAAGCAACATGATTCTCTACCAGCTGTTTCAGCTGGGACACAGCATCCTGGGACTCAGCCAGTTTGGAGGTCAGCATCTGGTTCTCCTTCTCCCTGGTCATCAGCAGCTCCTGCAGCGCTTCCCGTTCTGCACCATTATCCCGTGCCTAACAAATGGATGACAGGATACATAAGTTACAACAGCAGAGGTTTATTTCTATCTTGTTTTTGTTTTTTACTCTGTCCTCCCACCTTCTGCCAAGCATCTGCTGCTTCAAGAGCCATCTCGTCCTGCTTCCTCATAGCGCTGTGAAGGAGCTGAGTGACATGGTTCACCTCGCCCTCCAGCTGCTCCCGCATGTTCTCATGCTCCTGGAGAGACACTGAGTCGTCTGGACTTGTGTATTTCTCAGAAGTCAGGCTTAATGGAGGAATAAGAGAAACAAAATGTGACCAGAGCACAAACTTTGTGTGAATCAGTAATACACAACCAACATGAATGCATCACTGCTGTTTGCAACAATCAACACAAACACGATAAGGAAGATGTTTGGTTTCACTCCTCACCTCTTTTGAAGAGCTTCAACTTGCATGTTCTTTTGGTTCAGCTGCTTTCTTAATGCTTCTAACTCACTTTCCAGCTCTTTGATGGCAGTTCCCAGAGAAGAAACAACTTGTGTGTGGTCAGCGAGGGTCACGGAGCTTTGAGCCTGAGCTTCTGCTTCCTGCTTCAGACGTTCAATGTCCTCTTGTGCAGCCGAGTACTTCCTCTCTGTGTCTGCTAGCGACGCCTGCAGCTCCTTCACTTTGTCTTTCAGCACCTCGACTTGTTTCTCTGCAGAAGAAGAAGAAGCTGTGGAGCCCTCGGCTTGAACCTCTGCCAGCTGCTTCTGAGTCATGCTCAGCTGGCTCTTGGTTTCACTGAAGGAGTGTGACAGCTCCAACAAACGCTGCTGCTGCCCAGCGATGACCTCGTTTAGCTCAGCCTTCATCTCTTCAAAGTCTTTAGCTGCAGCTTCTACAGGCACTGTGCCCTTCAGAGCCTCCTACACATCAGGAAGTAACACATCACAGCATGAACATGGCCTAATAGGACTTTCATTGTTCAACCAAACATTTTTTTTATTACCTGCAGCATCCTGATTTCCTCCTGGGCTTCCTTGTAGACCTCCTCAATATTTGCTGTCCTCTGTTCTTTCTCCTTTTCTGTCTGTCTGTCCTCCTCTGTCCTTCTCAGCACCTCTTCCAGCTCTCTGATACGCTGAGATGCTTCATCCCTCTCAGATCCCAGTTGGATGAGCTGAGTCTTCAACTGTTTTACCTCACATTCAAGTGTAGAAAACAACAGTTTCTCCTGTTTCTCCATCAGCTCACTGCCTCCTCTTCCCATCTGGGCTTTCAGATCTTCCACTTCCTCCAAAGCCTGGTGGTACCTCTCCTGAGTGTCTGTCAGCTTTGCCTGCAGCTCTGCTAAACTCTCCATCAACTCTTTCTCCTTTCTTTTCTCACCTCCTTCCCTACCTTGCTCAAGTTTCAGCTGAGCCTGTAGCAGCTGGTTTTCCTTCCTGGTTTCAAGCAGTTTCATCTGAACACTTTCCAGTGTTTGTTTCAGGATCTCCTCTCTGCTCCCTTCTTCCTCTTGCAGTTCAGCACAAACTGAAGGGTCTTCCCCTTCTATCTGCGACGTAGAGGAGACACAGGAATCAAACTCCTCCTGGGTGGAGAGGAAGGAGGCGTTGGAGGCCATGCTGTTTGGACTGCTCTCCTTCAGCTCATTTCCATGCTGGGATGGATGTTTCTACACGAAAGATGTGGAATAAAAGGAGCTCATGAGAGAAACCTCGCAAAGCCACACAAAAAGGTGTCTTTTTTTTTTAATCAGGAATTCCAAATTATCAAGAAACTAATTTCTGTTTGTAGACATGCATCTTAGAGCTGAAACAATAAATCAGTATATTGATATTTTTGACTTGATTAATAAGATCTGAGTCAATTTTTTAAGTCATGGAATTCCACAGGATTCTGAGCTTGGAGCTCCCGTGAGATGTTTCTGTGCAGATGCTACTTGGTTAAATAGACCCACTTAGGCAAAATACTTGGTTAATAAGACTGAAAAATATGGTGTATGAAATCAAGTTGATTTGATAGAACTGGAACTGGAGCGTAGTTAATTAAATTAGCATTAAAAACATTTACTGTTATTGTAAAATGACACTTAAAAATTCAGCTGAACAACATAAAATAAGTATTTTTATCCAGATAAAAAACTCTGCTGGTTTCTTTGTTTCTGACTGTGCAGAACCCACCTGCTTTAAACATGCAGCATGAAACTTATATGGCATAATGATGTCAGTTGTTAACCACGAACATGAGACTACAACACAAACATACCTTGAGTTTGTTTGCAAGTTCCTGATTTTCCAAAGTAAGCGCAGTAATCTTGGCTTGCAGAGCAGAAACCAGAGCTGCAGACGCCGTGTTCTCAACCTGCCAACAATTACACACATACATTTACATGCCACAGGGAAATATAAAGGCAGCATTAAGGGCCACTAGCTGCCTTGGAAAAACAACACGAGTCACGACATGTTATGAGCTCAGGTTAGACCTCCTTTAAGAAGGCTGAGGATTGAGAGATTATAGCACCAAACTTAGGAAAAAGAGGACTGATTTACAAAGAAGAAAGTAAATTAACACAAGGCTGTTTTGAAAATATTCTTCCTGTTTTGTCAAAATGCTTTACAACATGGAGAGTAATGTTAAAAATGTTTTCTATGGACTGGAGCAAATTTCCCAGTTAGGAGTTCCTAAAAAGTTGTAGATAATTAGCTAAAGCTTTGAAACAACTCTGCACTGTGTATTAATCCACATTGAAGTCACTGATTTAGTAAAACTCTTTTGTCTCTCTAACACACCTGGTTTTAAACTAGCTCACATGTAAAATCAATAAGAAACAACTCTGATTAAATTGTTGGTTATTTTTTACCTTCATGTCCAGCTCAGGACCAGGCCCCGTCTCCACCGTCTGCTTCAGATCTTCGATCGTCTCCAGCAACATGTTTCTCTCTTTGTGGAGCTTCTCGACCTCTTCTTTTAGTGCTGATCCTGTGAAGTCATCCTCCTTTTAAATAAGGGGAGGGGATGTGAGACATGGGTGGCGGGAAAGAGGAAAAACAAACAGAGGAGAAAGCTTTGAAGACCGAAGACAGGAATTCACGTGGCTCAATGGCATCCTACTACAACACAAATAGAAAAAAACGGGGGTGAATGAAAGCACAGCTTAGTTTGTTCAGCCGTATAATACCTTGTACACGAATCTCTTTGGAGTGTCACCTTTGTTGGATGCAGGAGTGCTGGATGAAGTAACAATAGAGGGAGAAGAAGGTCCAGAACTCTAAAAAAAAAAAAAGAAAAAAATGAAACATTTTCTGGATTATCTTCTCCTAATCCATTTTGATTTAATAAAATCCCAAAATTGCACAAAACTACCATTTCATAAAAAAACAAAAATACAATGACGGCGTACAAGCAGTTTTTCTGGTGAGAAAACACTCACAGATGGAGATAAAATAAAAACAACAGACCACTCATTTTGTAAACATACTTCAGTACGTGCATTAAAATGATACAGAGTGATGTACTGATACGAGCAGACAAGCATTTACCTGCAGTGGGCTAATAGGAGGTGGAGGTGCTTTTCGTTTTTTGGGAGTTGTGATCCGCTCATCACTTAGCTTAGCTACTTGATCATGCTAAAGAGCCAGTAAAAGAGGCAGAGAGGGAAGGCAACAAAAAGAAAGATAAAAGAAAAGTGGCATTCAGTGCTGGTTAGTAAAGGATAGTCATTAAATGAGTCGTATAGTCAGTTTCTTTTTCTTCCAAAAATAGCAACTAAGATTTTTTAGCTAACCAGTTAAGCATTGTGTAGAACTACAAACTGTGGGGTTATACAGCTGATTGAGTTTGGATTTATTTCATTTAAACACCAGAATTAATTCTGAGGTTTTAGAGAATTAATTAATGCATCACTTAATACACAATGAAAGAGGAAAAAGTAATCACATTAAAGTATTAATAAAATGATAATTATGACAATTACTTATTAAATTATGACATTATAATCACTGTAACACGCACGCTGTGTCGCTGTGTTGAATTTAACAAAGTAAAATGTCAAACTTCCAGAAGAACGTTAACATTAACACTGAGCTGATGGAGAGCTGCTGCACTCAAAACTGCTGCTGGTGCAAATAAATGAGCCACTAGTCAAATACTGCAGCATGCAAGTCACACGTATGTTTTAATCAAGTTTATCTGCGTTGTGGCTCGGCTCCTGCAGTCACCTTGAACACAAATGTGTGTGTGTTTTTCTATTTGTTCTACTTTGCTCTTCTTTGATGTCCTAATAAAAAAAAAAAGATAACTTTTTGGCTGTGATTTCTTAAAGAATGTTAGTAGATTTGATGCTTGACAGTGTGGAAAGAAAAGGTCAGAGATGTCTTACCGGAGGACTTTGAGAAGATTTATGGTCTGTGAAAAGATACAATAAGGATGTCAAGATAAGAACAAGTTAAAAAAAAAAGTAAAAACTAGAAATTCTTTCATCCAGTGATTTAAAATTTATTGCATCTACAGTTAATAATCAATTACAAATAAACCATTTTGAAAAACGGTAATACCAGAGGCCACCAGCAGATGGCAGTGCTGGTTCAATGTTGAAACCAGTATAAAGTCAACACTTAAAAAAAAGCTTTAATCAACAGTATCAATTATTTAATTTTTTTGTTTTAGATGTGAATTCTTAAAACATGCCGAATACAAACAGATTAGATCTACTGTTTTACTCCATCAGTAGCTAAATAACTGTTTTATGGTATGTAAACAAAATAAAAATCTCTAAAAATAAATATAAACAAAGTGTGTTTGTTTGTTTATGTTTGTTTTTCTATGACTCTTACCTGAATGTGGATGTTTGTTTAAAGCAGCTGAGAGGGCCGTTTTGGCTTCAGAGTTGTCTGACGGCTGGGTGTAGTGTACGACATCGTAGCCCTCTGAATCTACAGCTGACACATCTGCACCTCGCTGAACTAAAACCTCAACTGCAGATGTTGCGTTGGACTCAGTGGCAAGCATCAAGGCTGTCCTACAAAATACCACAACACATTTATATACACAATGAATGAATCAGTGTTCATCGTCAGAACATCCAGCTGTGTGTTGCACATGTAATTTATTAGTTCCAGTTTGTGTTTCAGGTGATTTTACCTGCCGTTGTCGTCAGAAGAGTTGATTTCAGCACCACAGTCCAGTAAAGTGCTGCAGACTTCAGAGTGACCGTGTTTGGCTGACAGCATTAAAGGAGTGAATCCTTCCTTTGGGACAAACATATTAAAAACAGATTGTTACAGGCTGTGGGCTGTTACTCTGAGTAACAACCTCAGGTCTACATCAAGAAGAAAGGAACGAGTCTGAGGACATTTCTTGACTCCTATAGAAGGAATTTGGTTGTATTTTTCATGTCTAAATAAAAATGGATTCCTCTGTTTTATTCTTACTCCAAACAGTGCACCAATATTAAAACAACAAAAACTGAAACAATATGATTCAAGCCCAAAGACATAAACACAGTTGTGCTCCTGAATCATGCTGCATTTGTTTAATTTTATTTATTTATTTATTTTAAATTGAGGGTGTTAGGAGTGTTTTACTGAGTAAACTATAAATGGAAGGGATTTTGAATCAGTCTGAGGCACATCTTTACTTTAGCAGGGTCAATTGCAACAGCGGAACTTACAGAATTTCCTTCAATTTTCACAATAAAAGTCTCAAATGCACAAGCACCTAGAAATACTTTCAAAACATGTAACAAATAGTTTTGAATTATTATTAGTTTTGGGTAAAACTCAAACTGCAGCATATTATTTAATAATTTTGACCTTTTCCCCAAACATTTTGACTTGAAAGGCTTTTGAAAGTCTTGAACCAGCTGATAAAAAGGCCTGTTTTCCTACAGAAAAACACGTCTCTGTATTTCTGTTTGATAAATAATTCAAAACAGATTTAATCTGGTGTTTCTGTACAATGTGTGAACACTAACCACTGTGCCAGTGAGAGCTAAATGTCTCGTTCTGTTTTATAAGCCAACAGTTAAACAGATATCACAGTAGAAGAGTAAAACAGTTTAACTGCAGAATTTATCATGTGCTTGTCAGAGCTGGCAGGCTGCAGCAATATTTCATGACATGTAGCACATTTTTCACTTTGATGGATGAATTCTGACTCTGCACTATTGACACTAAATGTAAACAAACCCCTGTCTTACCTGATCCTGACTGGACAAGCTGATTGGCTAAGACTGTTAAGACAGACTGTGGCCCAGAAGGACAATAACATGAACTTAACCAGAAATAAGTTTTAAAAATGAAAACTTTAAGACTGAGCAACAGTTTTTAAACACCTTGACAGAATATTTAAAGCAAGATTGTGTGAAAAATCTAAAGAGTGAGAATCCCAGCGTGTCAGCACAGATGTGTGTTTTCTATTACAAGGCTGCTGCTGTTTCCACAGACCAAAGAGAAAAAACCCACCATGTTCTGGTTTCTCTGAGCTCTGCTAAAGACGTTAACAGTCCCAGTTTGTGTTTCTGCTGCTCTGGAAACCAAAAAGGCAAAAATATTTTTCTCCTTTTCTGGGCAACACATTAGGTGTGCATGTGTGTGATTACACAGGTGTATTGTTTGGCCTGTATGTTTCATTCTGGAGACAGATAATCCACTTCTGTGCAACAATGTAAAAGTTGGAGGAAATCAAAGAAGGAAAAAAGAAGCAGTTTTGAGTTTCAGTAAAAAAAGAAGAAATAAAATCACACATCAGTTTAACAAACGTAACAAAAGAACTGGTATAAATTTAACACCTAAATTTCAAACCATTTTTTACTACACAGAACTACTGGAGTTAAATTAAAAGCTGTTCTCTAAATAATTCAACGAACTTTTGAAATAGCAACATCAGGTTAATATTAACCTTCAACATAAAATAAGCAGACTGGTGAGTCATGAAACTGTCAAACCTCAACTATGATGTCACAGCGATGACTTCATTAGGTTTGCAAACATTTCCAATGTAATCGTGCTAAAATCAACATCAGTATAAATACATTAAAATTCATCATCAGAAGTACTTTCCTACTTTTTGCAGTAATGCACGTTAAAAGTTGTTTTCTGAGAAAATAAAAGCTCATGTTTACTTATAATTAGAGAATTGTATATTAAAAAATACTACAATGTTAAAAATATTTTAGAAGGACTTTGTTAAGTTGTTAAATTGTTTCTTTTTTTTAGATTCATTAAATGTTTTTTAGGTCTAATCTAGATCAGGTGTGGGTCTAATATGCAGCCATGATGTGTGCCCAAGGCTAACAAGCTGGCGTATTCTGCTTAACATTAAAACCTTCATGTTCCAGACGACTGGTTGACAGTTTGCTTTTGCTAACAAAACACAGAACAGCTCAGACGTCTCACACACTCACAGGAAGATAATTATAGCTGGAAAAGTAAATGATTATCAGCAAAAATCACAACAGAATTTTTCCTGGTTATTAAATGCTAATGTATCACTCAAAAATCAGCTCAAATCATGTTTCGATGTCAGTAAGATAACTTGTTTGTTGTGTGAGAACATTCTGAATGTCAGACTGTTTAGTAACAACAACTTTAAAGCATCAAAATATAGAAACAAACTGGAAATTCCTCATTTCTTTCCTTGTTCAAAAATGTTCAAACCCAGACACACGTTTTTAATGCTTAAAACATCCCAGCTGGCTAAAAACCACAGGCATGGTCTGTCACTGCAATGGAGACCACATGTCTGCAGATCGAGTTCCCACAGAACTCTGACCTTCTACCTCACACAAGCACAGAAATCAATCTTCAACCGACGAGAAAGGAGAGGAAATGTCAGTTCACAAAGCCGCTCCTTCACCGCCTGAAATTTACATCATAAAGCCAAAGTTTTCATCTCACAACATCCAAAATCAAAGAGCTTACAAACCCAACACGGGAAGGTCACAGACCTGAAACTAAGAAAAGAGTTAATAGAGATGTAAATCTGCAAATCTGAGCTGACTCTTCAAACAATCTCCTCTACAAACAAAAACATGAGGAAATGTGAAAGAGACGCTGTGGAACATATTTTTTCAGTTTCACAGAACTTTTTAGTCATGCTCAGAAAGTAAAAATAAAAGTACATACAGCGTCTTTCAGGTTGATGGGACTTTTCACTTCACACAACAGTTGAACAATCTGCATATTCCCACCAAAAGCTGGGGATAAAAAAAAGAAAGAAATCCTTTTAATTCCAGATATAAAAGATGATTTTATCCGAAGAAAATTACAGATTAAACTTAATCTCAGAAGAAATGTTCCCACGTCCTTCTGAACACAGACTGGAGTTATATAAAAGACTGTGCGTGTAATTAACTGTTGAGATACTTACCAGCATGATGCAGAGCAGTTTTTCCTGAGCTGTCAACGGCGTCACTGGGACATTTACTCTGTCATTTCAAAAGAAAAGCATGTTATTGGATAAAGCAGTCAAAAAAAATTATCAGGATTCTGGACAAACAGGAAGTTAAGACTATTTTGAAATGTCTGTTTCTCCTGTTTGTCTTTACTTTTAAGAGTTAAATTATATTTTTTAAACTGAAAAGAAGACTTCTTCTTTTCTTTTGTTCTTCTACAGTAAAACAGAGATCAGTATCTCCAACTGTTAACGTACATGTTGGGCTTTCATGCATTGTATTGCTGAGAAGTTGCAAACTACTTAAATCAGCAGATCAGACCAGGAAAAGTGTGTGCATTTTTGTGTGTGCGCACGCACGTGCACCTTTTCTCCTGTTAAGATCTGCTGATCAACACACACACTCAGCAGAGTAAAGAAATGAAACTGTCTGGTTTCAGGCATCTAAACAGAACAGACTTTTCTCACTGCAGGTTTCAGATGATGCACGTTGTTCTTTCACACCTTGTTTGTTCGTTTCCAACACAGACGCTGATTCTAACAGATTTCTACAACCAGATGAGTATCTTACATAAAAGTTCCTTGTATCCGAACAGTACAAATGAATCTTAACTATTCTTCTAATCCCATCTCAACTACAACTGAATATTACCTGAATGAGCTTTTTGCAACATTCCACGTGATTGTTTTTGGCAGCCAGATGTAACGGAGTAAAACCTTAAAATAAAATTCAAAGAAAGGTTTTGATGAAACTCAATTCAATAAAAAAAAAAACAGGAGACAAGATGAATTCCCAAATTTGACCCCAAATATTAACTAACACAATGCTCCACTTTCTTGTTTATTCTGTCATCAATTAAGAAGGATGTCACTTACCGGCAGCATCAGCGACTGTAAGGTCAGCTCCATGAGCCAAAATGGCTGCTAGACACTCTGTTTGGCCCCGAGCAGCTGCTACATGGAGACTGTAAACAAATCCAAAAAGAAATGAGAACAACAGAGCACTGTTTTTCTTCTAAGAAAAAAAAAAACATGTTTATATGATAAATTGCTTTTTAACTTCAAACAACAAGGCCAGCTTCGCGCCAGCTGTTTGGGCTGAAATATATTCATTTCTGCTTCCATTTTCACAGATTAGAGAAAGAACACAACCTGCGTGTCATGAACAGGGGTGCACATAATATTTTTGGCCTGGTTCTCAGAAGACAACCTAGGGTTGTTGCTTGGTCCTCACATTTTTAAATGTGCCTCGCTGTGTCTCTTCCGAGCTCCTCTGCTTTGTTTTTGGTTTCATCAAGCTTCAAATTCAGTCTGTTTACTTTACCTGGCTCTATATTTGTTTCAATAAAAATCCTTTAATTGTTGAAAAAATCAAGAGAAACCAGTAAAATATAAAAATACTGGTAAAAAAAAAACCTTCAGAGTTCAGGTTGGATTGTTTACAGGTTTGATTGTTCACTTTAATCTACATTTAACAGTTTGGTGTTGAAATTTATTAGTCAGCTGTTGGGGCTTCTGTCATTTACTGTAACTGTTTTTTGTTTTGAAATGATGAGGATGTTTGTAATGTGATGCAGACAGATAAAAAGATACACTGGACAGTTATGGGGCATTGACTGCATATCCCATAGTGCTTTGCGCGCATTCAAAATGGCGCGGATCACAGACAAATACGCTGATACTGTTGATTAAAACAGGTGGTTTTCTGTATTTTATAGCACAAAAAGGTAGTTATACACGTCTGTGCCACGATGGTCTATTTGTCTTATTCAGTGAATTTTTTCAGTTTTGACGCGATGCAGAATCCTGCAGTCAGCTGCACTGATCTGACTGACTGAAAATCCGTCACACTGGCAAACTGATACACAGAGACAGAGAGAGACGCAGCATCAGCTGATCAGCTGGAACTTCGGCGCTCTGGCTGAGAAACATATCAGTCAAACAAAAGAAGTCAACGGGATTCTTCATTTATTTGACAATGAACCGCCTCTGATTAACCTAAAAATTCACGCAGCTCAGCCAAACCAATGTTAAGTACGCAAACGCGTGTTGCAACTTTTCATCTGGTGCGCATTTTATATTTTGACAGTGTGTGCGGACCTGCGGACCATTTATGTGCACCCCTGGTCATGAACATCTCACCTACAGGTTACACTACAAGGCAGCCATGTTGCCTGGTGGAGTCTGAGCCTGTTCTACATGTGTGAGGTGGGGAAGTGGCTGTCAGTACAAATACAGAACTAAAACATCCCTTTGTCATCATATGGAACTCATTGTACCGACAGAAGAATTTACACTGTAGTTTAAGTTTGCAGACAAAATGTCAGGTTATTTTAAAACACTGCTTCCCTAATCTTTAACTTGGGTCAATCTAAGTGATCATAAACCAGTTATACAGTTAAATCTGTTGCTTTAATAAGTCTCTGCCTTGTGTGTCCCAGTGTCCCTCTGCCTGCATGTAAACAATCAATACCAGTCATGTCCCTCCCCAGAGATCAGAACAAACAAAAACTGGACACTGTGTGTGTCTCTACACAGAACCGTTTAGATGTTGTTCATTCAGGTTTTATCCCCACAGAGATTCTGTAGACTTCCTCTATTGTTTATTCTGAAAAGATCGAAGGTTTCTGATTCCAAATCAGTGCACTCGCATGAACTCCTGAGAGTCTGCAGCCGCCCGTGTGTTTCTGTGTTCCAGCCACACAGAGAGAAAAGTTCAAGGATTAACTCTAGACGTGAAATAAAAAAGGCTATTTGTTTCAGCGGGTGAGAATCTGAATTCTTGTTTTTTTATTACATCTGATCCCATGTTCGGATCGAAGCTGCTCTGCGTGAACCGCTCGGACACACACAGAGGTCACTGGGGGAAAAGATTTTCACACTGAGCCTACAGTCTACTGAGGTATGTGAAAGAATCCCAAAGCTGGAAGTGTGCTCGATATTTATTTACCCACAATCACAAAATCCTTAATCGAACTTCTGTCCTTTGCAAACTATTCAGATGTTTTTAAACTGAACTCTACAATTTCATCTCAAACTTTAGAAATGAGACCACAGTAATGTCTTTTTCTCATGCAAACGATTTGCTCTGGAATTTTATGTATTTTTTGGGAATTCAAAACCTCTGAGCCCAGCACAAAGGAGGCTTACGCTGATTTGCCCTCGCTGTCCAGCTTCACCACATTGGCACCTTTCTTACTAAGCAGGGACACAACTTTGTCCACCTCGCCGTGTTCCACCGCAGCAAGCAGGCGCTCATCATTTTTGTTCCACTCGTTGACCTGGAGGAAATCAAAAAAGGAAACGAATAAAGAAAGTTCAATATAGGCCAGTGAAACATCCAAGTTGAATAAATTCAAGACATTTATTCTTCTTGTTTATTAGTAAGTTTAACTTTGCTATAAAAATGCCTGAGATACCCAGAATGTGAGTAACGTTTCTGGAAACAGTAAATGTTTCTTGGCTCTGCGCATGTAAAACATTTGTTATCATAATTAAGAGCATAGGCACACATGAACAACATCCTATGAGCACATGCACCAAACCACAGGCACGCTCAGACCAAATGGGCACACATTTGCATCACTGATCGTAGAGAGAAGTCGACTGTGATCTCATTCACAAAGTATTTTTGCTCCACAACAAGATACAACAGAGAAACATTAAGAGCAGACCAACACACTAAAATCAAACAGACCTGGCACAACTAAAAAGTCTGTTTCATTTCCAAGAGAACACAGTGTAGAGAAGACAGGAGGAAACTGGAACTCCATCCAGCTTGCAACAGCAGTTCATTACTCAGCTCTACCTGAAACCACCTGTGTGTATTAGCTTGCAGCACAGTATTAGATCGGACCTGATCGCTGACTGACAGTACGTGTTGAAAAGAACATGAGCTTTGATTCCATTAATACTGAACCCGAGTTTAGAAAGAGCAACGAGCCAGCGAAGCACTGCAGGGTGTAAATAGCCTCTACGGCAAACGCCCAAGTGCAACCACTGCAATACATTTTGCATAGCTGGTGGAAAAATGCAGGGCAATAAAGACCCTCTCAATCACTCCTACAGGCAGGATGAACTGTGAGCTCAAGGTCACCGACGTGGATCAAAGATCAAAGATAGAATAAACAAGCACTTTTGTTGAGTTTTGAGTTTCTAATAAAAAGGAACAGTTTCTAACATTTGAAAATTTTCAACACAAAAATGAATTTCAGGGAAAATGTAGAATTCATTAAGTAAAATGAAGTAAGAAACAGCAGGAGCTGAATGTGTTGGAACACGTCTCCGATGATTTGGAAGTTTGTTTTGATTTCTTTGTCTGCATGTGATGAAAGTCTTGTGACTTTCTTACAGACAGTCATGAGATGTTGAATCACTCATTCAATTATTCACCAAATACAGTGATGAACAGCAGGATCCATAAAATGAACAGAAATGTGTTCGTTTACTGGGACAAATAAACACATTTAGGATATTTCAGAACATCAAAAGTTCTTAATGGTTATTTAAAGGCCCGTTTAACAGAGTTCCACACTGCTCTTATCTTGTTTCGTGGATCTCAGGAAGGGCAGAACAAGCAGCTTTAATTGAGTGATTTGATGACCAGGAAATAGCAGCTACATAAATCCCCGTCTATAAAAGACAGACCTGCTCAGAGGACTCAGATATACAAGATGTCACACTGTATCTTTAGATTTTAAACAAACAACACTGAACTCTTTCTGAAGTTGCATCAGTTTGTGTACGTTAGAGTTTCACTGAAAGTTTTTGCTGATATTTTTGTCCACCATCTACTGTATGCCTTAAATTAAAATGAATTATAATTTACCTCTGTGGATTTTGTCTTTAACAGTTTTATTGTATTTTTCTTTCTGCATAATTGTGGACATATCTTCCAACAGCTAAATATTAAAAGAGAAAAAATAAACTTCTAATACTTTTTTAAATCTATAATAAACTTTTGTTTTGAAATGAGTGTCTAAATTACAAAGTGGTTTGTTGATCCATTCTATTTTATTTGAAAGACTGTCTTCATAAAAGACAAAAATCAACAGCTCAAGCGCTAAATAAAAGCTCCGCGCTGCACTGATGGATATAATAAGAGACCACAGAAGAATGTGTGGTACAGTAAGACCATGTGACAGCCAGGCCTGTGTGATTTTAATAAGCTAGTGAAGGGCAGTCAGGATGGAGCAGCATCGATAGCACCGGACTACATTGTAGTGGACGAGTTTAAGTGGAGCGGAATGCGCTGCTCCAGTTTCAGACACATACAGCAGTAGTGTCATCACAAGGAGGCTGATCATGTGATGGTGGAAAAAAAAAAACCCTGAAACAGACTTGACAAACGTGCATACCATTGTTTAAAAGAAAATTCTGTTCAAAATAAAAAAATAAACAAAACCTGTTACATTCGGTAATAAATCTATTGATTAATGACAATCAGTTAAAGCTTGAATTAAGTAATGAATGGATGAATATATGTTTCTATGACTTGGAGTAGAAGGTATATTATAGTAGCTGTGAGTGAGCAGGAAATATTTGTTATTGTGAACATTTTAAAGACTGGGTGTAAAGATAGGCAGCTGGATCAGGATTAGATGAATAATCTTAAAAGCTCCAGAAAAAGCAGAACTCGGGTCATCAGTTATTTACTTTTATGATTCCAGCATCAAAGCAGCAAAAAATACTACAGCAGCAGTTGTTGTGAGTTTCCAACTAGGAAGAGAAACTGTCTTCCTCTCTGGATGTCAGTCGTATTTCCTTCTCTCCGTCTGTCCTTCTGCTTCTTCTTCAGTTTGTCCCTCTCTTTCTGTTTCTTTTACAGCTGTAAGTGTGTTTACGTTGAAACTGGGGTGTGTGTTCCCTTTCTGTCTTTGACCTAACAGTCATTAGGTCACACAAGAAGTGAGCTGATAACACTGAGTGCTTCCTGTTTGTCCAGGCCTGAGGCTGGCTGCTAAGACAAGCGAGTACAGTTGTGTGAACAACCGAAAAGAGAATATTTGAACGTTTGGAAAGACAAAATAACATTTTTGCTGATGAGATAAGAAGATGTTTTCATCTTTAACCCAAAAGCTTCAGCTCTACTAATAATAATCTAGAGTCTCTGGCCAGCAAAAAGGGAAAAAAGTTATTTTATATCAGGTAGAAAAGATTAAAACAGCCAAATCATATGAGATTATAGAGATCAAATGTTTTAATCTAACATCAAGAACAAAAAACAGTGTACTCCATCCCAAATCCCACACTAACCCATATTTCTTTTCTTGTGCAAATAGGAATTATTCAGTTAGTGGAATTTAAGGTGAATGTGAAGGTTAGACAGGAAGCTAGAAACAACAGCCATAAAAAATGTACCTTAAGAGGAGAAACATCCTTGCATCGCTGTGCTAACAAAGTATAGCATAAGCAGGAAGCAGGGGAAAAAAAAGAGTAGAGAAAACTGTACAGTAAAAAAAAGGACAAGAAGTGACTGACAGTTGGAGAATATCTCTGCCCTTTGATCAGTAGTGGCTGTTAACATCAAGCAGCAACTCTGATCCTCAAACATCCTCATACAATACATCCTTTCTCTTCAGCCACAGCTGAAACTGCTTACTACTTTTTGTAGCATAAACACACTCAAGCACACACACACACACACCACAATAGTTTAGACTTTGAAACTCTGAAACTGAGAATAAAAGACTTAGCATGCTGAAAATTTAAACAAAGACCAGATGGTTGATCTTCTAATGAAATATGTCTTTTATTTCACAACACAAGTCAATGAAGGCCTCCCATTCAGCCAGCAAAACAAGTTTAGATCATGGGAACATTTTCTCATCATGACTCCAGTAGAAGTGCATCTTTACCTGCATCTTCCTTACAAAAAAAACCTAACAGGGTGTCAGAATCAGAAACCTTCAATTTGCAGCTTTGTTAGGTTCATTACCATAAAAGTGCAGCTTCAGCCCTTATTGAAGTCAACAGTTCATTCCACATACCCTTCATCCTGCCCTCACCATGAAACTTAACCACTACTATTTAGATCATATATTAGGATCTCATATTATTTCAGCCACTAGAAACTTGCTGATAGAAGCAAACAGACCTCGGCCGTTTAACTTCAGCTGGGAGCGATCCTAACCATGCCAGTAGCTGAATATGAGTCTTTTCAAATTAATAATGCCAAAATGACCAAACAACAGATTATTGATTAATACTGCTGAAGAATAAATAATGTTAAACATTAGCTAATTTTGTTTCGTTGTTTGTTGGTCAGTCTAACCTTCCCTATTAAGTTTAAAAGAGTAGTGGTATCGATGTATTTTTGCTCCATTAATAATCCTGTGACACGTCACAGCCTTACGTTGCTTGTTGTGTTCATCAAGAAGAAACTGTAAATTTAGACTTTGTATTTGTGAGCTCTTCATGCTGTAACTTTTTAACCAATATTCTCATAGAGAACAGGTACTACATGTTTTATGTCTTGGCAGTTTACAAATTTTTAGTTTATGTACAAATTGTCGATTATAATACACGTCTTTTTTTACAGTAATCTTACCCCATAGTTTAAGCTCTCAAGCATATTTATTGTTGTTACTCCCTTAAAAATAATAAAATGAGTTTATAAATAACTTTTCTGATTGGACTACTTTTACTAATTCAAAATGTACTCGTATTACAAGAAGACCTCCAGTAACTAAAACCTCGAGCACAACTTCCTCCAGACACGAATAGTCCTTCCTGCTCTATAAATAAACATTACTGGGGTTGGAAAGCAACCAGCCTCATTAAACCTGGAGGCAGCTCATAAAGTCATTGAAGTAGGGAAAAAAATACAGCATCACTTTGTTAAATCATGATAAGGCAGGCGATTTAAACACACACACACACACACAAAGTGAGGCCAATTCCTAATGAGTCCAGTTAAAAAAGTAAACATTACACAGTCTCACTGGTCCTTATGTTAAGCTGGAAGTAAAAACATTTTGAGGGGAAAGAGTTCGGATGCTTAAAATCCCTTGAGTTGCTTCCTTAAGCCTGCCTATCACCTCAGTTTATACATGAAGCTGAACAAGTTCTAAAAAGCTCTCAGTAAATTTCTAAATTAAGTAATGCAGTGATATTTTCATGATAATTTTTAGTGTTTTTTCCAGGCTGAATCTACAAATCTTTCCTATTTCCAATCTACCACTGCTACTCCCTCTCATTGATTTAAAACATCTACTCGTCCTTTATTCTTCTTTCTCTGTCAAGTCACACGTGATACTGGTTAAAAAATTCCCCTCTGAAATAGAAGACCCTTTTGAAAAGCCAACATCTCAATTCCTTTCACATAAACAGATGTAGTGGGGTATTGCCATTTAACATTGTCTATTTTCGCATAATAAAATACAAATAATATCAAACTAGACTTTATAACGGTTCGCACAACTAAAGAATGCAACTCCAGTTCCAAAAAAGATGATGACACTGTGTAGAACGTAAGTAAGAAGTGAAAGCAGGGATTTGCAGATCTTAAAAAGCAACATTTTATACCTAAGAGAACATAAACAACATATCAGATGTTGAAATGAAACCATTTACCAGTTCACAGAAAATATTAGATCATTTTGAACATATGATTAATATTGATATCACTAGGAATTTAAGGTTTATTAGATTTGCAAATTATAGCATTTTGTTTATAGATACAGCATCCCAACATTTTTGGAATTAGAGTTGTAAAAAACACATTAGTTTTCCTTTGCTGGCGTATGATATAAACTACAACTGACAAGTACATCTGAAAAAGATCCATTTGATAGGGCCAAATGAACCTGTAACCCTCACCCCCACCCCCCACACACAGTATACTCAAACAAAAAGTATTTTTAAGCCTTTTAGAGAAACTATAAGTTTGCCTGCATTATTTAAATACCCACATTTCACCACTAGATTCAACTGATGCAGACACAATTCCTTTAAACTCCTCCTCCCTTTGTTTTCTCTCTTGAAGTTAAACTCCCCTTCCTCACCTTATCTGCTTCTGTCCCGCTCTATTATCAGTGCTTAGTTACATATTTCACCTTGTCAACACAATAGTGCAAGTTACAATGTCCACTGGCATGTGAGTAAAGTCAGACACACTACACTGGACTGATTTTATTCAGTGTGTTAAACAGATCTACTCTCACACATTTAATGTTACTCATTCTTACACGAAGCAGCAGCAGACGAGCTCCTTTCATCACTGCTCGTGTCTTTACATCCACCTCAGACAAAAGAACAGTGTAAAAGCAAACCTACACATTAATGCAAACACAAGCAGAAATTAAGATCACTCGCCCCTCCCCGCAACACACTGGGCATTTTATGGATTTGCCGACGAGCAGATTTGCTGATATTTGTAATTCATGTACACAACTAATATTAAATAAAGAAATCCCACAGGCAGTCCCTGACTTAATTGGATCCATGTTTAATGAGACCCTGAACACTTTCCTTGGATTCATTTATATTATTCTGCTGAAATGCTGAAACTATTTAGCATTACGAACATGTTTCTTGGTGGCATAACAAACTATTCAAAGGAAGATAATCAGAACAGGAATTTGGTGAAGTTAATGTCAGTGAATAAAAAACTGACCAATCCTTTAAGCTCTTTTGGGGTATCTACTATTAAGTGCGTTAAATGAAACCTACAAAACAGACCAGGCCTTGTGGTAATTAAAGCAGCATTGTATATATCTATATTAGATTCTTTATTATTTTTTACATTAGTAATGAGTATGAATAGTTTCTCATTGGGGTCTAAATAAACCCTAGATCTGATGTATATATGAAGTAAGGGTCATGGTTATCCTTTGGGCTGCTGACGATTAATGACACGTACACCCCTCCTCCACCTCCTGCTCCAGATTAATGAAGCCTGTCCCAGAGGTTTTACTGTCTCTCCCAGTACTAATACCCTTTCACCGCTCCCAGCCAGAACAAACCATTGCGTGCCAAATCAAGTCCAACTTGTCCAAATCAAACACAGCCAAGTAGGAAAACTTCAGGCTATAGTTCAATTAACAGAAACCCGTTTCTAACTACACTCCTCCTGCAGCGGTACAACTTCTTGTTGCCATTGTTTCATGTTTCATGTCTTTTGGAAAAAGCAGCGGGTAACATTTTTCTTTAATGTCTCCATGATGTGCGGCAAGAATCCTGACAAGTCTTATGGTTTTATTTTAACCAAACTGTGCGAGATGTTTTCCTTTCAATGATTTCAGACTGTCAGTGTGGGATGATGTTCTGCTCCAGTTCACACAGCAGACTCATTTCAGAACTCCTGATAAGGAGGATTCCAGTCCTTCAGTCCTAATACAACTAAATAAATACTCTATATTTCTTAAAAGTGCCAAAAAGCCAGCAAACACTGAACTCACAGTTTAGACTTTAATGTCTAGTAGCGCTGATTAATGCTAGCTATAAAACAGCTGTGCAGCAAGAGAGGAGACAACATAATCCAGACATTGATTAGACGCAGAGAGGGTGATAAGGGGAGGGTGTGTGTCTGCAGTCTGTACTCCATGGATATGTGTGTGTGTGTACTTAATCCTGTTAAGACTAGATGCTGGTGGAGCAGCAGTTTGAGGGCTTGTTCAGTGTTTATTAGCGGAAGCACGATCAACAACCGAATGCACAGATAAAACACACAGATTCAGTGTCTGCATTCAACAGCACAACTGGTAAAGAAGGTTTATATTTGCTAGAGATTTACAAATTTAACAGGGCTAAAGTTAACTAATTAACATACAAGTGACATTATTAACAACTGTTTTACTATTTGGTATAAAGTTCTAGATGAGATTATACTCTTTACATAAATTATGTTTTTTTTGCAACAAATCTCAAAAAGCCTCACATACTCACAGCTGGGACTTTAGTAGTTTTATACAGTTTACTAACATCGATACTTAAAGAGGCCATTTCATACAAATTTCATGACTTTGTGGTTATTTCTTAAGTATTAACCAGTAATATGAAACATTTTGTATCTAAAAAACATCAGAAAACACTTATTAACAGACCTTTCAATCTGTCTGCGTCAAAATTCGACTAGTTTCGTCAGGCTTTCGGGCTTTGGACTGAATAACAAGAGTAAAGTCTAAAAGAGCAGTGCTGGGATTGATTCAGTAACAGGTAGGCAAACTGACATGCTGTATCTGTATTAATGGTTTAGGGTGGTGCTTTTGTCAGATTTCAAAGCCTCCCTGTAGCACACTTTGTTTGATAAATACTGGATTATGTTGCAGCTGCAATCACTGTTGCAGCAACAACAGCAATTCAGTCTGAGAAAATCAGCTCTGGTTTAGTGAATTCCAGTGTATCACCATCAATCTTTGTGAACAAGCTCTTAACGATTCTAAAATATGTTCATACTTACTCAGCCTCGGTGATCTTGTTGCTTCTGTTTACATGAAAGGAACTGGTGGCAACTAATGACATCACAACCTCTTGAAGGGATGTTGTATTTATTAGAATCATTTGAACTACTACTCCACTCGTCTTCAGGAATGCTTAAAACCAAGGGGGTACATTTGGAAAAGGGTTCCAGCCTTAGTGGGTGCTTCAGGGTGTCGTGTTAGTTTCCACCACCACTGATTGATGCTGAAGCTGACATATTACTGCAGAGTCATTAGAGCCAGGAGAAGTTGCCAAGTTCCCTTTAATGGCAAACGACTGATATTAGAGGGTGTTCTCGCTCAGCATGAGACCCCTCCAGACACAAACCTAAACTACATTTTGGTACTGAATCTATAAACAACTGTTCACATTAAAACATAACCACACTTTCAATCAAATCAAATTTTCACTTGTTAACTGGCTTAACATACTGTCATAAAGCATCTTATTTTACAAGGTTGCTTTAATTGAGTTTAAACAAAGTGACATAGAAGAAATAGATGCAGTTTAAAGCTACTTGAACTGCATCAAGGATGATTTATTGCGAACTCTGTCTGTGCAGGACATCACAAGAATGTATGTAAGACTCTATGTGGCCATGTGCCAGTCTCATTCTCAGAAACCAGATTACGCTCCTAAACACTTCTCCATTTCCAGCACGTTCACACCCCCCAATATGAACACAGAATCTAACAGTCAGTCTCACAAACAGAACACAGTACGAGCTACACACCCCAAAGAATTCCTTTAATTTGCTTTGTCCTTGTATAACTACCCACCTGCTCACAGCTTCTGATAAAGCCAACCTCCCTATTAGGAACTGGTATGCGCAGAATTCCAGTGGGCAAATATAATCTGGCGAAAGTCAACCCACAACATATGTCTGATGATCCTAGCTGAGTAAGTGCTGTATTTGTCATCTTCGGTGCAGTTGGAACACTGTTGATATTAGATATCAAACCAAACACCTGAAGCGTGGGATCACATGCTGCTTAGCCATACAGACGATTCACAATCCGGCTGTTTTTTTCTTAACCTGGTGACATAATCTAGTCAGAGCTCATGAATGAATTGTGTCACCAGTTCTCATGGTATTTATACAGTTAGTGTAACAGTTAATAAAGTTAACTGGGGAGTCAAACTATGAAAACATAAACTACAATTTCACTGAATATTAGGTATATCCTGACTGTGCAGTTCGTCTGGATATTTTGGGGGTTAAAAATATGATGAACAATCTGATCAGATACATTCGTACAAGAGATTATTAGCATTTGAAATGTTTAGCTTTTAAACTGTCTATGGAGATAGATGAAGTATCTCCGTCTAGTTCTGGTGTTTGAAAGTGAAGCCATGATAACCAATTTACAGGCGCTGACATGATGAATCTGTCTATTCTGCAACCAACCACAAGGTGGTGCTTGCTTCGTTTCAGTTCCAACTTCCTTATTTGATTCCTGTATCTGGTGTACATCTTATACAGACTATAGTTTACACATTAAAACTCAGACAGAGTAAAGCAGGTGAGTTATCAGCTGGTCATGTATAGATCCTGTGTCTCTACCCCATCAGTTACAGCACAAAACTTTCCAGTACCAAAAAAATGCAAATTCCCTGTAAATCACCAGGAAGTTATCTCCCATGTTTATAGATGAAGTACAAGCCTGGTAGTTCCGCAGAGCAGATCATGTGATGATCCTTTCACAAGTTGTGTGAAGTTAAACATGTTGTTTAAACATTTCTGAATGATGTATTTTTGGCTGGTCACTAGTATTGTGATTGATGGCTGGCCAATAAATACAGGAATCAGCTGTACATTACCTTATTACTCACTCTGAAACTTTTACTGATATGAGCTGAAACGTGTTTGATATATGTTGTGGTCTCCCAAATAAAAAAAAAAACAAAAAAACAATGTTATTTCAGAGCCCTTTTATGTTCATATCATTTACAGTAATAACACGTCCTTCTCTCCCACAGTCTCATGTTTTAGACATATCTGACTCACTTGGATCGCACATTACAGATGTGTTCAAGTGAACCTTTAACCGACTCTGTTCTCAAAGTTGGAGAAGAATCCTTAAGGAGGAGCCTTTCCTTCAGATCTCAAATTCAACCACAGACTCCAGAACTGGTTATCTGGCTGGAAATATATTTACTTCACCCAAAAGGTATTTACAATGGCACAAGGTTTTGTTAGAGAAAAAATTAAAAATGCCGGGCTGGTTTTGGGGAAACATTCCTCAGTAATCTGTCACTGACACACACAACCTAAAATAGAACCCAGGAGATGTTTTCTTTCTATTTAAGTTGTTCTGGAGCCCTAAAAAAAGCTGTGGAATGGCTGTTAACTGTAACCCCATGAAACCTTTTTCATCTGTATTATATGTTAATTTTAATCACTAAGTTTAGCTGCACTGAAATGACTCTTATTCACTGTAAATAACGTTTGTTATTCAAGCTATTTGCTGTATGTAATGTATTTATATGAAAGTTGGGATTACAATAAGCTGAACAGTGACACTATGAGTGGGAGGTCTGCAGAGGCATGTATGATGTGGCATCAGTTGTGTTTCTAAGCAACATCCACAGCTTTTCCCTTTCTTCTCTCACGCCGCCTACGACTGAGTGTTTTCATGAGGATGAGGGTTTCACTTCAGCTGCAGCTTAAACACGTTTACCTGCAGATGTGGGACACGTTTTCATAGGAAAACTTACAGTAACGCTGAGATCCACGTCTATTCTACTCACACATGAGGAACTATTTGACCCAACAGCTCTGGACTCAATATTTACTCAAACAATGAACACCATTGTGCCCCCTCACAAAGCTGAAACAGTTTGCATACATTTACTAATTTTAGGCAGAGTTGTAGTTTTTCTATAAGGGTTTATCTGATTTGTGTTCCATTAGCAGATATTAAGCTCTCTGATCAAAAACCTGGGCTCCAGTTATATTTTGCAGCATGTCGTGGGCATAACACAATAAAGGCGTGGGTGTGTTCCACCTAATTTCTCCTCTGCAGGACTGTCTCTCTCCATTTTCAGCCAAACATGCCATTTAAATCAGAGCTCACTACATGCTCGTGATCTCCTGGAAACCGTCAACATAAACCAAAAGTCTCAGACACTCAGCATTCTCCTCTGCTCCTGACACACCTTCCATTCCCCCTAAAAACTCATTCATCACGCAGACTGTCAGACTTTTCCTGTCTGCCGTTGGCTTCGTGTCATCAGGGGGTCATGGTGACAACACATGAGTCAGACGGTGTGGAGACGCCTCACTTCCTGAGCGTGTTGAATACCTCAGACCAAATGAATGACACTGAGAAATTCCTCCCTAAATACTGATTCATATTCCACAGAATCTGGGGAGGTGCACAAACAGATTGGGAATACTTGTGGATTTTGTGGGAGTAATTGAAAAGGAAATTCTTGTGACATTGTAAAATCCCTTTCCAATGGAACTTGAATCAAAAAGTTTACAATTCAGCACTGTGTGTTTGTATAAAACCTTTCTCATATCCATTAAATCGTGAATAATATTTTCACAATGTCTGTATTTCATGTTTAGGTCCTGAAATTCTCATGACCTGTACTTTAAAAGCTGACAAGCGGCTCTGTAAAATCAACAACGGTGTACGTTTTCTGTTTATAAAAGCCCTAAAGGGGGACTCTAAATGGACAACACAGATCTAATCAACAACCAATGTTTATTCCATTGTTTCCAACCTATTTTATTTCACTTAAAACACATCAACTAGCAAAGAGCTGCTGCAGACATTAAAAGTGAGAGACCCTGCCAACAGTCATTCCCAACCTCTCAAGCCATACATACACAGACACAGACTCATAAAGCCAGACTTACACATGTACACACACAGCTTACACTATCATGAGTGTGTGTTTGAGTGCTTACATCAGTTTTTCTAAACTTGGCTTTAAGGCTCTTCATGTTCAGTCTGATCCATGCAGTCAGTCGGTCAGTCAGTCACTTCGCGGAGGCTGAAAAGAACAAAACACAGATGTTTAAACCAAACCTCAGTGACGTCTGCTCCAATTTCAGATGTGATTCTGAAGATTTCTGACATGTTGAGTGTTTCAGGATGTTATACTCGCACAGGTAATTGTGATCTGAGTTTTGAACATGGATTGTGTCAGCAGTGAGTCAAACTGTCAGGAGCTTTACAGTAAATCAATCCTCTCTTAATAAAAACTAGTGCATCTATTTATCAAAGTTGTATTATTGATATGGTCAGAATCTGAAGCTCTTCAATGTTTAAGTATCAAGTTGTGTAAAAAAATAAACTTTCTTTTCTGAAGCTGTGCCTTGAAATGATGCTGAGGACATCAGAGAAAAGATTTAAAAACAATCTAACAGCTGTAGTAGAGTGGTGTTGCTGCAAACACCTGCAAAATCAACACACGGTATGATATTAATAAAATGTCTAAAAAGGCGCCTGAACTTGAGCCAAATATAAAATAAATTGCTCAACATGTATTACTGCAAGAGGAGCTCAGGCAGCGATGTGTAGATAGAACATAGTCTATAAAGTAGCTCTGAAAACCGAACAATATGAATGAACATCAGATGTGGATCACTCTACAGAAACTACCGGATTGAAAAGCGTCCTGCCCCGCGGGATTAAACGGGAGCTCAGATTAAACACACCGCAGGGACTTGTTATCTGTTTGTGGTTTTAATAAAAAATAATTGAAAAAAAACTCCTGCTCTGTTCTATCAGCACGTAAACAACTGAAATTACATGAAACACTTACTCTTTTCTGAAGTCCCGGGAAGGTTGGACACAGGAGAGACAGCGGGCTCTTCTTCTTCTCTTTTAGACAGAAACAGATTAGCCGCTGAATAAATCGGAAAACAACGAGCCGTTATGAAGCTAAATCCGTCTGGAGATGCTTAAAGACGGAGAAAACACGCCGACGCTGCGCTGTGGCTCCACTCGGACCGCATAAATTAAAAGTTGAGCTGTTCACGGACTCCTGCTGGTCTCTGGATTGGGACTTGGATCAACGGCTGCCCGGTTTAGGAAAGTGACGTCACGCGCCTTGTACTCTCGTGACCGCGGGGCGCGAGCTCGCTTCTGTTTTCTATTGTGTCCGATTCATGTAGTAGTTAAAGGGGTTATTTCCCTCAAAAGGCTGATCACAGCATGATTCTGGGAGATTTAACGGGATCCATCGATATGTAGGGTGGTTATTATGATTGTATTGCAGTAATGATGTATGTTTATGTTTTGCACAGTCTGTTTACGTGAATAAAACCAAAACACCTACAGCAGCTTATGTTGAAGTCTTGATTTATAAATAGTCTCTTTGTTTTTGTATATCTTTGAAAGCTGAATGTTTTTACTGTTTTGTCTAGCCGGAATTCAGGACTCTATGGTAAAATGGCCTGAAATTAAAATCTAACTGTTATAACAGAACCAGAAATCTAACCTAAAGTAATCCCTTACCAAAATACAAATGAGTGATTTGATATCTGGCTAGCGTTTACATATTTTTCTCACTTTTCTATTAATGCTACTTGGACTTGGGAAAGCTTGCCCAGACAGAAACAAGACTTTTCCCCACTTTTTTTAAACCTATAAAGTGCCTTGACATGTTACGTTAAGAAACTATGATCAACAAACAAGTCATGGCGATTTTATTGTCCTGTGTTGAAACATTTCAGCAGTGAAGCTTATGATGCAGGTAGGAGCATGTTGATGTTGTAAATTTGTAATGTAAATACAATTTTGGAGATATGAGGTAATCTCTGACAGATTTACTCAATGTCTCTGTTACAACAAATCAGGTCATTCAAGACAAATGTGAAAACATCTCACAATATTTATTTGTCAATGTATTTTTAAATGTTTACTAAATTGTTACCTCAAATCATGCTCATCAAATCATGAGGTTTAAAAATGTCCCAGTTAAGATTATGTGAAATCAAAATGAGAAAAAAGCCAAAATCTGACTGCCATAGATGACTGCTGACTGATTAGTCCAATAATCAAATGTGTGATCAATTGTTACGGGGCATTTTGTCTCAGAAACCCCAATAATTCCACTGGAAACAAAGAACAGAAAAGCGTTTTAATAAATTAATGAGACAGGGACATCTAGTGGAGAGGCTATTTATTGTCGATGCAGATACGAAAAGTAATAAAGTAAAGCAAGTATTAAATAAAAAAGCAGCAGTGTTATTTCATAACAAAAAGTAATTTTAGATGAAGTACAGTAAAGCCCTGCAGCCAGACCCCTCTCGTAAAGCCTGCGTCTATCTAAAAAATAATAAGTTTGTTATATTGTGATAGATAATCTTTAAGAGATACCGAAACATAATGGCATTTGCAATGATTTTTCAGGTTTAGACAGAAAATACAAAGGTCAAACGGATTTTTAATGATTACAAACAAAGAGTGTTCTAGTCCAAGATGGATACTTGCTCACTGTTTTGTTTTTCCAACCAATAAAAAGACAAATGAAAACCAGGTTTATTTACTTCAACATTACGTTACGGATGTTCCTTGTAAAAGCTTTTAAATATTGTCTTCATGGTTGAAAGCTCAGGGAATCCCACAGTTTTTAAAGAAAGCGGAAGTACTGACTTAATTCCGGATGTGGTTTTTGCAAGAGTTCCTGAGACTCTCATGGGGTTTGCACTATTTATTATCCGGGTGAGCAAGTGAATGCCTGAGTGGGCGGGGTTTGCAATAATTTCAAACAAGTGAGCGGCGAGGGTCTAATTCGACCATATGACTGATGCAAACACAAAGTTTTTCGATTTTAAGACCCAAATTTATTGACTAAAGACAGCGAATCAGTGGAACAGCAGGTATTACAAACACCTCTTCCCGCGGCGGCAAACGAGTTCTCCCCATTCAGGCGAGAAACTCCTCCTTCCTGGCATCATCGCTCCTCTTCGGGTTCGGTTGACGGAAAGAGGTTGAGCTCGTGAGCTCTGACCAAAACAAAAACATCTCACAGTAGCCCCTGTCATCTCACTGAATTTAGTTTTTGCTGGCTCATCATGCTTCTGAAATCATTTTGTTTATACACTCTCGTTGGGATTTCTATTCTTTTACTTATCTTCGGGATCTCTTTAGAGTTGGCTAAAGTGTTTCCATATTTTTTGCAGTCGCAGGTTAAAACGGTAAGCATAAATGCTAATTTTTATATTTAGCCCTGTCGTTAGATAATGCTAGCATTAGCTTTGTAATGACAGTTTTGAAAAAGCATCCCGTTTGTGAATTCATTAATGAATGTTAAATTTAATTACGTTTTTAGGTCTCAGCCTAGTTTATATAGGTGAAAAAATGCTTCTGTTGCTTATGTTTCATGCATTTTATCCACTTTTTACGTTGCTGTATTTAAATTTAATTGAACTAAGGAAATTTATCAATGAGATTATCTTTTAACAATTGCATTTCTTCAGTAACAATGTCTGTCTCAACTGAGTTTCGTCCTGTCACGTGGTGTGAAACAGCTCTTTATCAGTGAATTACTCATCTGCAGGCTACAGTTTTAACCCACTGCCCTTTGCCCCTCATAGAAAGTAGTTTTGAACAATGGGACCGAGGCTTTTGAAGCCTGGGAAGATCCTCCAGCTCCTATCTACATGCAGTTTTACTTCTTCAATGTGACAAACCCACTGGAGGTGCTAGAAGGTGAAAGGCCAGCTGTGGTGGAGATTGGACCTTACACATATCGGTGAGAGAGCGACATCAGATCTTCTAATAAACCAAAATGTTACTGTTGTACAGAAACAACAAAAACAAAAAACTGAAAGACACAACAACGAGGAAATAAAATGACAGTTGTTAGAAGCGCCTCTTGCATTGGAAAGAAACCAAAACTATGTGACGGCGCCCTTAAATAGGTTTTTTTCTCATGCACACACTTAGTTTGAGGGTGAGATGGATATCAGGGAACGGGGTGAACCAGTTTAGTGCCAGCAGACATTACCTGGCAAAAAGGAAGGAAAGTCTCATTCTAGTGTTTTGTTGGACGTCTAGATTATTGTTTATATTATAAATGATCACAGTGATTGTTTTGATGATGGGAGAATCACACCCAATATCTCAGATGAGACTGAGGTCTGAGCTCTTGTTGTGGACAATTCATGTGTGAAAATGATGTTTCATGCTTCCTGCTTCAAGCTCAGGCACATAATGTCATAAAATCATGTAAAATCATATCACTGTAGGCCCAAGGCATCATGGGTATTTATCTCCAGCCCCTTCTCTTCCTACCCTGATGCCCCCCTTTGTTCTGGAACATTTTCTGTTACTCCAGAGCCACAATGTTTCTCTTTTTTTTTTTTTTTTTTTAAAAAAGAGCTTTTTCCAACTAATGATTTCCTTAAAGTTGCACAGCTGTTTAGCTCCAACAATTTAACTTATTTTTGCATTTCAGATGACAGTTTTTTGGATTAGAAATCATTTTATAGTTGATTTATTTCAGATAAATTTAACAAATTTTCAGTCACAGATCACCCAGTATTATTTCTAACCACAGTTTTTGGTAACATTTTGGTTCAGGTAATCACCCGAAAACAGGATTTTCTAAAACCACATTTATTCACTTTCATTTCAGATAGTTTTCAGATTTGGATACAAACAGATTAATGCGTCTGTTCGGGTTTCAACGGTCAGCGGTGAGGCACGTTGTGGTTTTTGAACAGCTGACAGAGGAAGGGCAAAACTAAAACAACCAAAGCTTTATTAAATTTTCTGCTATACTCAGCATTATAGTTCCTGTTAAAACCCTTGTATCATTTACCCAGCAGGCCTTTCCTGCATTTCATATTATTTTGTTTGAAAAGTTTTGTTGATTTTTTTGTTGATTTCATTTGAAATAACTTCAAACTGCAGTGGTATAGGTTGATTTAGATGTAGGAAACATATTTAAATTAAACGTTTTTATGTCTAATTATCCCTGTATTTGCTGAAATCTTTCTCCACAGAGAGTACAGGCCCATGAAGGATGTTGTCTTCATGGAAAATGGCACCAAAGTGGCAGCAGTCAATCCTAAAACCTACTTTTTCCAACGCAACATGTCACGAGGTCCAGAAAGTGACCTGATCCGGACCGTTAACATCCCTGCCATGGTGAGTGGTGGATATCTCATGGGTTTGGTGTCTTTTTGTGAGATTCAAAGGCACAACAGAGCATTCGGGTTAAAGTTCCCCTTCCATTTAGAAATGTTTGTCTGAGTAAAGGTTTATGTTTGAGTAATTAGTCATTTGTGGGCGAGTAAAACACTCAAAGTTCTTCAGTGATTTGGAAAGAAAATGAACTTTTAAATAAATGTTTATAACTTCAACAATGATGTAAGTAAAAATGTGAAGCGTGTCCCTGTCCTTCTTTTTCATAATAGACAGTGATGGAGAAATTAAAGGACAAACCCATTGAAGCTGGTCTGCTATCTGCCTACATGAGGTCTCAAAATATCGGCCTGTTCAGTTCCCACACGGTGGGAGAGCTTCTGTGGGGATACGAAGATCCTTTACTCAAAGAGTTGAAAAGACTTAACCTTACGGCGGATGATGTTTTTGGACTTTTCTATAAGAGCAACGCCTCAAGCGATGGAGATTATGTGTTCTTCACAGGTCGGGGGAACTACAAGGACTTTGCCAGAGTTGACACATGGAACAATCAAAGGTATTAAAGTTCTTTCACATCCAACTTAAAGCCATTAAATCAAGTGAAATCTTTCATCAGATTCAGTTTAAATGTCTGAAACAGACTCGTTCCATGGCGCATGATGCTGATTAAAACAAACATATGAACACATCTTGTTGATGAATGCAGCTCTTTGAACTGGTGGACGTCTGATGAGTGTAACATGATCAACGGAACCAATGGAGCGTTTTTCCATCCGGTCATCACTAAGAATGAAGTTCTCTACATGTTCTCCTCTGACCTGTGCAGGTGAGACTCTTTTAATCACTCCACCATGACGACACCTCTGAAATCTGCTCTTATTTTTAGTTTGATGCAAAGCTAAGCAGCAACGCTTGTTATATTTAACTTCTCTGTATGAATACGTTCTGCTCAGTTTCCTCTTTGGTTTTCCTGACACAGCATCTCCGGTTTTAGCCCTGGACTCTCACCCCAAGCCCTAAGACACAGTGAAACACCTCTCTCACTTCCTAATCTTAATCCTCTGTAATATCCTGGTCTGGAGATCGGATTAGGGATACCTGTTTAGTCTGGTTGGTTTAAATAAGAAATATCAGTTTTCATTGTCTTTTCATGAACTTGTGACTGATAGCTGAGGTGAAGACAACCGACTAACACTTACTGTAAAACCTGCTCTGCCTGTCAGGTTTTCTGGTAATGAGATTAACACACAGCTCATGTATGAAACATGCAAATCTTTTGTTTCAGTTTTAGTATCACGTCTCTACAGATTACCCAGCCTGTGATTCTGTTTCCAAGGTCTCTGTACGCTCTGTATACGGAGGACGTGATAGTTAAGGGGATCCCTGGGTATCGTTTCGCCCCCCCTGACGAGGTGTTTGCCAATCTGACTGTGAACCCAGCCAACGCTGGCTTCTGTGTGCCGGCTGGTAACTGCCTCGGCTCGGGCCTGCTCAACGTCAGTGCGTGTAAACAAGGTGGGAAAGTCTTTTCACAGCACATGAAATATAAAAGTAAAATATGCATCCTTTTTACTAAATAAAGCAGATTTCCTGGTTTGATCTTGTGTGTTTAGGAGCTCCCATCATTATGTCCTCACCACACTTCTACCAGGCTGATGAGAAATTTGTCCGAGATGTTTTTGGTATGAAACCAAACAAGGAGTACCACCAGACAGCCATCGATATCAACCCGGTAGGAATCCTGCAGTGGAAAACTCTACCACTAGATGGCGAACAAGTTCACGTTGTGGATTTGTGGCCATGTGGCTCCAGGAAACTAGTTAAAATTTAAGGGAGAGGAACCAGGTACGGAACTGTCACCAGAGATAAGCCCTGACAGCTTTTATCAGGTGGAGTACCGGTAATCGGTTGAATGAGTCGGGGTAAATCAGATAAGTGAAAACAACTGAAAACAATAAAAATTACATGTGTAGTGTAAAGAAACAGAAAACATGTCTATCCGTGTTCTGTATCACGGTGGGAGGATGATGCTAACATCTGGTTTGAGTTTTGTGAATGTGTGACAGATGTTGCCTAATAGTTCTAAAAATAACAGCTTATAGTTCAGGGTCACTTCTAAAAGTGGACATTTATCTGATTACACAATATAACAGGGTCACTATAAATCAGCTGAGCTTTGATTTGGAACCAAACAGCTTTTTTTTTTTTTAACTTCCGTTTTTATCAGTTTTGCATTTTATCCTGTAAATTCTGAGATTTGGAAGGATGTAACTGGGATTGTGATCAGGTTTGTTAAACGCTTCTCTGTCAGGTAATAAAAAGAAAACAGCTTCATCATGCTTCCATCTGTTTTTCATTCCCCGCTCCTTCCTGTTCAGGGTTGCGGGGAAGGGGTGAGAGGCGGGGTTACACCTGGACAGGTCGCTGTACAGTTACCAGATCACAAAACACCATTCACACTTATCTCTGTCCAACTTAGAGTCACGGTTAACATAGCGTGCATGTATTTGATCTGTGGGAGGAAACCAGTTCCCCCTCGTCGGTGCACCACCGTGCAACCTGCTTCAGTATTAACAACAGAATTCTTTCATGTTGGTTTCATATAAACTTTTAATTTGTTCATCTCTGAACTCAGTAAACAAGCTACTGTTTGATCCCTGTCTGACCTCCTTCCTGCAGGACCGTCTTCATCGTGCCACTGCAGGAGATTATTGAGGCTGATCAAAGTCCTTGGTCCAAAGTTCTAAACGCCGGCTTACAAAAAACACGTTTTCCTCTAAACCACCTTCACAAACTCAAACTCCTTTTATCCAACATGAACTTTAATGCATGAGTGTTATTATAGCAGATGTCTTTCAGTTGGATAATGTCCGTTCTAGCCTCATACTCAACCTCAAATCAGCCGCAGTGAGTCGTTCACACTCATTTTCCGAACAGCTAAACAAATTGAATGTAAAGTGAAAACAGCTGTGAATCTGGTTTTATCTATCTGATCCGGTGTCGTCCACCTTGGTCAGGTTTTTCATGTTCGGCTAACAGTTTGATTCTGTCTTGCAGCTAACAGGAATCCTCATCCAAGCAGCCAAGCGTATCCAGGTGAACGTCTACGTGGAGAAAATCTCCTACTTCAGGTAATCAGCTGTTTTTTTTTTTTTGCCACTTCTTACCAGCAGGGGTTGGAAATATTCTACAGGTCTCCACAAACCTCCCTGCCTCCATGTTGTAAGGTGAAGCTGTCGCACCTGCATGATTACCTGGGAAGGGCTGGCTGGAAGATAAAAAGCTTTTTAGCCACCATCATCGTTATTCGTGGACTTTTGAACCGTCTTGCTCACTTGTTTATCCGTCCAAATTACTAATGAAAGAACTAGAAGTGAGATAACTCGGAGTCCAGACTCCCACTTACATACACTCACCTACCAGTTTTACTTGTTAAATGCTTCAAATAGTGAATCAGCCAATCACATGGCAGCAGTTAGAGACTTTGAATGTGGTTGTTGGCGAATGACCGTCTGGTCTGAGACATGCAGAAACAGCTGATCTGCTGGGAGTTTCACCCATAACCTTCTCAGGTTTACAGAAGATGGTGTGTAGATGAAAGTGACACGTTGAGGACTGATATGATCAAAAGTAGCTTAAATAATAACCTGTTAGATGAAGACCACCATGTCTGAAGGCCCGACACGGACCAGCTCCAGCAGAAGAAGATCCTACAGGAAACAGGCTGCAGGTCGATCAGGCGCATTAATAACAGACCGTCTCGTTTTCAGCTTCTGAAACAAATGACTTGAAAAGACGGATCCATCCTGTCTTCTTCTGTTCAGGCTGGTGGCGGGACCATTTAAAATATATATACAAAAGAAAATTACATCTTTTAAATACAGTGAAATGTAAAATTTTACCTAATCTGCTTTTGAACACTCTAATTTGGTAAAACAATTTTAAATGTCACACAAACTTTTTTTTTTTTCACCTTTTTTCAATAAAAATGCTCTTGTGTTTGTTTTACTTTCAGTCAAACGGGAAACGTGAACACAGTGGTCTTCCCTGTGGTTTATCTCAATGAGGTACACACACACACACGTTTGTTTTGTTATCCTTATGGGGACCGTCCATTGACTTCCATTGATTTTAGTAACTAGATTTATACCTAACCCAAACCCTTTTCCTAACCTTAACCATTACTGATCTATAACTAACCCTAAGACTAACTAAAACTCTATTCACACCATACCTATAAACCTAACCCCTAACCCTAAAAATGGGAGTCCCCCTTATGGGGACGAGGCTTTGGTCCCCACAAAAACCCTCGGACCCCAGAAAGACAGTAAATGTCTGGAAACTGGTCCTCAGGAGGTCAGAAATACAAGCACACACACACACAATTTAAGAAACGTCCAGTATTTTTAAGGTTTGAAAGATTTGCTTCTGAAGTAAATGTCGTGTTCTGATTCTGATCCAACAGAGTGTTCTTCTTGATGACGCATCAGCCAAGAAACTGCAGAAGATCATTCTAGAGAAGAACGTTGTGGTGAACATCCCGTTCATGCTGATCGGTCTTGGTATCGTCCTCGGAGGTCTCTTCATGTTCTTAATGTGTCGACAGAAAAGCCCAGAGGTGAATAATCACACAGCTTATATCAGTATAAATAAAACTAATTTTATTCAGTTTTTATTTTCAGCTGAGTGGCTGTAGGAAATAATCCAAAAATCATTTGCAGCCGTTCATACGGGTCACTGTGACCAAGATTTAATATAAAATATTTAAAATATATTTCAATCTTTTGTTTTTCAGAGTTCTGCTGCTGACAACGAACCTCTGCTCACATCGTAGCTCTGGGAGGATCTAAAGGACGATAGTTGTGTTTGTGCCGCAATTTAAAATCTATTAATCCAACATTTTGTACCAGTGATCACTACATAATCATCAAAATGCTTCTTTTAATCTGTTTTTAGTCCAATGTTTTGAAGTTACTATGGAAGTGCCAGAGTTACTGACTAAAAGAAAAAAAAATGCTGTTTTTTAATCTTAAATTTTAATGATCTTGTTCAAACCCCAAATGTAATGTTGTTTTTTTTAATTAGTGGAGAAAAGGATTTGACTGTTGCCGTACATTTGTTTGAATAAGTTACCTATAACGTTGGATTAGCTGGAAAATTCTTAAGAATTTTAGAAAAAAACATCAATTTCAAGTTTTTATACTCAGTAAAAGCACTTGCAGGACTTTTCATTAGTCCACACTGTTGTTCATCGAAACAAATGTTTTTGTTTTGCTTGAATTTATTCTGTTTCATTCATTAAGTTATTGAAATCCCAAATTTCAAAATATGAGCTCATCAGTATTAATTTAAAAAGAGGACAGCGTTAACATGGTGTGTATGTCGTAGAGGTGAGAAGAGCAACAGAATAGTTTTTTCTGCCTACTTGGTCTTGAATTTGTAAAAATGACTCAAACAAATTTTGGTTAAAATCTGTTCGAAGTTTTGTGCAAGTGTCAGAACAGAAGTATTTTATGGTTTGGTTTTATTTGTTACTAAATACCTAAATCAGTTATTTGTTTGTGTCCTTCTAATCTGTCTGTATAAACTCTACAACTGCTTAAAACAAGTTATTCTACCATTTTTACAGCTGATGTTTTAGTATTCACTATCAACTGACAGACATCTTGTGTATTTGTTGGTATTTTAACAGTAAAAGGTTGTTTACACTAATGCACCATAAGCAAATCTGTACTAAACATAAAACGACTGTATACATAATCAAAACATGATCCAATAAATACAATTTCCTCACAGTCTTTTTATTTCTTTTTACTAAGAAATTCAATGTGATCATTCTTAAAACAGTAAGTTTTTTCATGATTCACTTGATTAGCATCTGGAAAAAAAAGAGCAATTTTTGGATAAATTAGTTTCTCTTTCAGTTTAAAAGCAAAAAATTAAAAATCTTGATGCTGAAGTTGTTTTTCTATCACTTACTGTTATGTTGCTTTGTTAACTGTTGCTACTCACTTATTAGCTTCACCTGGATAACGTGTGCCACCCCCCAATATCTAAAGATTTTAGACATTTTTTATTTATTTTTAAAAATTTTTATCCAAGTAAGTGATTGTTAACACCTTTGCCTTACAGCAGGAAGGTCTGCAGTTCAACTTCCTGTTGCTCTGGCCTTTCTGTGCACAGCTCACTGTGCATGGATTTGCATTTTTCCTCCTGCAATCCACAAGCATGCCAGTTTATTGAAAATTATTAATCTAAGTTCTTTAAACATGTTGATTTCACTTTGACAGTTGGGAATGATTCATTCAGTTTAATTGTAAAAGATCCACGCAGCTTTATTTTGAAAGGACAGGCATTGAAAGTATTGGAAAAGCACTGTATTTTATTGTTTATTACTCACATATGTCTTCAATCTAGGGGAAATAATCTCATTTAGAAAAGAAACTACACTTTCCCTTTAAGGTCTCCTCCACCGCCGACGTGGAATTGTCCTAAATTGCCCGATTAAAGTGTACTTTGGATCCCTGGAGATAACCTCTGACTCAGGTTGTTACTATAAAATGATAAATCCTACTGCGCAACAGATTTCTATCACTCACTGTGACTGGGACAGCTCATTCTGTATAGTAACAAACACTGAGTGAATTAGTAAGAGGTTAACTCCTCCCCAACTCAATTAAAGCCTTTAATACAAGTGATAGGTGACGCTGGCCAGACCTCCCATCAGATCAGCATCTCACACAAACTCAAACTGCTGCAGCGAACATGACGACACTTCAGGAAAAGATCATCTTCCTCTCCATCCTTCTGTCTCTCGTAGGCATCACTCAGGTGAGTCCAAACCTGCCAATGTGTAGAAAGTTTTGTCTTTTTTTATGCTAATTGTGGAACATGTTGTAAACTCGTGTTTGCCTTCGCAGGTCAACGCACTTCCAGTTCCTGACGACTGGAACCGTTTGATCCAGCGGACCAAACGATCCCTGCTGTGGCGCTGGAACAGTTTAAAGCCTGTTGGAGCCAGCTGCAGAGATCCTCTGGAGTGTGGCACAAAATACTGCAGGTGAAGAAGAGTTTTTACCTTTACATCAACAAACAGCTTCGGGATCAACTTCTGTGTAACTGAAAAATCCATTCCAGAATGATCTACAAAACATTTATGTTGACAAAATATTTATTTTACAGGAAAAACATCTGTTCCTTCTGACTCTGAAGAAAAGACAAATAGAACTCTGTCAGCTGATGACTCAAGAAAACAGATTATGTATCGTGTTCAACTGGAGGACAAAAACAGAGCTGTAAAACCTGAACACGTGCCAAATGTCCCCTCTTGTTTGCTGCGAGATCAGAAAGGTTGTGTAACCTGGTTGTGTTTTTGATAAGAAAATACAAATATCCATGCAAAGCCTGTGAGCTCTGAAGTTATTGGTTCATTTTGTTAATATTGTATAGTATTTTTTTTACATTTTGTAATGTAAATATTCAAATACACTTTTTTTTAAGAAATTGGCCTGCACCATTTTTTTTTTTCCTCTAAACTGTAAATTAAAATCTTTCTCACTGCTTTTGTTACTATTTAAAAGTAAAAACAAATTTTAGAGTCTCTATTAAACTTCTACACTTTTTCCTCCTTTTAGAACAATGAGAGGAATTTTCGGGAAAAGCTGCTTGATCACAGCAAAGTACCAAACATCAAATCCTCCACCTCCTTCTTCTCTCTCTGTTTCATATATTCTATCATCCAAAAAGTTCACTTTATATTCCACATTAACTGCTTGGGTGATATCTTGTCTCTCACTTCTCTTATCCTGCTTCTATGCAAGTACAAATAAAGAACAACACCAATCCTAAACATCTAATAATACATTTTATTGGAAACAACCTCTAATAAAAGAAATCCATTTGAAAGTGGTACTTTAATACAAATAGCCTTGAACATCATGTGACCTGCTATAAAAAGAATAATTTAAATCAGGTGTTTCAAGTGTATTATGTGCAGTAACGATATTTAAAAATGTATTAAGATGTTAAATTATCCAACAGCAACCTGAGTCTTTTAATGTAGCATGAATTCATGTTGTTTATACTAATAAGCAAAGTGCTGTCATGATCTTTAGCTTTCTTTTGATAATTATGTTTTTGTAACTCCAGTTCTCTTCTATTTCCTGTTTTATTTTGAAAATCTTTGTCCTCCAAGTTCCTTTTATGTTCCTGTTAGTTATATAATATATATACCTGAGTTTTTACAAAGTGCTGTTAAGTTTATGTATAGTGTCTTTTCCCATTTTACATGTTAAGAACATGGATTATTCTGTTCTCTCTACATCTAGGCCCATCTAGGTTCTACATCTAGGTTCTAAGTGATGACCTAAAGGTCTGATTTTAATGGAATTTCTCCAAAGAAATTCAGTCTGGTTTCAAATCAAACCACAGCTCTTTTTGGAGCTTGCAGGCATTTGTATCAAGTTCTTTAATGGTTCCACATGTCAAATAGAAGTTTCTCTATAGGGGACTGTCTTCCTCTTCCGTTAATTTATGGGGTACCTCAAGACTCCATCTTCAGTCCCATTTGTTTCTCATTTCATTTGATTCAGTGGTTGCTTCTTATTGTTTTACTGGTGATCTTCAGATATATCTATTTATTCCGACAAAGAACCATGAATCCAGTCAGATCTGGATCAAGCTGTGAAAGAAGGCTTGTTTGTATTTGAGTTAATTTGTATTCCTTTTATATTTATTGCTGTTCCTATGTTTTACACATTGTAAGGCATGTTGGGTCAGTTGTTTTTAAATGTTACATAAATAAAGTTGGATTAGTTTAATCAGTTGTTCTGGATATAGAACAATTGCTCTGTTTATATTGTTTTTAAAAATATTTTCTGTCCTTTCTTTTTATTAATAACAGTAACAATCACTTTTATAAATAAGAGTGAATTGATGTGATGTGATGTTACATCAACCTTCCTTCGTTCTCTCCATGTTAAACATTTTCTTTATTTAAATGAACATGCATTTGGCCAACAGTTAATCCAAGTCGTATTTTTTTCCCTACCTTGTGTCTTGGATACGTGGAGTTGCAGAGATCTCCGTCTCTTTTAATTGGCTGATGCGGCCGTGACGCAACATCTCAGCCAGCCTGAGCGGTGCTGAAGCTGCAGCGTGAGGGGACCCGGTTCTGAGTCTGTCCGGTGTTTCGGACCGGTCTCAGCATCAGAGTTTAGTTCTTTGGAATATAAACGGTTTGTAATGGAAGATTTCCGGCTTCCGAGGAGAAAAGCTCCGAAATGCAAGTTGAACGTATTTATTTGTTTTTTTTTATTGATTTTGGATTTCGGGAGCCAGAGGACGGATATTTCCCTTAAACTGATTTAATGTCGGTTAAATGCGTTTGGTAGAGCTGCAGATAAAAACTATGTTTATCTTATTTTCTTGCAATTTCATTTTTAAATGCTTTAAAATTGTTATGCCTCTCTCTGCTGTTCCTTCATGCTCCTTTTCATGGATTTATTTTTGTTTGCTTTTAGGGGGATATGCGAGCACCACATCATGTTGCCCTAATTATAACAGGTAAAACTGTTTATACATGATATAATCACATATGTTGATATGACCCTCAACAACCAAAATATGACGTATTACATTATATAAGTAAATATTAATCAAAAACTGAGCAGAACTGCAAAAGCAGTGAGAGACAACCACCATTTTTGCTTCTGCAGGAATTAAATTATAAATAACGACAAGATGATCAACAACTGATCATGAGCAGGTGGGATCTATCAAAGCAGGAGATTTGGCACTAAGTTTGTCTGGAGCATACAGGTGTGTGTTATCACAATGCAAAGACATCAGCAATAGTCTAAGAATGAATATTCACGGATGGAAAGCTTTCAGCCAAATGTCAGACCACGCAACGCTTCGAGAAAAACAGCAAAAAAAAAAAAAAGAAATCCCTAAAGCTACGTCTCAGATGTTTTATGCCTCAGTTGGCAGGTTAGATGCGAATGTTTAGGACAGCAGAGCTAGAAAAAAGACAGAACAAGTTGGCTTATTTGGAGAGTTCAGATGTTAGAAAAAAAAACACAGGTCTGTGAAGTTAAATCAAACCAGAATATTTCTTGAACAACCTCCTTGATGGCTGAAGAAGTCCTGTATTGATTTTAAAAACCTGGACACACAAATGTGTATTTGGTGTAAATATTTGGTTATGATGAACAATTAAAACTGAGGTCAAACATGTCCTCTGATAAGGATTTCTTTCTTAAATGTCTGAGTTTTGATGGATATGAGATGTAATGGCACTGTCCTGTTACAGCGATAACAAGCAGCATCATCAACCTTTGCTTTTCTGTAACCCCAATTTCGATACTTCAGATGAAATGCTCAATGATCTGTGTGCTCCAGCTTGAATAAGGAAGTCCAATCAGACTGGGAAATTCTGCAGACTGACGATCTCTCATGCTGGCCTACTTACTGAGGGATTTAAGCAAATGCAAATGAGGGGGAATAAGTCAAGATTCATTAAAGTGTCTCCACCATCTTATTACCAGAGACATTAATCCTGATTAATGAACATTAAAAGCTTTCCAGTTTTATATCCACAAGGTGAAAAATTATATATAAACAGGATAAAAATTGCTGTGTGTATCATGTTATATTCTCTGAGGGATTTTTTTTGTTTGTTTGTTTTTGGGGTGCAACTATGAAAATAAGTAGAGACTGTGAGGAAGAAATAAAATGCCTGAGAAAGACACCTGGCCTCTAAATCCCAACCTGTTCTAGTCATATGGAAGCTTCAGCCAACATCGTTTCATTGCTGTGAGCTAAAGCAGTAAAATGTAATAGGAAATAAAGATAACAACGTTTTAAACAACTTGCCTGAGACTGTTAGGATCGGTTTAGTTTCTCCAAATTTTTCTCCAAATGTTATTTAAGCACAACCTGATCAGGATAAACTGATGGTTGCAGGATGTTCGATAAAAAGCTCAAATGTGAATCTTATAGATTTATAAACTTTCAGTCGAGTTTAAATTCAATAAAAAAGGATGAAAACCTTTTTTTTTATTCTTTTTTGGGACTAAAGCATGACTACAGTCCTGGTGAGGTTTGGTTCCATGCTCTGTATTTCAACACATCTGAAGTGTATGTATGTGAGTTAACATGAAAGTGTATTTACATCTTAGCGGTGCCAGCGGAGCATCTCTGCACTGCAGCTGCCCCAGTTACAGAGCAGCTGACTAACTGTGAGAGAGTGGTTGGCCTGAGCATGGAGAGGAGGGGTTTGTTAATGATTGACAGATTTACAGAATGTGTGAGCTGCGCTGAGGGCCAGAGGCAAAAAAAAAAAAAATCCCACTAGAGTACTAGAGTTCTTAGAGGACCGTGGCAGACAGTACGAGCTCTTAGCTTTTCTTTGTGTTTTTATGTTGGACAAAAAGATGCATCTTTTTTTTTAAGTGCAATAAACTCTAATTAGGTCCCTGAGGTAATAGATCTGTTTCAGATCTAAAGCTACAAAAGCAAAAATTCTTATGAGCTGCATGTGCAATGTTTACCCCTGAATCTGTTGATGTTACGAGGCCTGAATCATAAAGACCTCCGAGGCCAGAAATAAGTGAAAATTTAATGTCTTCAGGTTCTCTGATAAACAATCTGTTCAAAGATTGTGTATTTCAAAATAAAAGGAGTAACTGAACTGCCTACAGCTGTTAACTGTATTCAAAATTGGATGTATTTTTGTTTATCGTTTGTACTTCTGCATCCATAATTGTGAGTTTGTCTTGTCACCGCTCATTAATCACAACCAGAATTCACTTATTTGTGTCTGTTTGACTGTTTCAGGGTATAGATTTAAGAACATGGGGACAGCTTTCGTGATCCAGCCTCATCCAGCAGCATGATTGGAGCTTCATCCAGTCTCTCAGGGGACACCTTGATTGCCTGCCACTTCCCCGTGGTCCGGCTTCCCACCTGGCAGCTTCCTGTCCGGGACTTGTGCAGCTCGGCTAAGAAACCGGGTCGGTTGTGTTCGGTGGGTCTGACCCGTGCTGCATCCCTCCCAGAGCAGAACACACTCACCAGAGAGCATGCCTTTACAGGTGGACGAAGGCATTTCTCCAACAGCTACGGTAGTCTCATCGAGGATCGAGCTGAGGAAGAGGGGACCAGCGACAGCAGTGGGAAGTACGACTCCACCTCATCACCGGAGGAGACGAGTTCCCATCAGAAGAAGGAAAACACCCTGCGCTCACACAACTCATTCCTTCCTAACACAGAATTAGATGGGGACGAGGAAGATGAGGATAGTGACGGAGATAATCTCCATAGATATCATGAGGATTCATCTTTTGTGTTGCATGGAAATTCAAACTGGACACTGAGCAGTGACGTTAATTATACATTGCTTGATGGGGAAGTGGACAGTGAATGGGGCAGTGAAGGGATGATGCTGGGTACGGGAAGGGACCAGGATAACCAGATGGGCTCACTGCAGCCGGATTGCCAGTTTCAGTTCCATGTGAGCAGACCTGGCATCCGTTTGGAGCTGGACTCGGACAGACAGGATAACACATCCTGTTACATCTATGGCCAGCACAAATGTTCCCCAGAGCTGCTGTCCAACACTCACGCAGAGTCTGGCAGCGACTCCTCCTCTAACAGCTCAGATGGTGTTTTGGTGAACTTCTGCACCATCTACAATAAGAGCAATAATCCTGCAACACCTCATGATCTCAGCAGTCCTGCAGTTCATCCCTCCCAGTCATCTGAGGGGTCTGTGTTCCTTCATCTCCATCCTGTCCCTACAAGTCCAACTCATTACGTTCTAAATGATGACATAAAGGTTTACTCCCCATCAAAAGGTGCAGACACCAGTCTCTGTGCATCTCACAAGTCTCCTCAAGGCCTCGACTCGAACTGCAACCTGTACTCCCTGGAGCCGCTTCCTCCAGGTCTTTCCTCTCTGGAAGTATCAGACTTGGCTGCTTGTCTTCAAAGTCAGGCTTCATTGGTCATAGAGACCAATCAGAAGTACTACAAGCTTGTGACCTGTGACCTGTCCTCCCAGTCACCGAGTCCAGCCTGGTCCAGCCTCACCAGCTGCCCTGAGGGGCCGGGCCGAAGCAACCCCTTCCCTCCCCTTATCGACTCAAAAAAGGAAGAAATAGACAGTGATGTGCTGAAGGTAGGCTGGAATCAGGCTTATGTTTCATTATGTCAGTGTTGTTTATCACATTAATTCTTCTCCATAACTTTCCATAATGTTTCATCTGGTGCTTCTCGGCACATTTTAGCATTGATTTTCTTTCTGTTTTCATTTTCAGGCATGTGATCACCAGATTGCAACCACCTCCACGGACAAAGCCCACAGCAGGAAGTTACATGCAGACAGTATCCAGGTCCTCTCACACTCGCCTTGTTCCCTACGGCCTGACGAGTGTGACCCACAGAGCAGGAAGCACCAAGATGCAGGAGTTGGATCTGCTCAGCCATTTGTGATTCAGGAACTAGATGGTGGTGATGCTACTGGAAAAGGTTGGAGAGACTTTTTATTTTAATCATAGCTGATAAATAAAACAACAATTAATGATTGAATCAAATTGTTTTCCTTCTTTGTCAGGAGTGTTTTCCACTGACAAAGAAGTGGTGTGTTGCAGAAAGCTCCAGAGGCCAACCTCTCTACCCATTCAGCCATTTGTTCTGCCCCCTATGGGAAAACCACAATCCCAAGTCCAGAACCTGGGGGGTCTGCTGGAGCAGTATATGAATCTGAAGATCAATAAGCCTGGTACCTCCCAGAACGGCATCAAATTCAAGGAAAAAAGGAACAGATGTTTATCTGAGCTACAGTCATCACCACTAGGAAGCAACCGTCCAATCTTCCTGGAGGCTCCATCCAGCCCTGATACCTGCTCCACCTGCACTCCAAGTCCACAATGTCCCAGTCAGTTCAGCAAAACCCAACACTCTATGGATCCACACAACACCAGTTTAAAACCCATGCTTCAGGTGAAAGATAACACAAGTCCAAGCTGCAACAAAACTAACAGTTTCACTCATCTAATCTCGACTCATAGTCAGTCCAAACTTGTCAAGATTCCCACCTACCAGAACCTGATTAACCTCCCCTCAGAGCCCAGGAGTCCCAACAACTCCCTGATCAACGCTGCCGACCAGTCGATATCCTCCCAAACATCGCCCACGTTACCCCTGACGACTGAAAGCTACCACTTGAACCTGCGAGCGTCTCAGTCGCCTGATGTAACGTCACAACAAGTGACGCTCCAGCAGCATCCTCCATCTGATTCCGGCTTCTTCCACAGCAGCATGAAGGCTGCAGTGGCTCCTCTCTCATCTTTAAGCTCTTTCTTCTCCTCAACTACTTCAGGCCTGCAAATCCAGGACACTGCTGGGCTCATCTCAAACCCAAATCAGAGTCAAACCAGCCAGTCTCTTATCCTGAGTGACAGGCTGCCTACAGAGTTCAGTCTCTCACCAGATACATCATATGACTCTATATCTATCAGTCATCTTCAGAGGAAAGGTGAGAGTCAAAGATGCAGTTTCTGAATCTTGAGAGTCGTAAACTACCTGCAGATTCACCGATTTGGGTTTTACTCACTACTGCTGAGCTGTTGAGCAACAATAAAATCTCGCAGCTTTGCAGCAGAGCCTTCAAAACCCTGAAGGGGCTTCCTCTCAAACGTGACCTATTTTTAACTCTCCCTGCACAGGATTGGTCGAGCTCTCTGCTCTGTAGCCTGTGTGTGTGTGACTGCAATCTCCAAGAGAGTGATGCAGTAGAGCTAATAATATAAATGACATCCAATCATTTACAATTAATGTGACTACGTGGGTTATTTGATGTATAGTTAAGTAAATACATGTAAATATTTTAGAGGATTCATTCCAAGATGGAGGCATTTGGAGCAGCAGTGAAGAGTCAGGGTGGTACAGCGCTGCAGGCAGCGTCAACGTGCATGAAGAATTTACAATGACACTCACATGGACCGGTCTGTGTGAGATGTAGAAGGAGAGGCGGAGCAATGAAATGCTACCAAAATGGAAAATTGACTCTTTTTCATACTCGGTTTGAAAACTGATGCATAACCGGAACATTTTGATCAGAATGAAGTCAGATCTGTAACAGAATCAAGATTTAGAGATGAAAATGAGGCAGAAATATATATTTTGATATGATTTTGTATGTTGTAAAAAAAAAAAAAAAGACAACTCAGCTATATGTCCATTGTTTTCAGGTTTACTGAGGTCAGTGAGCATCGCAGTGGATTTGATCATGACTCATTTTGGATGCAGCAGAGATCCTGATGAAAAGGTACGAATCAGCAGAACCCAAGAACCGAGTGTCCAAACAGAAACCACGACACTGATATTATAACGAAGGAGTTGAATAACTTGTATCAGCAGGATTTACAGTACAGAACGTTTCTTTCTCTGTGGCACAGATGCGTCTGGGTAACAGCTCTTATAGTCCCACGATTGCTGGTCTGGTTCTGGAGCACCTGTGTCCTGCAATTAACAACATTTTAGAGGATGGTCTGAGGGATCACAAACTGGATTTCATAATTGGGCAGCGCCCCAATCACTCCTGGAATGTGGTGGAGATCTCAACTAGAATAGGTAGTTATATTTTCCCAGGATTTGAAGATGTTGGAGCAGTGTTTCTAATCTGATTCTGCTGCAGGTCCGTCCACCAGGGTCCTTCAAAGCCTGGTGTCCAAAATCAGACAATGTCCTGAGCTCAGCAGCCACAGTATGAGACTGAGAGCGTTCATCATGGGTCTTTTAAAGTAAGAATCTGCTTAATATGTTACTAAGAATGGACACAAAACTTTTGATTTTGCTGGTTATTTTTTCTTTTACAGCTTGAGATCTTTGGAGTTCTGGATCAGTCACCTTCAGAGTCAAAAAGGTGAGAATCCAATCAATTCACAGACCTACAAACTGTAAAACAGAGTCTATCCTCCAGTTTGTCCCACATGGATTCACCATGGTGTGTCACTACATTCTGTCATTATTGTTCAGATGTGTTTGGATCTTCCTGTGTGTTCTCCACAGATGTAGTGATGACGTTCTACCACTCGTGGGGGTTCCTGTTCATGTCACTGACTGGGTGTCAGCCCTTGTTTCAGGAGCTGCTTCTCCTGCTGCAGCCGCTCTCCATGTTGCCCTTTGACCTCAACTTGCTCCTGGAGCCGCGACTGGTGTGTCACAAACAGCTGCGTTCGGAGGAGCAGGAAGCTTTCCCGCCTCAGCCGTGCTCGGCCCTGCTAGTGACCAGCTGGCCAAAGCTACAAGCTGACAGGAAGGTAGACGTCAAATCGAACAGTCTAAATAAAAGTCAGCAAACCAACAGGAGTCAGTCGTTAGCTCCTGTTCCAGAGTTTTTGCCCAACAAGCCTGATCTTGTGGCTGGAAGAGCTAAAGAGGCGGACTTCAGTCGAAACCACACTTGGTTTCAAATCAGCGTGGATGAGAGGAGAGTGGAAAAACAGTGTATCACCCAAAATATGGTAACTCCTGTCCAGGTAGAGAGTCCCTGTGAGAGCAGCCTGCGCTGGGCCAAACTGTTCGGAGCAGCCGGTTCTTCTACCAGAGCAGAGAGAAGTTCTCAGAATCACACTGGATCACAAACCAGGAGGTGAGAACCGGTTCTTTTTAATAGTGAACCGCTTTTAATCTGAATAGCCTTTATGTTGATGTGCAAGTCTCCTTGTAATTCACATCTTTTTCTCCTCAGACACAAACTACCATCTGATTGGCTGAATTTGGACCGAACGCAGCTGGGACTGTTGGCCCAATCCATCCGCTCCTTCAAACTGGGAGGAACTCAGACTCACACAGACTGCTGAGTAAAATACTGTTAAAACAGAAAGTCTTTAATCCCTGAAAACACTCACACAGAGCTCCATGAGACTTCTGAACCGATAAATAAGCACAAAATGACTAAATCAACAGCAATCTTTAAATCATTTTGAACCAGCTTTCAATATTTATGCAATAAAATACAACTAAACTGAGATTGGAAGGTCTAAAATGATGTTTTGAAATATGAATTTATCCCTCACAACAATAAAATCCCAAATACATATAGTGAAATATGTAAATTGATTATCTTTTGCAGATTTAGTGTCCTTAAACTCACAAAAGCCTAAAAAATATAGCACTTAAATATATACATAGTGATCAGAATCCTAAAATTGGAAATCATTTCAAAATAAAGTGCATTCTGAAGGACGTTTCCAGCAATCTCTTGACGAAAAAGAGCCAGTGGTGTTAATGTCTGAGTCTTTAGGGCTCATGTTTTTGCTCCTATGTTTTTATTGTAGATTAATGTTTCTCATACACTTGTAGGATTTCTCTGCGTCAGACTGTTCTTGTGCTGTAAGACAATCCATTTCTCATAATGCCTGTTTATTCCATTTCACTGGTAGGTAAACAAAAACCTGCTGGCTAGATACTGTGTCACGCACCTGCCTCGTGTAGTATGATTTATTATTCTCACAAACATGTTTTTTTTTTTCCAGTAACTTCCTGCATGGATTTACAGTAGATATGTGCATGAGCTGTGCAGGTTCTCCTCTGAACTTCCTTGTAGCTGCGCAAAAGTGAGACACCTGGTGGCCATTTAGGGTATAACATGCCTTTTCATAAAAGGGTTGTATGATGAAGGAAAACTCGAGCTGATGGATCATTTTTATCACTCTGTTATAATGTGGAGCATTTGAAACTGTTCCACTTTCTTTTATTATCTCTCTTCCTTTTGGCTGTTTACTCTAAAACCCAGTGACAATCAGTTTCTGTCAATAAAAACTCCACGTGTTGAGCTGTTGTCAGTATTTTTCTAAAACACCAAGCGGACTCGCGATGCAACTGAAGCGATCCTTTTTATTTTGACGTGAGAAGCGGGTTTTGTGACATTTCCTGATGGATCTTTTCACTGTTGTTTTTTTTCTTTGAGCTTCTGGGAAATCTGACCAAAGGTCTGTCCATACATGAACCTGTATCCTGTAGGATGGTATACAGTTAGACATGTAGCTGATCAGGAGCGTTTGCTGTGTGAAATGATGAAACACACACCTGGAATGTGTCCTGTATAGGCTGGTATCACACCTCTGTGGGGTGAACAGGAAGGTGCTGTGCTGTTCCCTCTGTGGGAGTTGTGTTTGGAGCTCTGCTGCTTCCCGTGCTCGATCAGAGCCTGGTTGGTGGTGACGGTGAACGTTTTGCCTTCTATGAAGCGAGCATTTGGCACGTGTCCTGAAAATCCTGAGAAAAAAAACACCCTTCACTGAATTTACAAAGATATTTATTCCTGAATACCAGGGCTACAACTCTGTCAAGTGTTTAACTGATAAAAAAAATCCCCTCTGTATCAAAATGAACAATTCATGTACATAGATCTCAGGTTATTGTTTAAAATTCCTCAGCTGGAAAAGTTACAGCAGCTAAAACCATAAATATTTTTTCTTGTTGACGGATGTGTTGTTCAACTAAATTAGATTGTTTACCTGGCATAAAGTATTTCTGGGGGTTGTTATCGTCCATGCTGTACGGTCGTCCAGGAGGAACAAATGGATTTAGGGGCTTGTAGGTAAACACCTTGTCTGGGCTCCGTCTCGGTGGTTCTGCTCTCTAGAACAGAGGACGACACAAAACCTCACATGAGTTACAAATAAAAAAACACAAAACTATCTTTTATTTTACATTTCTGTTGAAAGGTTTACAAGTTGGCTGCAGATGGGAGACAGCTCCACTGATCTCTGCATCCTCTCCTGTCCCTCCTGATAAAACTCCGCCAGGGCTTTTCGACAGGTTTCTGAGAAAGTATTTCCAAAGTAATTCTGTTTTCTGGGAATAAAACCTAACAAAAAGCAACATTTAAGGTCCAAATCATGCAACCACTTGAAAGCATATATGAAACAATGATCAAATATTAACTCATTCATTCAGTTAGATTAAATCCAAGAATATTTTAATTCATGTAACTTTCAAAAAAATACATTTATATAAATGAAATACTTTTCAAGTTAGAAAAAAAACATCTCAACATGTTTTAAGTGCAAATAAATATTTAGGAATGTTGGGGACGACACATGTTAGATGTTTTGGAGATCAAGTCAGAGAGACGGAGACGGTTTGGACATGTCCAGCGGAGGGATACGGGGTTTATTGGGAAAAGGATGCTGAGGTGGGAACAGCCAGGTGGATGTAGTGAAGGAGGACATGAGGTTGGTGTGAGAGAAGACAGAGGACAGAGTACGTCTTCCACAACAAAAAATTTAGAATTTGTCTCAGAGAAACTGTCAAGATGATATTTTCATAAACTCGCTATATAGATAATATTAATTAAGTTTTGGGTGATTGAATCAAACAGAATGTTAAATGTGCACTGATGGATTTGTGCTCACAGTCTATTGAAACTGAGACAAACAGAAACTTTGTCGATGATATTTAAAACCACCGTTGCCTCTGTTTTTATATATTTCACAGTTATTTTACTTTTTCTTCTCTCTTCTTGTCTCGTGACTCCACTGTTTGTTTTTTGCTGCGTCACCAGTAGCTTGTACTTAATAATTTAGCAGTTCAGTTGTAAGTGGTCTCATGTTGCTGTTGAAAGCTAAACACTGTGCAATCTGCCTGATCTTGAGTTATTCCACATCACAGATGAGTCTATAGGTCTGTGTGTGATGGGTTACCTGTGTAGTTAGGAATCCTGACCAGGTTTTTGTCATGGATGAGTGGAAGGGAGACACTGGACACTAAAGGGAGAACTGGACCAGTTTGGGACCAGTTTGTGTGTGTTGCCTCCTGGTTCAACTGTTCAGCTGTGAGTTTCCCATAAGGTTTGGCTATAGTGAACCTCAGCTGAGGGCAATGTCCCTTAGATCTGTAGAAAAATGACAAATTAGAGAAAACAGCTGGATCAAACATCTGCAATGACCCAGTTTCTGAAAGAACTTTCTGTCCTGTCAAACTCTCTTCACACGACTTTTAAAAGAACAACCTGTTTGAGTTTTAACAGCAGGAACAAACAGGTGACCAAGTCCTTAATTGTCATTAAGATTAAGATTAAGAATCCCTTTGTAGAAAAACATTGTCTCAAGTCTCCACCTATTCAGCTTGTATTCAACAGACATTCTGTTTTAAGATGTTCATGAAAGGTTTCTGGGAGTTTACCAGAAACACGCCTAAATAACTCTCAAAACAAAAAAGAAGCAACAAATAAAACAGATCTGATGAAACAAGGAAAAAGTGTATCTCTACGTCAAATGTGGTGACAGTAGCAAGAAAGAAGAATCGGGAAGGAAATAAACATGTGGAGCTGAACTCAGGAGGTGCTGACAGCTCCTATACGGGCAGGTTGAGCAGAACTTTGTGCCAAGAAGAGTTTGTATGACTTCAAAGACAAAGGTGCAGTAAGTTTGTTGGATCACTTCCAAGAAGAGAAGAAAGCCTCATGATTCATTGTGGCAAATGATACTGTGAATTCTATAAATATAAACATTTTGTCTTTTACTCTGTAGGACAAAATGGGCTCAACACTTCCTGCTTGCAATACAGTTGGACTTGTTTTTTTTTACGTTTTTAGAGGTTTTAAATCAGGGGATTCTTGGAGCTGACTGTCCAGTTTTAATGTTTTTAAAATTTGTTTCTGAGTAAAGGTTCACTATAAGTATCTTCCTGATTCACCTCAGGAAATGGACCATAAATCTCCAAAATTTCAGAGCGATTCATGTGAAAGCAGCATGTTTGTTTTTAAATGTGAGAAAATGTAAACAAGGTTCACTTTTCCAAAGGATCACATCTGTAACTCTGGCCACATTGAGTGTCAGGCCACGGCTGAACAAAGTTTTTTCAAAATAAAATGTAACATAAACAGTAAATTTGGTTTTTAAAAATTGGCTGGTGGTAAGTAGACTTCACTGCACTGACAACAGAAAGTTTACATGCACCTATAATGAAATTAATCAATAATCACAAGAAGTGTGGTGAAAAACTAGCACTTTTTAAAAAATGTCCTTTTGATTTTGCAGTTTTAATAATAATAAAAAAAAAAATCTTTATTGGGCCCAGCCGCATCGATTGTACAAGGTTGTGTATTTTATTCTCTGCAAACGGGGTCTAAACTCCGTCCATGTGGAAAAACGAAAACAGACACAGCTGTCGCTTTCAAAACAAAATGTTTCAAAATAAAAGCATTGCGTTCAGGACTTATTTACGTTTGATTTGTGCGTGGGTTCTTTTATATGGACATTTAGTTCATCTCTAAAAACAACTTGCATAAATCTAAGGTTTGAGAACTTTCCAACCTCACAAAATTCTGATTTTATTACTTTTCAGAGAGGCTAATCAAATTAAAACCATAAATCCTCATTGAACAACGATTCTCATTGAAATCACCAAACTAAAAAGATATTTTATCTACTAAAATCATTTTATAGCTTATGAATTCTCCTGTTAGAGGACTTGAACTTACCCTGGCATGTAGGAACCCGGTACCAGCTGATCTTCGCTGAATTTTGGGACGTAGTCCATGTTGGATCAGCTGTTTCCTCCTGTCGCTACAGAAACTCAAACCCACCGGATCTTGGTGACAAATAGAACCGAATGACGTAATATGGACGATTCAAACGGAAGCCACATGCATAGTGAGGGTTTCTGGTTGTTATCAAACAACACAGTTATTTATTCACAGTTATTTATTTATTCATCTGTTGATTTTTCTCTTTCCTACAAGCTGCATTTTTCTTCTTCTTGATTTTTAAAAGAATTGTGTTGGAAACATCTCAAGTCATTACTTATATAGAATATGAATAGCTATTAATTTACTGTTTGCAGTTAGATTTTTAGATAAATAAATAGACATAAGTGGCAGAATGACCTTACCGCTCAATATCGACCCCTGGTGACGTCACCTGGAATTGCAGATCCATGATGTGAGGTCAATATGTCTACATTCCCCTTAAAATAAGTTTAATTATTATTATTTTTAGAGAGCTGAATAATTTTCAAACACATGAACAGTCTGTTTCATTAGGATTTTTAAATCTTCTTTAGAAATTAATCACTAATTATCTTGATAATAATAATAATAATAATAGCACTTAGAGATGGACACACCCGCAACACCTGCAACCTCTGGGTGCACAACCTTGCTAAACCTGCTTCTGTCCACTAATTAGCAGAGGAGGAGTTTAACCTCCATCCTCCTTGGGCCATGTTTACGCCTCCTCGGGCCGAATTCGAAAGCTTTCACTGCAGGATAAGAAATGTGTGAAGGAAAGAAAGTGGTTTGGAATATGGAGTGGTGGACTTGGGATTGTTGCTCATGATATCCTGATTTATTCTCAGATAAGATTTATGTTGAATTTTCAATCAAATGGATCAAATTAAAGCCATAGAGAATGCAAATCATGGCCATTAGACTGGAGCTCAGGTTAAACACGTTCCAAGTGTTTCAGATAAAAGCTGCTTTGTTTGGATTGTCAGTGTGGTGAAACAGCTCGAGCAGCAGAGTTCTGAAGAATTTCAGCTCATTGCATTTCTAAGCTGTTACAGGTGGCAGGTCATTGAAACTAGCTGTGTTTCCAGCTCCCGGCAGTTTTGTGTTACAACAACATTCCTTGAGTCTTTCCGTACGTATTCAGGTACATATGATCATGTCAAGACTTGAAATTTCTATCAGAGACACAAATCAGAGTCTTTAATTAGAGCTGAACTGAATTTCCGTTTTCCCGGTATTTGGTGACGGGTAGAAGCAGGTGTGAACATGCAGCTCCATGTGGTGATGCAAAGAGGCGTGGAAAAGGAACAGAGGTGGATCCGAGGGAATGTTTTAAACTCTATATCACCTTCTTACCTGAGCATGCTGCCTTACCTGGTGTCTCGTTCATTTCCCTTCTGCAGTTCCACAGCGGACGACAAACCTGGAACGTGCTGAAGATGAATTTATACAGGAGCTTTGGGAATCTTATGGAGGCCTGGGTGAACGAGGAGAGTGCAACTCAGTCTCGGCTACTTCGGAATAATGCTGTAGATGTCCTGACACCAACCTTCAAGATGGGAATAAACCCTCGGTCTGATTCGGTGGACTCTGGAGTGGGATCTGCCACATCCTCCTCCGTCTCAACAGAAAATGCAGAGATGGATTCATTTACGCTGCAAAGCGAAGGACTCACTCAAGTATCGACATCCGAGTCTCCAGACCTCGTCTCTCCTGCAACTTCTTCTTCCTCCTCTTCATCCCCGCGACTGTGTCCCAGCAGGACAGAGGAGAAGTCCCCTGCCTTGAACACAAAGGTTGAACAAGCACTTCAAAGGACTCTCACAAAAAGTTGGAAGAGCGTGGACGAGATGCTGGTCCGGCTGCCTCGAGCAGCTTTCGTTCCCAAACGGCACACGTCTGAGCTGGTGAGGTGTCCAAGGTCACAACGGTTTGACATGAGGAAGAGATTCAGCCCGTCCATCTCTTTAAAACAAATGTGTGAGATGCAGCGACCCTCTGAGGAGCATAGATCAGAGGTGAGACACCTTAACTGAACAGTTCCAACGCAGAACACTTACATTTCTCAGCACAAGAAACAGAGCTGTGGCCTAAATCTGTTTACCTTGAGCTAGTTTCAGGATTACATACCTGTCAGTGACTCACAGTCTCATGTAGAGTCTTGCACAGCACATGCTTGCAAACAATAAAGGAAAATCTTGCAACAGCTTCTTGCAAAGTGGCTCCTAATTTTGAAGGCAGACATATAATTACTCTTGTTTCATATTGACGTGTCTATCTTTACATGTAAACCTGTCTGTCCAGGTGAGAGACAGGAAAATAAATGAGACAGGAGAAGGAGAAGCATTTCACATGTACAAAATACATGCTGTGACCCAGATAACAGAGGAAACAATCTGGAGTTTAAGTCAGAGCAAAGACATTAAAAACCATCAGGGTTAAACAAGCGTCTGCTGTGCATCAGTTTTTATTTCGCAAACCTTGTGTTGAGTGAGTCAATCTCATTTTCACAAGCCGACCGAACAGGTTTTCATTGTTGTTTAGGAAGTTCATCAGGAGCTTCTTGACAGATTAACAAGCTCAGAAAGTCATCAGAAGTTCCATCAAGCTGTCTCATCATTCTTTCATTTCCACAAATCAGCTCCTTTAGTTTACAATCAAACATGAAGCTCGCTGACGTGCACGAAAACACATGTAAACAAAACGAGAACTAATTGGAAGTTCGGTTTTGTCGCCAAGTATTTAGTCTAGAATGCGATGAAAGCAGATCAAAATCAGATTAAAGGATTCTGAGAATCGCTGAAGAACATGATGATCCAACAGATCTTAGAAAATATCACCTGTTCTTCCGAGTGAAACGCCAAGATCCAAAACAACATTGAAGATTGTATCACTTTATGGCTTTTTATAGTTTTTCAGCAGTTTGTATGAGCAAATTTCATTTTAAGGTCATGAAACCTGATCCCACAGTGTCTCGTCCAGCTTTGAAGACCAGCTTTTCATATCTGGGTTGTGTTTGTTTCACACTCATTACATTTGTCTCTCATGTTGGATGATTAGATAGATCCTCAGTCCCATGAACCTCTGTGCTCTCAGTAATCTATTATGTTTTATATTTAATTTGCTTTATATCTGTTTATCTGTGAAGGGTCTGAAGGACGGGAAGGAACTGAGTCCTGGACTCTTCTACTTGGAGCAGGTGTGTCAGATGTTGGAAAAAATTGCCAAACAGCAGATGTGCAGCCAAACATCACAGATGGAGACAGATGTATTCTGGGAACATGAAGAAACACAGGTGAGCTTTACATGCGAGGACGTACGTCTGATGCATTTCTAAAACTTTTCTTGATAGAAGATTTCTCAGTCTTACATTTTCATTTTGATTCATCCGACTTGTCAAAGGCTTCTGAAACCTGTCAGACTGATTCAGCAGCTGCTGAGGAGGACGAGTCTCGTGTTGGTGGACTTGTAAATGCAGAAAATGCAGAGCCAGTTTCCGGTGAAGCCCCAGTACCATGGAGAAACCGGCATTTTCGGCAAAGATCAGCCTCAGACACAACTTTTTTAGCTATGAATTTAAGTAAATCACCTTCTTCTTTCATCTCCTTAAAACAGCTTTATAAATATTTGCTTTATTTGCTGATTAACAGTTTAACGTGTGATTTTGGTGCAGAAAAGCTAAACACGAACAGCAGAGGGCAGCTGATGAGTACTAACAACCTACTAGAGACAGTGGAAGAAGACAGTGTAACGCAGGTAGGACGCAGATCATTTGGAGTTCAAATAGTGCATCATCTTTCTTATATGAGTTATTACGGAACTGAAATAATTCTGTATTTGCAGGAGACAGCAAGGGAGGGGTCAAGCAGGTCATTCAAGAACTGGAGGTTAAAACTTGGGAATCTGAGACGAAGCGAGTCGGACGCATCAGAGTCAAAGAGGTGAGAGATTAGAGCTAAAACCTCTGAGGAGGCAGATTTCTTAATAAAATGCTCTGAGGATATGTGTTCTGCTCCAACATGGCGGTCCGTAGCGTAGCTGAGAGTTCTGGCTGTGAATCCATCCTTTTGAACTTTTACTCTTTGTACATTTCTTTTTACTTCTTGACGTGACCTTGATGATGTTTTTCTTCTCTGAAGTCAACAGATGCCGCTGTCTGAGAAAAACTCGACTCGCAGACGTCTAAGCCAACTATTCAGGAGAAAGAAAGCTCAGACTGTCGACATTTTGGTTTAACAGAGGAAAAACTCAGGGCTCATGCTGCTTTCAACATGATGCAGCAGTCTCAGTTCATTTATTATTTACTCACAAATGGAATCTTTTTTTCATGAATATAGAAAACATCAGTCGCTGAATGCTTTAACCTCTTTCTCTGTCACGCAGAATTCAAAACAGCTTTGTAAGAGATCCTTTTTATATAGCTTATAATTTACTTTCAAAGCTGCACATTTGAAAAAAAAAAAACAACATATTTTACATTGTAAATGCTGCTTGACAGATTGTTTACAGATTTTAAATACAGAACGTCCAATTGGGATTATAAAGGCATCTGAATCGAGATGCAGCTGTTTATATTTTAGCATTTTATTTTTCATTATATGAAAAAACTTGAATAATTCCCCCTCTGACATCTTCAGAAGGAAATTGATTGTGTTGTGACAGAGGATTGCCTCTAAAAATGTTCTAAAAAATGAAGTTTCAACTTCAAAGATGGAGTTATCCAAACGTCTGCGTTCATCATTTACTAACAAACGCATGTAAATTAGTCAAAAACTATGTTCAACTACAATGTTTACTTATATATACATTGTTAGCCACAAGTAGCATTAGCTAATGCAACGTGCTAACGTAGCCTTTTACAGCCACCGTAGCAAACATCAGGTGTTAAATCTAAACTGTTTTCAGGTCAGTAGCTTCATGTAATAAAAATATTTATTTGTATTTTGCATATTTGGACTTAATATTTTTGCTTGGTGGCGTGCATTAAAACAGCATCGTTATAAACTTGGTAAACGGAAAAGTGTCTCCTCTTGTGTGGAAAATAAATATTTAAAATGTCCCAGATTTTATTTGTCAACTTCGTCTAAAGTCAAAGCTGCAAGGACCGATGCTTCTCTTGATAAAATCAAATAGAAATGTATTTTAATCGTGTGTTTTTATGGCTGAGTGCAAATTATTCTGGTTTTTCTGTTTAGCTACCAACAACAGGAAAAATGTGGACAAACCACAAAGAAATTCTTCAGATTTCAATAGAAAAAGTAGCTAAAAAAACAAATAAATTCCTGCCAAAACAGAATTTCAGCTACCACACATCAACATTTACCACAATGTGCACAGCACAATTCATTATAAGTCATTGTCATCAGATTTAAAAAGCTGCTTTTTGTTATAAAAATTATACTAGGTACAGACAATTGTTGGTGAGACGTTAATAAAAAATATTTCTGTTTAATTCTTATAGTGTTAAATGTCTCACCCATCAGCCTTATGCTTTATAAAATATTCAAAGTCTTCATTCTGTGGAGGGCCGGTTGGGTTTTGGCCACCGCTGTTGCAAAGTAATGTGCAGTTAATGAAAAATTCATGTGTGGTAGAAAAAAGCTGCATTACTGCCACGAAGGATGATTCTGTGACCGGAAAGGGTTAAAACAACACACCGTTGTGTTGAATACAATGTATATTTCTTTGGTTTTGATAATTTGAGAATTACTTGGAAGATTTTAAACATGCAAATATTTTAAAAATGTAAATAAAACACTGATCTTGGGATTTGTATTATATCTTTTCTATTGAAAAGACTGAAAACAGAACATTAGCTATGTTACTCTTAATGGCTGGTCAGGGTCGGTGTCGTCCGTCTCCTCCGTGATCAGAACAGTGAAAAATGGGCCACACAGAGATCCTTGTCTGATTGATTTATTCTTTATTCACCTAGGTTGGGGGGGGGACTCCTCCCCTGGCATTCCCATGTAAAGAGATGTCATGACAAACACATCCAACCAAACAAGAGACGGTGAATAGGTTTCAGTCCATACATAAAATACATTTATTTACTTTATACTGAACCATCAGCATTCATTAGTCCCACACAGCATCCATCTGTGCTAATAAATATAGAGAGATAACATCTATGAGGGGGTTATTTACTGTGAGGGGAGGGGCTTGGCAAAATGGGTTTAGCTTATAGATGATAAGAGTTGTGGTGGTGTGGCGCAGTGCCCTCACCGTCTCCATCTTGTCTACATGATGCCACAGGAGGACAGTGGGTTGGCAATCTGGCAGGTGCAGGCTGACTGGCAGTATTGACGCACAGTCTGGTAGCAGCTGCGGTCGGCATCCCCACCCCACTGCACGGGCCCGTTGGGGTCTGAGGGCAAGCGGCTCAGAATGCTGGTGTTGATGGCCAGGGCAGCCAGGCCATAGTCAGTGAACAGCACCGTCTCGCGCCGGCACGTGGGGCAGGAGATGAACTTGTACTTCGGACAGGACTCATAGAGGATCTGCAGGCACTCCTCACACACCGAGTGCAGGCAGGACAGGATGCGCGGACGCTTCCCGGCAAAGTTATAAGTGTGACCACAGGTGGGGCATTCCAGGGGCTCGCAAGGCATGACAGGTCCCGAGGATGAGGAGGAAGTGGAGGAGGAAGTGGAGGAGGAGCGCAGCACATATTGGTTGACGATGACGTCTTCCATCTTGTAGTGGAACTGGTGGTAGCAGATTTCGTTGGCACTAGGTTTGCGCTGCGCCAGGAAGCTCTGCTCCCTGCGGATCAGGGGGGCCGGAGGGGACACCATCGGTCTGGGGGATGGAGCTATATCCAGTGTTAGGTCGCTGCAGGCCTGGTTGACGATGATTTCGCCTTCACCGCCGCCGTCCCAGGCCACTCTGGGAGCCGGAGCATAGCGCGGCTGGGTGACAGGCACGGGGCACTCTCTGGGAAACTTCTCCGACTGGATGATCTTGACGGTATCCATGGGGATGGCCATCGGCTGACGCCTGAGGCAGGACATTCGCTCGGTTTAGGAGTCGTAAGAGAGATAGGGTGTAGCTCTGAAAACCACAGGATTCCCCTGCTTAGTTGTTCACCAGGGGAAGAAGATCAAACTCCCCCTTCAACTCAGCCATTAGATGGTACATGGGGACGAATAGTTGCCTCCATGTTGGTTTTAAAGATCTTCCCTGGCAGATGTTATCGTAACTCTTTATGTGATATATAAATGAGCTCAGCCAGAACAACACAATAATTTGCTCTTAGATTATAACAGTTACTTGCACGGATGATTTAACAGTATCTGCTCACAAGTTAAAGGTATTTTTGTTGTTTTGATGTACTTATGATAAAGTTCCTGTGCTGTTTTTGATTGATATCTTCAGATGAGACTGGAATTTATAATGTTTTAGCACTAAGATATGTTCTTCTTCTCTGTGACCAGTAAAAGTCTTATATGCACCCAAATGTTCACATATGGTTCATGTAGGAGGATGAAGGCAGTTCTGAAAGGTCCAACTTCTTTATTAGGGATTATTTCCTGTTCCCTGTAAAAGGAAACAAAATGTTTCTCACTAAAGTTGCTGAATTTCCTGTTTGGGGTTGTTAGTTCTTGATTTGAGTGTGTGAAAAAGAAGATTAGCCTCCAGTGGTTCTCTCTGTTGTGGTTCTGTGTGGTCAGGAGACCTTGTTTGACCTCTTTCCTGGGCTTCTTGATAAGAATGAGGGAGGAGGTCGTTTTTTGGGAGGTGTCCTATAAATATCTGGAGAGCTTTTGGAATGACTCCATCAAACTCAAAGGCTCCTTAAATTCCTTGGAAGTGGGAGTGAAGAGTTTTTTTCTTTAATGTGGATCTTGAGATGGAGGGAAAAGTTTCTGAAGGATTTCTCTGAGTTGTGTCGTCTCCTTTCTTCAGGACTTGAAATTCATTCTGTGTTCCCAGATTTTCTATTTACCTGCACAAAGACAAAAAATAAACTGTTAGTGTTACTTTTATTTAAAGAAGTAAATATGTGTCTTGTATTTCCAATAAAACCCAGTTTGCATCACAGTAAATTCTAAACTAAGGTGTTCAATTTATGGGAATGATTGATGGGAATTCCCGGCACTCGATCATGTGATCAGTTCTTTTGTTTTGTTTTTTTTAATGGCGGGAAACTTTGCCAGAAATGTTTCCTCATGAGGGAAAGATTTGGTCTTGTTTCCTTTTGTGTCTTAGCTTCATCTCAAAATCTTTTGGTCATTTCCATGATGCCACTCGCAGTCACATGACTGAGGATTAAAAACACAGTTTAAATCTGGAGCCAATTTTCTTATTTGTTTTATTTCAGATCAACACATGTTAAATCATTTTTTGTAAATAAATGTTTTGTTCAATAAAACAGCAGTAAACGACACGTTTCAGAGCCAGCTGTTAAATCATGCTTTTAATTTATTCTTCTTATCAATATATTTTAAAGTTTTTAAGCTTAGCAATCAAGGTATATGTTGTTGTTTCCTCTTGTATGTAAATAATAATAAAATAATGTTCTATTGTCTGTCAGTATGACATAGCCAAACACTGAAAAAACAGATTTTTGACTAAATCTATGATTTAAAGAGAGATTAAGCAAAATATTTTGATTCATCAAAGTAATTTATAGAATAATTTCTTGTGTTTACAATCAGGGATCATTCATTGACTCAGTTAATGTTACACAACTGTATTTTCCTTATTCTGTTTTTTTTTTTTGAGACCCATGACAAGCTAAAATTTCACAAAACAACCAGAAGATCCTATTAAGAAATTAAAAAAAATCTTTGTAAAACAGGAACAGAAAACATGTCCATCTGCAGTAAAAAAAGAGCAGGTGGTTGTGACACAGTTGTGGTTCTGCTCTTTCTCTCCTTCCTGCTTCTTGTAAACATCATCACTGTGTTGGTTTTTGGTTCTGACATGTGTGGGAGGCGGTCTCAATCTCTATGGATGGTTTGTGTCATATTGTGTGTGTGGGAGGGTGGGGGGGGCTTGGAAAAAAAAAAAAAGAACAAGTGTGAAGAAGAACATTTTTAACTTGACCAAAACAATAGCAGAAGAGGGAGGATGACACATTTTTCATTCTGCGCTCAGCTGTCGACAGTTATGATTCAGCGAAGGGGGAAAAAAAATTGGAGCAGAAGAGGCCGAAGAGTGAAACACAAGTTTCTATTTCTGATGTGTTTGGTGTGACCTTCTTAGTGGTTTCCTGTCCCCGTAGAGACACTCTGAAAGGGAACGACGCACCTTTCCCAACTGACGGAAGTGCTGCGTAATCTACTGAGACGTTGGCCGTTTCTTCTTCATTAATCTGTCGACATGTTTGTTCTACTCAGAACCGTAACAAGCAGCACTCAGACAGAACCTCTCCAGTCGCTCGCTATCTCACAGAAACACGTTCACTGCAGTGCCACAGCGTTTCACTCAAATTAATCCCTTTTCTGAACACACACAGCAGCTTTCACACACAAGGCTGAATTAATACGATTTGTTTGATGAAATATGGATTGTTTATATTGTATCTGCAGCTTTTTTTATTCACATTTTCCAAACAACTTTCCGTTTTTTTGTTATTTTGAAAAAAGAAACGGTTTAAAATACCGTTAAAAACATTTTTACACATCAAATAAAGTCACGTTTAACATGCATGTCTTGGATGATTAGGTTTATTTTAAAACTGTATTTGTAATGATGAAGAGGACATGTCAGCTCTCCTACAGTGTCAGATATTTAAGGATTTAATTTTTTTTTTTTTTCACAGATACATTTTCTTTGATATTAAAAGCTGTTTGATCTGATCGGAAACATTAAAAACATGGAGTCCAGGTAACGATCTGGGTCGTTGTTTGACAGGAATCTCCCACCTTAAATATACCGAACACATCCCACAACACAAAAACTGTCTCTTACTGTATCTTCAAACGTGTATTAGTGACAAATAAATAAATCTTCCTCCAAATTCTTCAGATACCAGATCAGATTAGACACAAATCCAACCCAAAGATGCCTCATGAGCCAAACAACCTCCCCAAATAGCTCCTGTTTTCAATCCCTTTATCACATTAGGAAATGGGTTTAAATGTTTTATTATAGTGTTTTAAGGGAATCGTGTATAGAAACAAATTTAAGAAAACATTAAAAACAAAAAGTTTTCATTAGTTTAAACCACTCAGATCATACTGGACCAAACAATCCTTATCATGATAAAGGTCAAAGCTGTAATTCACAGTAATAAAGAGACCCAGCAGCTAAAATTACCCACTAATTTGTAGACAGTGAGGAGAAAATGACTGATAAATGATGGATGCTGCCTGCTAATAGTTCCTTCTCCTAATCTCCAGAATCCCGCTCGGGTTATATAAGGAGCTCATCTTCTAGAACCCCTCTATATAGAGGCAGCAGCTCAGTTCAAACATGGTGTTTGTGTGCATACAATGTTCTTCCACCAGAGGAATCATAATACACTAATGAAATCACGGCAGGCATTTGACCTACTGAAGAGGGAGGAGGGCGAGGAGAGCTGACCACAGGGATGTCGGAGGAGTCAGCCTCAGCAGCGAATTCCTCACGCAATTAAACACACTAAACTCCATTCACCTTTCAGACACACGCATTCTGGAACATTCTTACCCTCTGATAACGCTCCATCGTGTGCAGTGAACCACCCGTTTACATTCCTGCAGACACAAACAGTCTGATAACAAACTAAAATGAGGCGGTAAGTTTATCATTTTAAACGGGTCCATTTTTGTGATGGAAAAGAGAAAAAAAAAAACCCCACGCAGCTCCAGAAGCCTTGTTGTGGATTCATTCACTGACGTTCACACACAGCTGAGCGTGGACAGAGTCCCCCACTGAATGAGTCATTGACACAGTGAGTCTTCATGCCTGTCATTCTGTCTCATTTTCTCACTAAAAATACCAGAATGATCTGGTTTTTGTTGCCCCTTAGCTACCTGTCAGGTACGACAGGTATAACAGCTATGCTGAGATTTGACTTCATAATCAGACTTCAGCTGCTAAAAACACTTTTATTGTGTCTCTTCTTGTGTTTTATTCTGATTATGTAACGAGTCACGGCCTTTGGATGATCAGAGGGCAAATCCTTAGATTTACTGTTTGTTAATGACTCTCTTGAGTTAATACAAAAAGGAAAAAAACATGTAGAAAGTTTTGATTCAGTTTTATATATTTACAGTGGACTGTGATATTGGTGTCTCGTGTTCAGGGTTTTTTGGGGGACTAAGTGCTCAGTGGGTGTGCAGCGAGGTGTTGGTTTGAATAACACAGCCTGCCTTCATTCATGGCAGACATCGGCCATTTTGCAATTCATTACAGCCTATTGCTCTTTGTTCTCATCTGTGTAGCTCCTGAACCGACATGGCAGAGCTGAACGCGGGCTTAAAAAAAAAATAAAAGCCTCTTCCTTGAGACGGAGCTCATGGAAGATTTATGAAGGAACAGCCTGGCGAGTAACCAGCTCTTTAATAACAGCGGCTGGCTGATTGATCAGCGCTCATGATCGAGGCTGTCTCATCACAGGTTTGTTGTCACTGCTGAGCTCGAGATGTGCACGGCGGAAGCAAAGAGGCCAGAACGTTTGGATTTTGTGAGATGGAGCAGCTTTGGCGAGCAGCTTTGGGAGGGGTTCGTTTGGAAGCAGCGGTTATGCAATCGCAGCATGGTGTTGTGAGCGCTCACACTGCAGCGCCAGTGCATGGCCAATACGGAGATGCCTAGGTGGTGCTGACAACTACAGAACATCCTGCCCCGTCTCTATTAACCCCCACCCTCCCTCCTCATGCCCCCACGTTCCATATGTGAAGAGGTCTGTTAAATGTCATGCAGACAGGAAACACTAAAGACCCACCGGGGTCGACTCATCATTTCCAGCCACTGCTTTTGGTTTCTGCAGACAAGTAACCGCGCTCTCATTATGTTTCCATTCATTCATCTGTAGCTTCATGATGCAACATCACTGCAAATCATTTCTTTGAAGCAACAAAGAATCACCATCCTGCTTGCTAAAAAGGATTGAATGAGGTTAAGGTGCACTTGACAGCTCGTTCAGATCATCACACATGAAAACATCATGAAGCAGACCCAAAGCTTTTGCCCGATCCTCACCTGTCTCCCCGCACACTCGTCTCATTCCAGTCTTGTTTCCTGTCCTTTAATGATAAGCTGATTTCTCCTTCGTTCAGAGGACGTCTCATCGGCAGGAGGACGCGTTCTCCTGCTCCTCTTTTATTCTAGCAGCATCAACAACATGGAGGAGATGTAAGATGGAGGAGGCTGTTGTGAGGTGGATACATCAGGATGCTTTTGTCCACCTCCGTATCGGTCGTTCGTCTTGGCGTCTCCTCTCTTGAGCCTTTTGATCGTCCAGTCTTTTAACTTCAAATTGCAGCTAACCCTCTCTCCCCTGTATCTTTTCTCTCCATCACCCTTTTGTCATCTTCTGTTTACAGTTGATTCAGCTGATTCGGAGCACCAACCTGAGCTTCTGATGTCTCTTATTTATCTCCTTCCCCGTCTCTCCTTTCTCTTCTTTCTTCTCGTCTACCTTGATTTCTTCCGTCTCTCCGTCTCATCAGCTGTCATCCCTCAGCTGCCGTTCATTACTGCTCCTTCTCCTCCACCGTCTGCTCCGCTCAGTGCGCCTCACAGTCACACATGCGCAGACTTGTCACACACACACACACACACACACACACACATGCTCTGTCTCTGCTCAGTCCTTATGCATTTGGTTTATTTCTCCTGCCCGCCCCTCCTCTTCTCCTCTCTCTCTCTCTCTATCTCGCTGTCTCCCCGTTGCTGCAGCGTTCACTGCAGTGCCTCTGCAGGCGGGATCACGTTTGCTCGTTGCCAGAGAAAATATTTCAGCCAATCAGGAGGGCACTTGCCCCCACCCCCCCCATGTGAGCACACAAACACAAGCCTTCTGAGATGTGAAAGCACCAAAAAGGCTATGAATCATACTTTATATGCAGACATATGGTTCAGCAGAACAAGCCGGGCAGGAAGCACAGGAAGCTTGTGAAAACAGATCTCATCTTCAGAGAGCAGCGAATCAGAGACGGGAAACATAAACCTGCTCTTAAATGACCTTTTTGGAATAACAGATGCATCACATGTTTCATCGAAGCCTTTATCTGCAGCTTGCAGCTCAACTGTGTCTGATGCAGCAGAGAGGAGAGATTTGTATTTATTCCTTCATTATAAATCACAGTGAAGCTGGAAGGCAGCATCCTGAGCTCCTGCACAGGGAGGTTGCATAACAAGAATTTTAATCCATTTTGTGTCTGTTCAAGCTTTCAATATTTAATCCTCTGATCAACAAACATGTGAGCATCAAATCGTAGCACACAGTCTGAATCCGGCGCTGTGTGAATGAGTTTATCTTTAACTGTAACAAAGCATTTCTTTGAATTTGCTCAGAGGTTTTAGGCAATAGCTGCAGCGTCTATCTGTGTAACTCATCATTGCTACACATACTGACGCTTCCTCAAACTGCACTGGGGTTTTTTTTTTTCTTAGTGGACTGATAAGACTTGTTCTTTTGTGCAACATCCTATTTTGAGTATCCAGACACGTCACTATCAACATGAAAGATTCAAGCAAGCATAACATTTTCTATCTTGTTTGTACACTGAGTTGCTGGTGCGAATCTGCAGAAACAGAGTGAGGAAAAGCGCACCTGAATCTCACCTGGATCTCACCTGGATCTCACCTGGATCTCACCTGGATCTCACCTGAATCTCACCTGGATCTCACCTGGATCTCACCTGGATCTCACCTGGATCTCATCTGGATCTCACCTGAATCTCACCTGGATCTCACCTGGATCTCACCTGGATCTCACCTGGATCTCACCTGGATCTCACCTGGATCTCACCTGGATCTCACCTGGATCTGACCCTCTGCTCTCCCCTCCTCTCCAGACAGCATCACAGATCTCTGTACACCAAAACCACAAGTTTTTACCCCTCAGACCGTCACCATGTTGAACAAACATGTATAAAACCTTAATGAAGAATGAACTCCTTCTCTCATGGAAATAATTATATATTATCTGTATAAACAGGCTACGGTGGCCCTGAAGTGCAAACCACATCAACAAATCACTGAACAGAGCAACAAATTGACAAACCGAGCAGTTTTTTTTTTTTTTTTTCTGATCTATCCGAAGGTTCAACTACGGAAACCTTGTTACGACTTTTATTTTATCTAGATAATTAAGTTTGATCCTCTTCTTGGTGCTCCACCAGGACCGTGATCGATCCGAGGACTTCTCTAAACCATCCAATCAGTAGTATCGATGGACGGGCACAAATCAGACAAAACATTCTGCTGTCCTTCTTCTTCTTCAAACCATAACCGTGCAGCTCCATTATCCAATCAGTGATGTCCGATGTTGGTAGCTGTTTGTTAATGTTGTGTTTAGTGATTTATGGTGGACGAAGCTGCTGACTGTATATTGTGTCTGTGTGCTCATTATATCTATTTATCTTTCCATATCTCTATATTTTTCATCTGTTTTCTAGTAGTTATGTTGTGTGTATGAATTAAGTTGAGCAATAAGAGCAGATGTGAACTGGAGCCAAATTCCTTGTGTGTGTTTCTGATTCTTAACAATTTATTTTAAATGACCTCAAATTAGTGTAAACGATTTGTAAAGATCCTTTTTGAAACAGATTATTTGTAAAAATGTCTGCAGCATGTTGAGAAAACACTGGTTCAAGTCTAGATTTTGGGCAGTTTTAGGTCAAAGGTAAGTGAGATAACAAACAAATGCAAAAACTAAAAAAAGCATGTAGAAATAAAGGAACTCATTAAAATTCTCAAAAGTCTGATTCCTTAAAGTCGAATCTTAACATAGTCGTTTTTTATGTCCTTAATTATTTAATGTTGTAAAAATCATTATTATTAGTTTAAAACTGGTTCTTATTTTTTAAATTATTGAGATGGAGTTAAGAAGATTTATAGTTGCTCTGGAATTTAAATTCCTTCTTTTTCACAAGCTGGAATAACATTTTATTAAGTGCAAAATTTGAATAAAATGAAGATTTTAAAAATGTGTGATTTTTCCCTGTTTTTATCTCTACATTGTTTTTCCTTCTCCTTTATGACCTTTTCTTCTCTTTTCTAGTTTTCATGTGTCTCCTGTTTTGACCGAGATGTTTGTAATAACAGTTTTGTGCCAATAGGAGACGCTGTTGTCTTCCTCGTCTATAGTGACTTTAATATTACTTTTATTATTTTATTATTATTTTTTCACTAAGGGCTTCTGTTTATCCAAAGCAGTTTAGAAATTACCATCTTGTGTGTAGCTGTTGCTCTAGATCTGTTTTTAATCTTAACATCTTTTTATAAACGGTGTATAACCTCTTTAATAGTTTTAAAACGACAGTAACTTGTGATGTCAGGTGAACTGTTAGAAATGAGATGTGAAGAAGAAAAATCACAAAAATGTAATAAAAGGAAGATAGTAGCGGCAAATTAAGTGTTTATTTATTTCATGTTTTTTGTTCAGGAGGGATTTTTGTTGCTTCACTCTGACCCGGCCGTTGTTCATGCTACAGTGTGAAATTTACATTTCATTTATTTTATTTTATTTTATTTTATTTTATTTTATTTTATTTTATTTTATTTTATTTTATTTTATTTTATTTATCTATCTATCTATCTATCTATCTATCTATCTATCTATCTATCTATCTATCTATCTATCTATCTATCTATCTATCTATCTATCTATCTATCTATCTATCTATCTATCTATCTATCTATCTATCTATCTATCTATCTATCTATCTATTTATTTATTTATCTATTTATTATTTTTTTATTATTTTTTGTTTGTTTGTTTGTTTGGCTAGCTAGCTAGCACTTCTATGGCAAAGAGATATTTTGGAGAAGACGTTCACCTAACAAAGACATTTTAAAATTGACCTAACATATATGAAACACCCCAACCAACACATTTTATCTGCTGATATTCTTTTCTGTTTAGGGTCCTTGTGGAGCCTCTGTGTGAAACGAGCTCTACCTGGACTGGACAAATGTTCATACTTGTTACCTTATGCTCGAATCTTTGTAGTTAGCTTAGCACGTGTAGCTCCTATATAATGCACCACAAAAAGGACCAGGAGCCTTCTGAAGGATTGCAGCCCAAAACACATCATTATATCAACTGGTTTACAGTCAAATGTCCAGAAAAGCATTTAGTTTTACTGTCCATGTCCCATTTAAAAAAAAGACTAAAATGACTTACATCATTATTGACTTCCACCTCCACAGTGATTTAATTCTGCTGCACAATTTTTGTCTAGATGTTTTTATCATTTTCATCACTTTGCCACACCTGAAAAACCTGTCTGTCTTTTCTTGTTCAACATTTTGTTTGTGATGCAACTTCCTGCCGTGCAGACTGTTTGGAATTCATCCATCATAGTTGAAGCGCAGGTCATTCATTGTAAAAGGATGCGGTGAAACAAAATACTGCACTTTCTTTTATTTATTGACATTTTAACAGAGACACACGTCAGGGAGTCTTTATGACTCATCAGTAATAGTAAAGTAAAAGTGGTTGTAAGACTTGATGTCCCATCTGATTGGCGGGACAAGCCTCCACACTGACCTTGGTTTATGTCGAGGCTCAGCAGAATCAGTACCAAACTTATCAAGTAATTAAAATATTTTGCAGCTTCATGAGAATTAGGTGGGGATTGAAGAGATAAAATCCAACAGGCAGAAATAATAAAAGGTTTAACAACAGTTCACATGCTCGTGTCATTAAGTGTACATTAACCAGAGGGTTGGAGATAAAACCAAAGATAAAAATCGAACGTGAGCTCAAAAGGCCGGCGTGTGAATTCAGCATTTATTTATTTAGAGAATAAAGTCTGAATTTATTCCAACCTCATCAGATTTGAGCAGAAAGTTCCGCTCTGCTTCTAGATGTTTCTAACCGCTCGGTGGAAACAAAGAGAGCGTCTGTTTGATTCTCTTCCCTCTTCCGTGAAACATTTTTATTCATTAACACTTAAAACAACACACACAGTAAGGTGCATGAACATAAGAAGTGACATCGCTCGTGGACTTTGATCACACAAAACCAGAAAACAGCTTAATTTGAACGCGGTAGCACACACACACATTTACACGCACACACACCGAGTCTTAGACAATTTACAACCTTCTCATTTGTCCTTCGTTAGTTAGATATTAATGTCTCACTGATATTTTATGATATTCTTTCTCTTTCTTTGGACAATATCTATTCAAATCACTCATTCGTAAACATGAATGTTTATTTTAGTAAAAACATTCATACTTTGAGTGTCAGGAGAAGATTTGCTCTCATAGGAATAAATTCATCTTTTTTTTAATCATATTAAAATAATCGTCCAAAACAGATATGTGCAAACCTGAGCTCCACTCATGATTCTGTTCCTCCTCACAAAAACAAGAACAAAAATGCACCTAAACACGAGAAGAAAATTCCTAGTTTGCATTATGCAGACGATGTTAACATGGATGTGTTAATGTATTACAACATGGTTTACTTTGTTACTCCAGAGGGAAATACCAGGAAAAGTAAACAAAAATAAAAAGTTCTGAGATCAGTAGTGATCACACACACAACAGCAGGAATGATAGGTAGTAGATAAGTGAGAAGTTTAAATAAAACTAGAGTGTCCAGGAGTGATTAAAGAGCTTCTTTAACCGTAGTATCCATGAAAGAATACAGCCACGCACAGGAGGATGATGGCGTTGGCGTTGACGACGTTCCTCCATAGAGGCTCTTCTGTTGTGTCTGTCAGCTGCTTCTTCAGCTCCGCTTCCTCCTCTGGACTCAGTTTGGGGGCTTTTTTCTGATCCAGTCCACAGAAGCCTAAGATTGCTTTCTTGCAGCAGCCTGGTTCTTCCCCGTTTTCTACAGAACATGGTAAAGAAAGTTGCAGAGCTATAGTATATAAAATATCTTAAATCTGTGTGTGCATCACCTTCTTCCACGTCATCAGATTCATGATTAACCCAGTCGTCCGGTTCGATGTCGATCCTCTCCTCCGTTCGGTTTCTCAGACTCCAGCAGAGTCGGTACAGCTACAAAAACACTGTCCAGTTAGTACTATTATACTAGATTACAGTACTGCATTGATTTACTAACACAAAAACTGACAGAGAAGCCACTTAATTTAACTTATTAAAGAAGTTTTCACGTCAAAGCAGCCATGTTGAATTTTAATGATGATTTAATGAAAAATATTCAGAACTTTGGGGGTTTAGTTTGAACTTTTCAGTGTCCAAGTTCAGTTAAACACTTCTGCACTGAAACTTTGAAGGCAGATCAAATTCAACAATTATATAGTGAATTCACAGTTTTTAGGTTAAAAGTCAACAAACATGAATTTGACAAAGTTTCTTAAAAAGCAAAATAGAAATTTGCTTACGGGAACTTATTGTTATATGTGTTTCGTCTTTTGCACTTTACCAAAAACCCCACATGTAATAACATACAAAAACAACATGGCTGCCAATGTTACTACAACTTTAAACACGGGTTGTAATTAAAAATGTAAAAAAAAAAAAGAAGTGTCAGGTTAACATTCTCTCACTTTCCACAGATGATGCTGTTGTGGGAGTGTCTACTTGTTTTTATAATTTTTCCTCTTCCAGTCAACGGTTACTGATTTAATAAATTAAAGATTAAGCTGGGCTTATCTAACAGCTGTCACGTACATGCTTGTCATCGATGGGTTTGGTAATCAGAGAAACTCCGAGTATGATGAAGCAGGAAACCACAAAAAGGATGATCCCGAAGTAGAGGTAGTGGACTCCACAGATGATGGTGGGGCAGTCACTGGGATTAACACAGCTGCCTGTCCCGTAAATAAACTCTGTTATCATCCTGGACAGTCCTATTACCAAGCCAATTGTGAGTCCATAGAAGGCACCCTGAACAAACAGAAGAAAGCAGGAGGTTTAAACTAAAATCACAACCCTGATTTTAAAGAATTTGTCTGCATAAACTGTAATAAAAACAGACTCCAACAATCTACAACTCCATACAACACATAGTTTATTCCCAATAGAATATAAACAACATATTAGATGGTGAAAGTGTGAGATCTCACTATTTTATAGAAAATTAATCCTGAATTTGATGGCAGAAAACCTGGAACAGATGAACTAAAACTATATGGCACAATTCAGAAACAACTGGAGGCATATTTTGACAACTAATAAAATCGATTAGCAACAGCTCAGTAAAAATTCTGGAACAATTTGAGAAAAATGTAAAATTGTGAACTTGGAATCAGGAGGAATCTCCAACTGGATTCAGCTCTACTGCTCAACTCATCAATGCATTTTCCGTACACTGAAAAGGGAAATAAACAAACTTTCCACCTATATAGTATCTGTAGACAAAAACAAATTTCAACAAAGAAATAATCAAACAAAAACATCTAAATTTTTATCCCAATTTAATTTAGGAAAACCACTGTCGGACAACGATCAGGTGCCAAAATATCCTTCGTGGATTAGATATCTATGAGTTTTTAATTGAAAGAAGTTTGATCTGTAACATTAGAGTGGCTGTTGCCCACTTCAGTATTATAATCAACACAGTGATCTGGTTTCTGTGCTAAATGTGTTCATTTCACAAGCTGCAAGTGAAGCCATTCATTATTCTGACTGTTATTAAACCAAATTACTTTCCCATCTACTACTGCTTCATATAAGAATTCATTTTTTTTACATTAATGCATTTGAAGTTTTTTTAGCAACAAATCCATTAATAGCATTTACAAAGGAAACACGTTGAACGATCCTGGTGCCAGGAAGCACACAGACTTCACTGTGTTTGTAGTCCTGGACAACAATGTTCATATTTTAACTTCTGCAGGACACCGAGTCAACATTTAAATTACAGCATGAGCTGTGAAATGGATTAATTGAGAACTCAGACTTAGTATGAGTCAGAAGGTCTGTCAAGAATCTTCTCAGTTCTTTGTACGTCCGTCATGTTTTGTGTCTCTCTGCTCTTGGCAGAACGTTTCAGCTGTTTCCTGTAGAAAGATTAAACTGGGAGAGGTGTGTTCTAACTCATCAAAAACAGGTTTTAATCATGAAAAGTCAAATAACTTTTCTCTTATCAAAGATAAATAAAGAGTAAATTAGTCTTTGGGCGGCTCTCATTTCTTTATATTTGCTTCCAGGGAGACAAAATCTTATTTAAAATGTCTTTGATCAAAAGCAGAAATTCAAGCCTCCTAAAATCAATGATGAACCACACTTGTGTCTGACTGAAGGACGCATTTCAAATTGAGTCTTAGGTATTTTGTTATAGAAGTCTGTCTCAGTAACTCTAATTTTTTTTATTTTCTTGAAAAAAGAAACAAAAAAACGCCAAGAATTACATAGTTTGACATACATGAAATAATTTTCTAGGTGATTCTCAAAGATCCATTGAATGAAAAATTCTGGATAATTGACTAAAATATGATGCAGCACTGAGATCTTGTTTCACTTCTTTACTTTATTATTACTCTGTTTCTTAAATACATGATTTTGAGATACTATTAATCATCTTAGACCTGATTCTTCTTTTGTTGTTACACAATCTGCTGCCATGGTAACAGGATGACAATTAAAAAAACACCCAATGTCAAAATAAATAAACCTTTGAAAGACCTTCAGAGAGCATGTAAAACTAATAGTCCAGACTATTTTAAAAAAGAATACAGAAAAGTCTCTCTCTTTCAAAGCAAATTTATGTATAAAAAAATGATAGTACTATAAACCCTTATGATGTATTACGCACTTCCTGGCCATAAAATCATCACACAGTTAATATTTCATGAAAGCCTTAAACAAACGCATAATTCCATTAATCTTTCTACTAATTTCCTAAAACATTAGTTCTAAAATAAATAGCAACTCACCGCTTCGTTGACTCGTTTGCAAAAGATGCCGAGCATGAAGACGGCTGCGACGGGAGGCGTGAGATAGCTGGTGATTGACTGGATGTAGTCAAAGAGCTGACCACTCTGAGCTGTCTGCACTACAGGGATCCAAGCTATGCTCACACCAATCAGGACCAAGATGAACACTCTGCACACAAAAACACACATTTACTGACAGATTTAGAGAATTTGATTCCCATAAATAGACAAAGGCAAGCTGCGTTTTACCTGCCAGCAATCATAAGTTCCCTCTCTTTAGCATAGGGGCGTATCTTAGTATAGATGTCCATGGTGAAGAGAGTACTAGCACTGTTAAAAATGGAGGTTAAGGAGCTCATTAAAGACGCCATCATTACAGATAACATCAGTCCTCTCAGACCTGAATAGAAAAAGAATCAGGAGTTAAAGAAAACACAAAGAAATTAAAATTTAGATTCATATTTTAAATTCTCAATCAACCCACCGTTAGGCATTAGATCCACCACCAGCTTGGGATAAGCAATGTTGGTGCATCCCACACTGGCGCCACAGTATGCATTACATTCCTCTGGATCCACACATGCCACCACATCTGGATTGAATTAATTAAAAACATCAATATTTAAAGGAAAAAAACAGTTTACATGAGCATTTTAATTCATAAGAACTGATTTTCTGATGAAAACAAGAAACTCACCAGCATACAGAATCCTGCTTATCATTCCAGGGAAAACCATAAGAAACATGGGCAGCAGCTTCAGGTAGCCGCACAAGATGCAACCTCCTTTAACATGAGAGAGATTCTTAGCAGAGAGGCAACGCTGGACAATCACCTACAGAAACAGATGCATGTTAAGTTTTCATATTTATCTTTTTAAATACATGAAAAAATACTGGAAGAAAGGAAAAGAGCAGATTTCTGTCATTTTAAACCATTTAACCTATGAATTGTCCTAGTTTTTAAAATGAAGACTATACATTGGATTTTCACATTACACTGAATCAAGTTAGTTTAGTAATTTGGGTTTTACTCCGAATACTTAGCAACAACTTCTGCAAATGCAAATATTCATAGATATTTTGTTTAAAGTTAAGAAGTTATGCAAAAGTCCACAAAGCATTCACTTTAATTTTTGCAACTATGAGTTGTTGTTATAGATATCAGAAATTTGCTTTTAAACAGGCTCTCATGGGATGAGGAGTCAGTTTCTACCTGATTTTCTAAGCTGAGATTATTCTGACTGATCTAATAAAAGTACAACAGAAGTTTTGCTTCTTCTACATTCTGACTTTATAAAACTGTTTGAATTCATTGATCACCAGGTTAGAAAGAAAAACCATAGAAAAAGTGGACTAAAATTTGTGCACATTGGAAATAACGTTTCTCTTTTTGTACTAGCCAGAAAACAACATTTTATCTGCAGCCTGGCAGGTTACACAACACATTAACTTCCCTTCATGTTTATCTCACAGTCTATGCAACTTAAAACAAAGACCTTAACTTCACCCTCAGCTGATATCCATATTCAATCTAATCCTGATCATAAAATAAGGCTTTTGTAATGAGTAAATATACCGTGTTGAGAGACTAACTGTATATCAATTAAAGTAATTGGATTTATATCAAGGCAACCATAAAGATTCTTTAAAATATGAAGTTTGATTCAAAGTCGTCATTTTTTTCCAAAAGGCTGTTATGACACATCAGACCGCCTCAATGAGTTTAGCTCAAACAGGCAAGATAAAGCAGCATGTGCGCCACACGGTTACATAAAATCAACTGGATGAGTTTATGACCAGAGATTGTTTCTGGTAAGTAGTAAAAGCTGTTAGATTAAAGTGTCAGAAGCTTTACTGACCTGATCGGTGCACCAGTACCAGGTGGCCTGAATGGTGAGTCCAAACACAAGTCCGGGCCACGGCAGGTCTCCCGTTAACGCATCCCTGAAAATATGAAAGGAGTCTGATCGAGGCTTGTAGCACTTTTCGTCAGCGGTACCAGTGATGGATGGAACTGCTTCCATGTATTTCCTCTGGAAGTTTTCATAACCTCCCACTTCAGTGAAAGCTGAAAATGGGTGCAGATAAAACATGATCACACTATAGAATAATTTAGTGAAAAAAACAGAATATTCAGTAATAATTTGATATTACCAAACCCCATCAGGATGAAAGATCCAATAACCATGATGACCGTCTGTAAGGTGTCTGTGTAGATCACTGCAGCCAGTCCACCTGAGATACAACACAATCTGTAAATATGTTTGATTCATATGACCTGAAAGAACTAAGGAATGCACATCATGTTTCATGCCACTAGTTTATAACCAAGAATATCTGATGTCAAGAAATAAATACATTTATAACCTCTTTGGTCAAATCTTTAAAATAATTAGTTTTGATCATTTGCAGCTGTACACCCAGAGGTTCATGAGATATTTAGCTAACACAAGCACAAACAAAGTCTTTTGGATTTTGGCAACAGGAGTTAATGACGTGCCAATCAGAAACAAGAGAACATCATGCTTTTATGTAACTGCTCTTTCATGGCTCGTCTTGTAACACTTACATTCACGTGCGTGAGTATTATTGCAGAGCAGCAGCATCAGGCCATTTGAAGCTTATCATGGTCCTCGGGTAATTAACCACAATAACACACAGCAGATAATCTCACACAGGTAAAACGGGGATTGTGTGTGTACGTCTCTACAATACACACGGCCTTGAGAAGACTTTACCCCCTGTCGTTATGCCATTTACTTAGATAAGACTTCATTCTGGCCTTGGTTTATGAGGAAAATGTTGATCTCTGAAAAAGGAAGTGAATTCTCCCTGAGGACCGACCTGTGACTGTGTACAACGCAGTGATCGCCAGTAGCGCAATAACAGCAACGTAGATATTGAGTCCAAGAGCCTGGTTGATAAAAATGGCCCCGGAGAACATGTCTGCCTGGGAGGAGGTGGATAACTCATCAGTTGAAAAGAAAAAAAAAAAAAACAGGAAAACTGTCATGTTTTATGCACCAGTTGCAGAAACTTACAGAGATCTTGGTGAAGATGTAGAGGAAGAGGGAAAGCACAGAGAGATAGATGCGAATCCGCTGTCCTCCGAACCTCTTCTTCAAATATTCAGGCATGGTCACCACCTAGACACGCCCACTAGTGTTATTTGGCTTTTTTTTTAGGTCTCAAAATGCTTGTGAAGTAATACAGGATGTGATAATCCAAAAGGTTCAAATAGAAGATATAAAACACGGCTGTTTTTGTACAAACCTACTGAGACTCAAAATGTAATAACAGAGTCACATTCTGACAGAATAAATAAATATTCTGTGTTTTTTACCCCTGCTTTGATGTAGATGGGCACAAACAGCCACCCCAAGATGACAACAACTATAAGAGCCTGAAATGGAAGAAAACAACAGCTGACGCAGACAACTCACACACCTCAACATGACATGACATTAGCATGATTACTCACATTCCATTCAAATCCACCTGTGGCTATTCCAGCAGCGGCTGCAGTGCCAGCGATCCCGACAAAGTGACCGCTGCCAATGTTGCTGGCAAACAGGGATGCTCCAATCTGAATGAGAAATGTACAAATACCACTTTTTAATCATGTTTAAAAGCTCATTAAAAATGATAAGAACAATGATTCAGGTTATGAAGCATCATCAAGGCCACTAACCCGTCAGACTGCTGGACAACCTGCAAGTCTGATGTCACAAAAACAATATAAGATCTTAATACACACACATAAACAGGAAGCAATGTCTTTATGACTCTCAGCATCATATTATGTCCAAACAACATGCAGTCATGTAAAAACGTATCTTTTTATTTTAAAGGGACTTAAGGCAAGATTTGTGAAAAACTACACATGCATTTCCAGTTTATTCAATGCTAAAGGGTCATGAAGCATTAAAAACCCAAAATAACGAGGCCATCCGCATATGTGTCTGTTGCCTTGGAAACGCTGTGTGCCACATAATGCGCTGCAGTTCGACGTCCGAATTTCCCGCGCAGTTGTAGGGATGTGACGTAAATTGACGCTGCATGCGCGTTGCCGACAGCTCTTGAACAGGAAGTACATGGCCGCCGTGGACTTGGATTCAAACACTGAAGGTATACTTATGGATGTTTCTGCAGCCAGCAAACGACCTGCATCCACTCTCACCCCCCAAAAAAGTGGCACCACGAAGAAAAAAAAGACTTTCTCAGCAGCATCTCGTGAGTCTAAAAAAAATATGACCGAAGCCGGGCAGGCACCCGCATAAATATTGGATATGCGTTCGGTTCATGGAGGGAACTTCAGCTGCATTTGGGAGTGAAAACGGATGCTGACATGGCTCATTTCCTTGTGACCAGGTGAGAAAACATTATAGGTCGTGTTTAGAACCTGATACAGTATGAAAATGATGAGATCAAATCAAATAACAGAGTGGAGAGACCTGACGTGAAGTATGTTAGCCTCCCCGGTGCAGTGCTGTGAAGACGAACAGTCTGTAAAGTGTCTGTGCGCGCTCCCGTGCCGGCTTGGCTGGTGGCTGCAGTTAGCCACAGCGCCTGTCGCGGCAGCACTGAGTCAGATTTTGTAAAGCTGCCTTAAGTTCCTTTAAGTTCTACTTTTCATAGTTATCAGGTGCCACGAAATGCAGCTGCAAACCCAGATGAGACATGTGCATGATCTCAAACTGTGCAGATCTGCTACTGCTTAGGATTCATTGAGGTTTGCATGAGATAATTTCAGCACAATTAAATCTGTGTTTCACTAACTGCTCTGTAATGAAGTGAAACCTTTTACATGCTGAATGAGAGTTCCAGATGAAACACCTAGATTCAGTAGGATTTAGTTAATTTACACCATGACTTTTGTATTATTGGTTGTTGTTTTACTGTTAATTTAATCTGTGGAGGGAAACGGAGCTTAATCTGAGTAAATGTGAGTTTTTTCTTTGTTTTTTTACCCACCGGCCACCACACCATACTCCTCCCCGCCAGGAAGAAACCTCCCACAGTGGCTCGATTGGTGCGCAGCATAGCCTGCAACAAGCAATTTAGGAAATCCATGAATCTCTGCAGAACAATCTCAATCTTAATCGTGCACTGAGATTACACAATATTCGTTCTTTTATGTTTTTTTACAGAAAAGTCAATAAAAGTTGCACTAGTAGAATAACATAGTAAATAATACATGCTTATTCCCTTTTTTTAAACTTTACTTGAGCAAAACAAAATGTTTTAAAGGTTTGAATTTGTGAGCAAGTCACAGAAAAAGATTTAAAGAAGCTCTTTTAACTCACACCGACTCCCACAGCCAAGACAATCACAAAATAAATCACAATAACGGAGATATCTGCTGGATTGTTGAGAACCACGTTGTTGGTGCCATTTCTTGTCATTCTTGTGACGTACGAGAATCCAAAATAATCCCGAGACATTTTGTCGGTGGGTAGAGACGAGGACAGGGACGCTGCTGGGTTCGAGCCTCCTTCACTGAAACATTACACTCACCTTTAAATACCTTGTGTGATAGAAAGAGGGCGGGTCCAAAGTGTGTGTGGTGGTGGTGGGGTGATACTCTAAGTAAACCTGCTTGTAGATACATTTCTGAAGTACATTTAGTAGAAATGTGTAAACTTTCAGTAAATAATGTTGTTAATGACCAACCAACAAGGAAATTCCAGAATTAAAATGAATGTTGTTCGTTAACCATTTTCCCTTTTTGGCACTCAGTGTTCCCAGATTTGATTCATGCAGCAGTTTGGGGGTCTTTAACAGAAAACAGCACAACACAAAGTGTTAAAAAGTGGTCTTAACTTTAAATCAGTTACATGATTACAGACCTGTAAATCTGTACCAAGGCGTGTCTACGTGACGGTGATTTTACTCTTATAGCCTCACCTTTGTCCTGTGAACATATGTTCTTGATGATCACGTTTTATTCGTATGTTAGTAATTGAGCCGAGACCTTAAAATAACAAGAGTACAACCTTTCTCAGTTGTAACACTGTTTTATTACATAACTAGAGATGGAGGAAAAACAACAAAAAAAGTGTTAAATAAAAACTCTGTAATGAAAAAGAAAAGAAAAAAGAGTATCTTCAAGATATCTTTTTCAAGTTTTTGCCAAATTTACCCATCTGTGTAATACAAATTAGAATATTGAAATAATTGTTAGTTTCTTTGTGTAAATGGCCATAAAGAGCTGCAAGTGCATGAAGGCAATGCAAGCAGCAGCCAGTAGGTGTCGCTACAGGACAATGAAACTATTGTATGAGCTCAGAATCTCAGAGTCATTTATTTTTATTAAAAAAAACAATGAAAAATACAATAAATTCTTATGATAATAAATCCTAAATATCTTTAAAGCACCATATGATTTTGAATAGTAAATTCTCGCATGCAGAGGGTCACTCTTCTTCTTTTATCACAAAGATCAGAAGGTAAATGTGTTGCAAATGACTCAAATGCAGGACTGAACAGGTGCACGCAGGTGAATCCATAAATACAGTTCATTGGTCACATGACCGATGCTAAGTATATGAGGTGTATCAGCAAACAATTAATGCAGATCTAACATTAACAGAAGCAGACAGATCAGTGAAAACAGGAAATAAAATGAACTAAAATAGGAAGTAGGATAAAGAAACAAAACCAAGTGACAACAACTTTGTAAATTCGGTAATTTATTTTTATCTAACGAGGAGGGAAAAATACAATCTTCTCGTTTTGAGTGGTTTAAATCAGAAACAACAATGTAAAGATTCAATATCTCTCTTACAAAGCTGATGGTTTAGCACTTATTAAATTACTATTTCTAATGTAAACAAATAATTAGTCCTTTTGAAAGCTATGATAATTATTCGAAGCACAACATTAAGTTAAAATGGTTGAAAACAAACATGCTGCTGTTGTAAAATATGCTAATAACAGGTTTTGTTAAAGGCTAAAGTTCCTTACCTTGGCTGAAGGTAGTTTAGACACTTTTTGCAGTTTATTTTCACTAATTTGAATATTTAGCAAAATAAAAAAAATATTTAAATATATTTCAAATATGTTTCCAGATGTTTTTACTGACTTAATGTCTTGTAGTTTTTCACCCAGTCACAAACCTGGTCGTCTAAATGTGTATTTTCATTTATTATTACCATAGCAACCAACTTTAAAGTGTTACAAAGATACTCTTTAAAATCTTGGATACTTTATTTCCACAGTAGCCAGCGCTCACTCGTGCTCAGACCCCACAACATTTCCTGTCTCCTTGTAAATATCCTCCTTATAAATGTTGTTGGCCACTCAAAAATCAATCCAAACCCAACAGTTGGAAAATAATAGCACTTTGACCTTTCCTGGTGTTGTTCCCTGTGATACGTTTTTATCTCACAGTTATTGTCGATGACATTCTTACTCAGCGTGGGTCTGATTGCAAAGATTTTGGGGTCTATCGATAAATTACACCTAAACACAGGGTAAAACAAGAACCAGACTGAAAGCGCTTCTTTTATTAAACACATTGTGGGGAATGAAGACTGAGTGAAAATGCTTTTTGATGTGTTTTGAAAGGCCTATTCTGAACCAATTGTACACAGTTTGAAAGCCTTGCAGTTCAAACAGTGTAATCACATGCAGTCAGTCAGTTACTGGCATAAAAATATCAAATAAATCAAGATGTTATGTAAAGAATGTTTTATTTTATATTGTTTAAAAGTAACTTGATTGTTGAATGTTTAAACTCATTTTTAGCCTAATGACAGTAAATGTGTGCTCATGTTCTGCTGATGGAGCGTCTGGGATTTATTTGGATATTATTTTGCTGTCTGAATCGTTTCTGCAGAGCAATCACACCTTCTTCTGGAGTGCTAAGAGTCATGACACAGATACCAGCCTGATGGGATCTGAGAGGAGCAAACCCAGACTACATCAAGCTCGACTCAGAATCCACTCGGCCCAAAGAATCCCATCCTGTGACCAGACGCTCTGAAACACCTCAGGATTTATTTTGTTCTGGGATGTATTAGTGAGATTCTTTCTGGTGGTATGAGATGGAGTTATTCAAAGTATGCAAGTAAGTCAAAAGGCAATCTGTGAAGGCGGTCATGATGCTGACACACTGAGTGCTCAACAAATAAGCTTCTTCTATTCATCACGTACCCGAGGCAAAACCCTTGACCTCACCACATTCTACGAGTCGACTGCAGATTCCCATAAAGATGTTACCATGTAGGTCCACGATCGTGCTCCAGACCCAGCGCTGGTGAGACTCTCCTGGACTACATCAGGATGCAGCACTGACCCAGAAGGTCACACCACGGTAATGTTTGAGTTTATTTGAACCTGAGTGCACAGGCGAGGAGGCGCGGTGGCAGACGTTTGTTGATTATGATGAGAAGGGATTCCGAGCTGTGGGAGCAACGGTTGGAGTCGGCTGGAAAAACAGAGCACGTCACGGCTGTGGGACCAAGCAGAGGGGTTACCCAGGTGACAAAACAGAGTTCATGTATGGGTAATCCAACAAACAAGCCGGAGAATCTAGCCGACAATCCTTAACCCAAAATCCAACAGCAATAGTTTACAGCTAACTGGTGTTTAGCAGAGGAATGTATGAAGGGAATCAGGTGCAGGGACTGAGTGTGCAGATGAATTGCATAACCTAAATTATAGCCTTAAGTGAGGGAGTGAGCCAAGGAAAGACAAATACAGTATGATAATAACTAAAACTACAGAAACCAAAACACAGGAGTCCCAGAAAATGATGACAATAAATGATAAAAGTGAATATGACAGCCATGACAGTCCGTTTTTAGACTCTTGATAATCAGGTCTGCAACTTCCTCCAGACTTTTTTTATAGGCTGTACAGGCGTCGTCATCCTGTGGGAAGGAGGTCTAAAGCATCAAGTACTAAATCATGAGATCTGCTTGGATTCTGAACATTTGAACCATTTTCCAAGAAAAAATACAAACATTTTTTTTTTTTTTGTTTTTTCAATTTGGGGTTGCAAATTGACCATCAAAATACATATCTTTATTTCTCGTGTCTGCATGAATCAAAAGGTCTCTTTATGTGTACAGCCTGAAGCTGCATTTGAAAAAAAAAAAGTGTAGTTGGATTTTATAATTTTCTCATCAATTTCTTGAGTTCAGCTGCAGTGGCAGAACAAATCTTCTGCTTTATGTTGAGTGAAGAAAGCTCTCTTTCATGGCAGCAGGTATGTATCAATAGATGGTTTACTATTTTGGACTCATCTTCTTAGAACTCAGAGCAGATTTCACTTATGGGCCAGCATGAATTAAATTATCTGTAGTGGTTTTAAGCGGAACACAATCTCCGGGTTCTCTTAAGTTGCATGACAAACACAGAGAGGTCTTCACTGGGCAGAGATGGGTGAAGGGAGTGTTTCAGGGTGATCAGCTGCAGATTGCACATGAAGCCTGCAGCAACCATTAGAGGAAAGAATCCCCTGTATGTTGAAATCACAAAGCCCCGTGTCTGTGGTCACACGGGGCTTCATGTGAGAAACTGAGGAAGCAGAAGATGTCATCCTGGGTCTCATTCTTTCCTTCAAGCCCCAGACACAACATCGTATCCAAATACTCATTATTTAGAGTTGGAGCATTGATTTTTATTTTTTTTTTAAGAAACATAATCCAACATACAAAGAAAATTGTAAGACACTCTGAAATTAAGTTTCTTTTCTGATGTTTTTAGTGGAATATATAAGATGGAATGTCCTTCAAGAGGATGGAAATGAATCATCAGGTTCATCGTGGACGCAGAGAGAAATATATGTTAGATTATCGACTGGCTGCAGCTGTTCACCTGATTAAGATTACAAACTTAGATTAAATTTATCAAATCATCTCTTATCTGACATCTAATTTCCCCTCGGGGAGTAAAAAAGTATTATTTAATATGTGGAATCTCTCAAAAAACAGAATGTAGGACCAGTTACACATTTTTTTATTTTGATTACTGAGTCAATAAATGATGTAAAAACAATTTAATTGTACTTTATCTTCTTTAAAATAATAAACAAACAAACAAACAAACAAACAAACAAATAAATAAATAAATAAATAAACAGACAGACAGACAGACAGACAGACAGACAGACAGACAGACAGACAGACAGACAGACAGATAGATAGATAGATAGATAGATAGATAGATAGATAGATAGATAGATAGATAGATAGATAGATAGATAGATAGATAGATAGATAGATAGATAGATAGATAGATAGACAGACAGACAGACAGACAGACAGACAGACAGACAGACAGACAGATAGATAGATAGATAGATAGATAGATAGATAGATAGATAGATAGATAGATAGATAGATAGATAGATAGATAGATAGATAGACAGACAGACAGACAGACAGACAGACAGACAGACAGACAGATAGATAGATAGATAGATAGATAGATAGATAGATAGATAGATAGATAGATAGATAGATAGATAGATAGATAGATAGATAGATAGATAGATAGATAGACAGACAGACAGACAGACAGACAGACAGACAGACAGACAGACAGACAGACAGACAGACGGATAGACGGATGGATGGATGGATGGATGGATGGATGGATGGATGGATGGAAACAAACAAACAAGCAAACAAACAAACAAATAAATAAATAAATACATGGCAGTTTTTAATATATATTTTTTTCTTCTTACTGATTCACATGACCTTTTTTATGTGTATTCTGATAAATTTTAATAATGTAGTGAGCTGTTAACAACATCAGACAAGCAGGGATTACCGTCAAATACAATCAAAACAGAATGGTTTATAACATCATTGTTTATTATGGGATGTGTGTTATAGGTGAAGAGTTGCATCACTAGTTTTTCTTCAGCTTTAGGAACTAAAAGAATCAGTTTGTGGTCAGAAATCCCAACCATGAAACGTATGTCACTTACTCTGTAAACATAATTACAAGTCAGAGTTTCCTGCAGGGAGAAGTGATGGTGTTGTTTTCAGGAGGTGGACAGTTTCTCTGCCTTGTCATGTTACTGTAACAAAACGTCCCACTAAATGTTTATTCATGAATACAGACCACTGAGTTTGTTCTGAGAGATTCCTGACACTACGACTGGGGGGTCTTCTACAAAAATTCACAGCATGTCCAGTTTTTACCAGAACATTTCTTACTTGTATGTGCTGAAAGAATATAAATGTAAATGTAACTTCATTTAAAAGAAAAGTTTTAACCCTATAATGAAACATAATATTTATATATTTAACACTTATATTTATATAATATTTATATTATATGTCTGTTTCTCAGCTTGTGCTCTAATTCTTTAACCGGAATAACGTGTTCCTCCAAAACCTGTACATGTTATCTGTTGGAGTTATTATTATTTGATTGTAACATCTGACATTTAATAATGCAAATAAAAGAAAAAACAATCAAATTAAGAAAATGGAACATTTTCTGAAAATTATGTCACATATCAGGATTTAAGGAGTCAGTTTTTAATATTTTTCTGTATATTTATTCACATTTTACTCAGTTTCCAATATTTTTATTGGCTATTATAGTAAGGAAATGCAACATATCATTTATTTATGGTTTATTGTATGCCAATAGTTCACTTTCAGTTCAAACAGAGGTATTTTGCCTTTAGCTTTTTGTTCTATACTGGAAATGAAAGGTCAAGCTATTTGATGTTTTATATTTAAACACATTGATACATCAGTCAGTTATGCAAAGGACTCCTGCAAATCAGTTTTAAGCCCACGGATGTATTAAATCAATTATAAATAAAAACATAAATCCTGTCTGACAGAAATACAAAGACAGGAATTGTTTAACTACACCAGCAGCACAGGAAGTCAAAGTCAGCAGGTGTGTGTCCGTCCTCACCTTGACACACCCTGCAGATCGTACTGATCACATCTAAACACCTGAGACACACAATCTAAACACTAATTCAATTGTTCTGCCCAGTTGTGCTAATTCATTCTGACTGCATGTTTTAGTAAGGACATTTTACAGGTCTGGCTAAAAATAACATAAAGTCGTGCATTTTGTTTTTACCATTGGGACTCTAATTAGCTGCATTTGTGTCGCTTGTTTTTTTTGTTCCAGTTCAGGGCAGAGACATATCCAGGGCGACGTTTGGCAAACCGCGGGTCCACCTTGGAAAGTTTCCCAATCCATCAAACAGCAAATACACAGAGACATGCAGCCATGAACACTGATACCTAAAGCCAGTTTCCAATGTTTCTGTCTCTGTCCATCAGTCTGAAGGTTCCTGGCTCAGATGGAAGCGAGTAAGGACTTGCATCACGAGCAGGCGGCCGAGTCCTGCTCCTGAGGGCTGGAGGTTTTTGTTTATGTGTTTTCAGCTGTGCTATCCCTGCTGTCGGTTTCTTTCTTAACACGATGATGGTGCTGAAGAGTTAGAAAATCATGTTATGTAATATTAACTGAATTTGCTGGGAAGAAATTAATTATTTTGCTCAGAATTCTGTTTTTACAGTCAATTTTCAAACCCTTTCACCTGTAATGATGCTGGACTGTGAACATACCTCACGCCTCCAACGACGAGTGCAGAACATTTAGTTAAATGTGTTGGCAGAGATTTCAGTGAAATGAGACCATTTCTGTCCCATTTTGTCCCTCCTCCTCAGGTCCTCTGTCTCTACATGTCCTGTATTTCCTCACACCTTTTTGACCCTCAGTTTATTAGTTTCTGTGATTATATTGTGTCATAGATCTATTTATGTCTCTTGTCTGTCCATGTTCTGTACTCCATGCATCTTTTTGCTGTAGTTTTCTCCAGTGAGTGTGTTTATTTCTTCGTAGCTTTGAGTTAGGATTATATTTGTTCCATTTGTATTTAGTTCTCACTTTAGTTTTTTGCGCGTGCTAGTAATTTAGTTCACGTCTTGCACCTGTCTGTTTGGACACACTCACTTCCTTCACCTGTGCATCTCACCCCTACACTCGCATCTGTTTGTCTGTCTGTCTGCGCTCTCAGAAATAGAGGTACGAGACAAGAACATTTTTGTACCTATAGGTAAATTGTTTTAACATGTTCCCTTAAAAGTACAATATTAGTCTTTAAAAGGCTAGAAATGCCCCTTAGAGTGTTCAAATTGATATAAAGTACAAATTTGTACCATTTCAACTGCACCTGCAACCCTGGCCGAGGCTGGTTAATCTCAATTTTATGAAGTTTCTTCCATCATTTTGAATATTATGTTTCAGAATGTTGGTTTTACCTATAGGTACAAAAATGTTCTTGTCTTGTACCTCTATTTCTGAGAGTGTGTCTGTCTGTTTGTTGTGGATTACCCACGTGCTTGGATTTTTCCTGATCACATCTCTGCCTGCTCCTTTTTGGATTTTCACCGCGTCTTGATTTCCGTTTCGAACCCGGACTGTTCTACTCATCCGTCTGTCCCCTGTCAGACCTGTTCACCCCATTTTGGTTTATTCTGACCTGTTTTCTGACTCTGCAACTCTGCTTCTTTGTTCTTTCTAAGTGCCACACCCACACCCTGTCCTGTTGAGTTTTCTTCATCATCATCATCTTTTATCAATAAGTCCTAGTCTCTGTGCATTTGAACTCAGCTGACCCGTACCGCACAGATTTCTGGTCAAAACGTATAAACACGTGCAGCTCAGAACGTAAGCTTCAGCCTTGTTTCGTGATTTATTTTTTTATTACAGATGAGTGTCTTTATACCAGGGCTGCTGCAGAGTAAAATATCAGTTTATACCCCTCACTTCAACAAAAGAATGTTGGCACAAATGTTTGTGCTGCACTTTGTGTTGGATCTTGTTGGAGCTTTAAACATAATCATGGTTTTGGTGGAGGAGATTGGGAGCTTCAAGAAAAGGTTCTGTAATAATAATAATCTGAAACTGACAGAAAATGTTTTATTGAAACATATTTTTACACGGAAAAACACAAATTTGTGCTTTTTATAAACCCGACACAGCAGAACTTTTAAAGTGACGTGTTTTTGCAGGACAAGAAGACGGCGTGTTTAACTCCATTCATCCATCCATCTGCCTGTTTTGGGTTTTTTGTTTGTTTTACCCTCTTGATTCTCTTCAGGGCCGCAGTAGGAGCTGATGTCATTCTCTAGTGGTCATTGGCTGAGAGGTGGGTACACCCTGAACAGGTCACATGACAACACCACATTCATATGGAGCCAGTTAGGAGTTGAGCCTGCAACCTTCTTGCTGAGAACAGTTCAACTGGTAATATATCACAAGGATATTTTCACATATTAACATTATTTTTGCAATTATCTGTTTTTAAGTAAACCACAATGTTCCCTGATCAGGTACTTTAAATGGTGTGAAACAGGAAGTGCAAGTAAAAACGTTTCCAGGGAAATTTTCTTCTGTATTTTTTTTCATATCCATTAACAGGAACAAAATGTGTGTAAAAATCTTGTGTAAAATGTCATAAATCAATACAATCTGCTGCTGATATTTTCCTTAAATTGGGTTTCAAAAACCTTCTCAAACACTGTGAAATGCTTTTTTTGATTACAGACTTACCGATGAGGAGGATGGAAAACCATCCAGCCTTTCAGGATGACAATCATGTGTCTCTTACAGTCCCTCCATGGTCAACAGGACAAAAAGTCCAAGAATTATCCTTATCCTCATTTGCACAAGCATGTTTAAGCAGAAATATAATGTATTCGATATGGTACTGAAATAAATTCTTATACTTACCTGTACTGAACTCTGAAAGATCTGAAATCTATAAGCCTTGTGTGCTAGTGAACTAAAAACACTGACTTTCCTTTTGTTCAGCTGCATTTGAAGCTTTCTATAATATTTAATGTAAACACACAAACACATTCTCACAGTTTTACACAAAATCAAATTATTTTTGGGAGTTGGCTTATTTTTTCATTCAGATATTAAGCTCATGTTTGAGGGGTCAAAGGAGGAGACAGCAGCTTGAAAAGCCTGGAGGATGAGACTCCGCTGCCATCACTCTTACTGCAACGTGAACAGAGGAGGGAGGAGTTAATCGAACCCTGGTGAGAAGAGAAGCAAGGATGGACCGACATCTTTGGGTCAGAAACAAAAGACTGGATCTAAAGTGCTAAATGGCAGATTTTACCAGCTGATAGAAGTGGAGAAAGGAGGAGATACTGAGCCTGCAGGCTGGTGGAATTTTCCCTCAGCTGCCTGAAAGCTTGTCAGTTTAACTCACATGGTTTGTAGCCAAGAAGCAGGTGGGGGGCAAACAGACGGAGGGAAGAGGGAGAGGGTCCACGGGAGGGAAGACAAATGTGGAGGGCAGTGGGAAAAGGAGTTTTTTTTTCCTGGATTTGATGAAGACAGCCTTATAACAGATTATATTTATTGTTTCAGCATCGCCCAGAATCTTTTATGTTTGTGCCTGAAGTTGATGGTGAACTATTTGTATTTTTAGAAATGCCCTCAATCTTTCTCCCCGTTATAAATTATACGTCTCAGCGGTCATTACAAATCTGAGTTTATTCTGTCTGAAACTCAGGTCCCTCATGGAAAAAAAGGATTTATTTACGTTGCCAACAATCAATAATAAAAGGCCTGCAGGACAAAATAAGAGAAAGAGGCACAAGATGCTGGATTTCTAATCTTTGTAATCATTTCTTATTTTAGACAGTTGTTCTATATGCCTCAAAATATCTGCGTTCAGTCTCTGTTTACGTTGAATTTTTGCTCATTTCGGAAAAATTTTCATAATACAAAAACAGTTTCTCCTTATTGTAAAAGTGTTCACTGCTTTGGAGAATTAACAAACAAATGAACTTCTTAAAATAATAATCTGAAGCAGAACAGTCCTGATACTGGATTCTTAAATATCAAATAAATTGAAATAATATCACTTTAGTTTTGCATTTTGTTTTCTTTATTTTCAGCAGGGACTGAACTTTTAAGCTAAAGAAACACTTTAACTTTTAAAAAAACATTATTTAGTGATCCTAACACTAATACTTCAGCCAAACAGAGAATAAAGTAAAAGTGTCAAACTTGCTGGTGTCGCAATGTTTAAAAATGATGGGCTTGACTTGTTGTGTCTAAAATGTCGAACATCTGTATTGTCTGCTGGAAGTCCAAATCTAAGCTTTATTGGAAATAAGTGTTTTTGGTTTTTTTGCTGGGAAAGTTTAGTGGCATTGTCCAAATCTTCAGAACTATACTGATACTTGCAACATATGGAATCATTCAGATCCTGATGAGTCAGTCGGTCAGTCTTTATCTGCTTCTTCCTGTTCAGGGTCACAGGGAGCTATAGTGCCTATCTCCAGCAACCATCAGGCGAGAGGCGGGGTTACACCTGGACAGGTCGCTAGTCCATCACAGGGTCACATATAGACAAACAACCACTCACATGAAGGGACAATTTAGAGTTACTAATTAACCTAAAGGCATGTTTTTGGTCTGCGAGAGGAAACCAGAGTCCCTGAAGAAAACCCACTTATGCACAGGGACAACATGCATACACCATGCACAAAGATCCTGACCCGGTTTCAAACCCTGGACCTTTTTGCTGCAAGTGCTACCAACTGCCCCACCGTGCAGCCTGAGATCCAGATCCAGATTTTAATAAAAGGAATATTTTACCTTTCATTACTTATAGTTTTAGATGTGAAAATATTTTAATTGAAGCTCTTAGCTGTTAGATTTAGCTACTTATAATAATATATGTTTGATATTAAGTTGTTTAGCACCACCTTGTGACACACCAAGCCACATTACTGGTAGGACCCTCCTGATTCATTTACATGTAAAAATGCAAAACATCTGCATGTTTCCTTTAATGCTTTTAATAACTTGATGACTTTTATATTTGACCCTAACCTCAACTCTGTGACAGCAACAAGGCAGGTTTTCAACAAATCTGTCCCGCTGACTCATTCTCAGAAATTTGGTTTATTTATATTTACCTTTTAAATAAATTTCCACTGTTACCTAAATAATCTTCAAAACATTATTCATGGCACTTTCCCAGTAATGTGGACAAAACCAACATGTTAGAATGACTTAAAAGGTTTTCTCGTATATAAACTGTATATGTGCCATTTTAAAGTGGATCTGACTCTCGATTTTTATGTTATTTTACTGCTTCATATCAACCAGTATTACAAGTGTGACCAGGATGCACCAATTTCCAATAATAAAGTCTCAAATATGCTGATTTATGGAACGTCGCAGCACAATTTTGAGTAAGGAACATTTACCAGAAGTGACAAAACACTGGAGAGGGAGATGTAAACAAAGTGATAACTATAGCAGAAAATGGAGAATCAGATCTAGAATCTATTGTTTTTGAGTGTTTGTCTCTTTCTGGATGAGAAATCAACAAGTCAATATATTGTTTGTATTGTTGTGCACAACTGAATATGTTTGAGCTGAAATCGGTTCCACAGGCTTCAGGTTCTGCTGATCAAACATAGTCAGTCTCAGTGTCATCGTTGTAAACAAACGTTACGTATAAACAGCCAGAGTTTACAAAGAGCTGCATTCCTGTCTTTCTCTGTTTAAAAATTGCACCCGAAGCTTATTAAAACATCCATACTTGCCTTATAAAGTGTCACACTACACAAATCTGCACCATGTTTCATTAAACAAAGTTATAATGTTCTAAAGAGATGGTTCTTTGGAAGGATCATGATCGTTTAACAGTTTACCTGTCGTAAAAAAGCTCTTTGAACAATCTCATTGCTGCCATCTTAAACAACTTGTTTCAAAATTTGTAAACAATTCTTGAAAATAATATTTTTTAAACATTTTTAACTGCAGTCAGTTTTCATTACCAGGGTTATTCTTGCAGAAATATTATAAACTTACTTTTAGAATTGCCTCAGGATGAACAGGAAGTGCTACAGACAGCTGCAGCTGTTTGTGCTTACAAATAGCAAAACAAAATTCTATAAATAACCAAGTACTGTGAATGTGATGACAGTTTAAAGGTTTGTAGAATTCTGACTGCACAAACTGGCTTAAAATCGCCAGTAATCCAGTTCCATCTCGTTACAGCCTCGTTCCAGTCAGAACTACTCTCTATTTCTTCAAACTGAGGTTGTTCTACGTTCTGTCCACAGCTGGTAAGTTTCTATGTTCATGATCTTTCCTCATTTCAGAGGACTTGATATTTTTTTAATACTGAAAATGTGTTCATTAAGAAAAAAAAAGTTTAATTTTGGTGTAACAGAACAGTCAAACAATACCAGCTGGTTTATTCATAACTAATTTCTTTTGTCTTGTTGAACACGTGTTTTTCTTCTGATAAAGTTTCATGTTGGTGCTGCAAATAAACTCTAATATTTATGAACTTTGAAGACTTTTAGAAAATGATTTTCATGTGATAGACCTGTTCGCAGCCTTTTTGGGTCAGCGAGAGTTTATACACTAATTAGAGTGGAATCCTTTTGCCACTGTACCCTATCATCCCACCACACAGAGGCCAAGTTCATTCAGGAGTAATTTAATTGCATACTTCATATCCAATTTTTTCTTGCTCCAATAGCTACATTGTACGCAGAGGACAAACCCTTTTTATATCGTGAATTCGGACACCGAGGACGGAAGCATGGATTTCGGACAGAGTGTCCTTTTTCAGCTTGCAAAGAATTTTTTGATGCATAATAATAATAATAGTAGAAGAAGAAACTCGAGTGGCCAAAGAGGGATTGAAACACATTCCCATCCCCAAACACATTGAATTAATCAACACCCAAAAACACATTCAATACAACATAAAAATTTGCATAAGTTGTTTTATTCATAGTTATTGTCCTTTTATATTTCTTATCTCACTGTTTTGTTTGTTTTTAGTTACTTTTGTGGACATCCTGTAAAGTCAAACCTGAAGCCCTTGGTTGAGTTGTGCTCTAAAGAGAAAAGGAAGAGGAAGAGTAAAGAGTTCCCTCCTCTCCCTCTCATTCTCTCTTTATCAACTCAACCTTTATTTTTATCTGTTTGAGCAAAAAGTCAACCTTACAGTATATTTACACATCATACTGACTGACAATTTCCATTTAGTTAAAGTAGGAAGATTGAACTTGTTCTCATTTAATCCACTTTTCCCCCTATAATAACATTAAATTGGAGTTTTCATTCTCTGTAATCACCACCATCATTATCAGAATCTTGATCAATGTCATATTATTATCACAATTTTTATATAGTATCTCTTTTCCATAGATTCCTCTCTGAGAACTGTACAATCGTACACAGTGTTTGACTTTTATATATATATATATATATATATATTTATATATATTTTATTTTTTGGGGGATTATATCATTTAAAATCAAGGAAAATGAAAAAAAAAAAAAATGCTAAAGAAAATATATTGGTATCCCAAAGTAACAAAATCATGCATGTTTCAACGTATGTGTCCATAAAAACAACAACAAAAAAAAAGAATGATTGGGATCTGGTTTTATTTACAAACTAATCTTGGCACTATTTTTGTTGTCTCTTTGCTGGAAACCTGGAATGATCATAAATACTTTTAACTCTGCTGAGTGTAACATACTCTTGGTATTTAAAGTCGGTGACCCACTCAAAGGAGCAGGTTTGAAAGACATTTTCTTCTTCTTCTTTTTTCAAAGCACATAAAGTTTAAACAAAGAAGAGGGAAAAAAAGAACAACATCAGAGGGTCAATCAGAGGAAAGAACAGAAATCATGTGCTGAAAAGATATTTTGCTGGAATTTCAGGTTGTGGCAGTTTTCTTCTTTTTTGGCAGAAATCCTGTGCCGTCATATCTACGAGCTCCTCCCTCAGAAACAGAGGTCATCTCTAAATATCATCTCCATTTCAGATTGTTTGGGTGAAGAGCCAAAACACAGCATTGATTTGTCAAACTTATCTTTATAAAGCAGCATTAACTGACTCAGGCAAATGATATTAACAGGATAAAAGTAAAGAAAACTGCCAGTACAGATTCATTACTCAGTCTCATGTTTGACAGGTAAGTAGAGGTCTTGAATTTCCAGTGTCACCTCGTCAAACAAGAGCTTGACCGTCAATCCAAAGATCTTGTGTGTGAGAAAACAATGAGGATGTGTGTTTTGGTGTTTGTATGTGTGTCTCTGCATACTCATATTCAGTGCAAACACGTAGGGTAAAAATCCCATCTTGACCATCAGCTCTTGTTTCAACTTAAACTGTAAAATCTACGATCCTCTTCGGCCATCTTGCTACTCTTCTTGGTTCCCTGTTGCACCTCTTCAGAGAGATAAACAGTCAGGCAGGCAGACCAACACGCAGCCTGACGGCAGGCCAACTGCTGCCAAGCTGCCTATTTCACGCCAACCCGAAACCACTCCAACCTCCCACCCAGTGTCAGGTCCTAGCATAGCCCAATGTACTTGAGATTGTTCTGGATGATCACGTCCGTCACTGCGTCAAACACAAACTGGATGTTGCTGGTGTCAGTGGCACAGGTGAAGTGAGAATAGATCTCCTTGGTCTCCTTGTTGCGGTTGAGGTCCTCAAACTGCCGTTGCACATAGACAGCTGCCTCCTCGTAGGTGTTTTGACCTTTGTAGTCAGGGAAGCACACTGTCAAAGGGATGCGTTTTATCTTCTCAGCCAGCAAGTCCTTCTTGTTTAGAAAGAGGATGAGTGACGTGTTGGTGAACCAGTTGTTGTTGCAGATGGAGTCGAACAAACGCAAACTCTCGGCCATGCGGCTCTGTGTGGGAAAGGAGACAGAAGACATCGGACCATGAGAAACCAATTTCACGGCAGACCAAAAGGAAGCGTGTACACTTGAGCACAGTTTTTCACAGAATTCAACTCCAATGAGATTTGGCATTCAGGTGAGGAAATTAGACACATAAGGTCTCAGCAGGATTTCAGGGTGAAAACAAAGAGAGCAGCCTCGCACAGCGGAGACGTTCGCTTGACTAACCAAAGGGACGGCTGGTCTGTTGTGTCAACAGAGATCTGAGACTCAGACAGACCAAGACCTGCGTTTGAACCCTCAGTGTCTCCCCTGAAACAGCCAATTACATCTTTTACCACCACTCACTATAGAAGTGAAACAATTAGCTGCAATCCTGCTTTTATTTGTTACTAACAACACAACACTACAGAAGCAAAAACTGGTAAATGATAAATGATCACTAGGGGTCATCAACAAGATCTGCTAAAGGAACAGCATTTTTTTGTGGTACTCAGTACTTTGAAGTACATCTTGGCTATACAATTTTGGAGCTGATGTTTTATGTTCACCATATTTGATACAAACAAATGGTTAATTTGCAGAAAATGTGTTTATGCAACTGTAAATGTAAGAAATCTAAGTATAAAACAGTAGTTAGCTCATTCGATGCCGTTTGTTTGCTTTCAGCTACATATTTGAAATTCGTAACTTAGCCCAAAACTTCTGGTGCAATCTTTCTGTAGTTATTTGTTTATCTTCTGAATCACCAGTTTAGGATTTCCACTACTCAGGGAATCACTTGGGGACACTTTAAGTGCTTTGCAAGGGACTCTGTGATTGGCTAAAACAAAACTAACATTAACCCGTTCTGAGTTTGGCTACTACTGATTTTTGAATGCAGTTATGCAGATTTTCTTTTTATAATTCAAGACGTTAAATACGAAAAAGGAGAGTTCAGGGACCAGATATAACTAGATCCACCAGCTAATGATCATATACTAGCAGATTCTTGTGTTTTATAAGAGGAATATTTCTCTTCTCATTCAGAGTAGAACAAAAAAAGTTCTGTCAGGATTTGATTAAAATATCTGAAATACAATTTATACTCAAGGGGGTTTTGTGCAACGTAGCTGAGAATCTGATTTCATCTTCAGATTTTAATACATACAGATACATTTTTGAGCTCATATAAATGTGTGTGAGTTATTTTTTGCATCACCACATCAGGTTTTTATTAAATTCATTTAGCTTTTAAATTACAAAACATTTGAAAAAGAAATAAAAGGCATTAGTTGTGATTTTTGCTTTAAATCACAATTTTCCCATTTAGCCACATGTGACACGTTTGATTCTGCCACACCCAGTATCAGCAATGAATTACAGTATTTACTCAGGCTGAGGTTGTCTTTGAAATTTACATTATTTTCCACTTCCAACTTGTAAAATTTTGACAAAAAGTTGTTTTAACATGAAAGAAATGAGCAGTTTTCTCTCTGGATGTGTGTATATATGAATACATGTACACTCTCAGAAATAGAGGTACAAGACAAGGACATTTTTGTACCTATAGGTAAAATGTTATAAAATGTTCCCTTAAAAGTACAATATTGGTCTTTAAAAGGCCAGAAATGCCCCTTAGAGTGTTCAAATTTATATAAAGTACAAATTTGTACCATTTCAACTGCACCTGCAACTCTGGCCAAGGCTGGTTAATCTCCATTTTATGAAGTTTCTTCCATCGTTTTCAATATTATGTTTCAGAATGTTGGTTTAAGACTTCAAAATGTGGCATAATTTTACTGTTTTAGTGGAAAAACTTCATAAGGTACAAAAATGGACCTGGACTACAGGGAACACCCCCAGCGACAAGAAGGGTACAAATTCTTCTCTAATACAAATAGAGATTAACCAGCCTTGACCAGGGTTGCAGGTGAAGTTGAAATGGTACAAATTTGTACTTTATATCAATTTGAACACTCTAAGGGGCATTTCTGACCTTTCAAAGACCAATATTGTACTTTTAAGGGAACATTTTATAACATTTTACCTATAGGTACAAAAATGTTCTTGTCTCGTACCTCTATTTCTGAGAGTGTATAGAGATTTATTCTGTTTTAGCTTTTCTTCTCACAGACAGTGAACTGATTTTAAAATAAAACAAAGATAATCAAGAAATAATTTAAATAATAAATTATTTTAAGCAGTCTGGTTCTGTGTAAAAAAGTAACTGATCAGTCACTGACATCAATCCGTCTGGAAGGAGTTACAAAGTCATTTCTAAAGCTTTGAGACTCCAGTGAACCACAGTGAGAGCCATCAATCATAAATGAAAGAAATAAAGTAGAACAGCATGTGAACCTTCCCAGGAGTGTCTGACCAATATTACTTCAATGGAGGTTTTGCAACTCATCCAGGAGGTTAGAGGAGAACCCAGAACAACTTCTAAAGTCCTGAAGGCCTCCGTTAAGGTCAGTGATCATGATTCAACAGTAAGAAAGAGGCCGGGAGCAAAAATGGCTTCATGGAAGTGTTTCCAAGGCAAAAACCACAACTAATGACCAAAAAGAACACAAAGACTTGTTTCACCCTTTCAAAAAAAAAAAAAACATCTTGATAATCTCTTCTGGGAAATTATTCTGTGAACTGATGAGACAAAAGAGGAACTTTTTGGAAAGTGAAGACACACAAAAAGAACTTCAAACTGACAGTGAAAAATGGTGTGATGGTCTGAAGCTGGACGACTTGATGTGATTGATGGAACAATGAATTCTGCTCTCTATCAGAAAACCCTGAAGGAGCTAAGCTAAAGTTCTCTTGGGTTCTGGAGCAGTTCATTAATCTGAATAAAGTCTACCTTTGAATGTCTCAGAAAAAAAAACAAAAAAAAAAAACAGTTTCTGGAGGGATTAAATCAGATTGAGATGCTGTGACTTAACATTCAACCAGCTGTTTATGCAGGAAAACCCTCCTGAATTTTTAACAAATCTTCAAAGCAGAGTGGCCAGAAATTCTTCAAGCGATGTGAACGTCTCATTTCCAGTATATCAAACGTTTCATTGCAGTTGTTTCCCCCGAGGGCAGAACATCCAGTCATTAGGGGGTGTTTACTTTTTCACACAGAGCCAAATAAGTTCAGACAGTGTTTTCCCATTAACAAATAAAACAAACTCCATATTTACTCAAATGATCTGATATTAAATTTAGTTGCATGATCTGAAACCTATCAGTGAGATCAAAAACAAAGCAAAAAAAAAGAAATCTATAAACTATGTATGCCCTTGTTAGCCTCCTTGTGCTCATGTGATGTTGAATGTATAAGAACAGAGAAAAAGAAAGTTGATTTGTTCGTGGCAGCTGCTGGCATGTGGCGACAGGCCAGTAGCTTGTGACTGGGAGGTTGTCAGATGGAGGACTGCTGTTTAAAAGGTTACAGAAACAACATGATGCTCCGAGCAAATCACAAGATCTGATCTGCATAAAAAAATAGATACAGAGGATTACAGCAAGGGGTTATCAGATTGGGAAGAGTCCACGCAAACCTTGATTGTTTAATGATGCATCATTTGTTGATAGAGAACAAAACTGAACCGTCCATAAAATATAAGAAAACAACAGTATATGATTTGTATTCATAAATAACAACACATTATTGGGATTTTTTTTTAGATGATAAATGTCTAATTTAAAAAAAAAAAAGTATCTTAATGAGAGGTTATTTCCAGTTTTGTTGTTCAGTTTAAATTGAAGATGAATTTTAAAGAATTGAGAAGTTTTATTCTACATAAACTGCACAATGTGGCATGTGTTGGTTGGACAGGAAGTCTTATAATGCCTCTTTCTTTCATTGATTCTCTTACTGGATGTTTCCCCAATCACAAAGCACAAACTCTCCTCGTTCTGTATCAGAGTGCGTCCCCAGGAGTCACGATTGGCCCCTAAACTTTACAGACAACACAAAGTCCTGTCAGGCTATTTGACCTCACTCCTCCTCTTTCCAGGGTGTCAAAACATGATCTGCTTTAAGAGTATGGCAGGAGACAGTCCGCTCAGCCCAGGGAGTTTTTTTTTTTTTTTTCTTTTGTCTCTTCAAATGATGATTTTAACGCTTGTATTCCACACTGCTTCCACACCCTCACACCAGCACACAGAGTACTCTGGAGAGAGGAGCAGGTTTTAATTAAGCCTAAGTATCAATGAGGAAGTTCATCACGGTGGCACTGCGTTGTTTCCATACATACAAATCCTTTAAGTGTGCAGCCACACCTGCCATATTCATGAAGCTTCCTCTAAAACGCTGCCGCTTCATTGTATTTGTCAGCGCACATAATTTCTTTTAATTGTATTTTTCAGGTTTCTCTTGTAAATTACTAATGTTATTACAGAGTGCAGCTACACTGCAGGGTTGTTTTTCAATCAGCTGTGGCTGACCATATTTCTAACGACACGCCGAGCCTCTCTCTGAAACACGTGACGATTGTGCGATTCCACAAAACGACCTGTGAGAATCTAAATCACCAATTAGGCAAAAATGTAAATGAAACCATTTCATTCAAGCGCTGCCGATGTATGATTTTCATCGCGTCTCCATGCGCCGCACATGCTAAACTCTGACCTATAAATGTGAATGATGGCTTCATTTTATGTGACAGGTAATTTCTTTCTGTTTGAGGGATAAATAAGCGAAGCAGTAAAGATAGAGCTGACACTGCAATCAGTGGTCATGTTTGCCGAGCGGGCGCTCAAACAAATGCAAACCTCAGATCTTTGCTTTTCGTTTTACCTCACAGATGCTGAATTTCACTACAGTTGTTCACCAACAACTGTTGCATATACACTTACGCTGCATATTTATAGTAACACACCCATAAAACACACAGACACACAGCATGTGCATGTACATACATGCATGCACATGCAGCCTCCCCCCAGCCACTTTTTTTTTTTTTTTCTTTTCTCATTTTCCCCTCCCTAGTCACAGCTCACTGTCAACAGCACAGGATTAGGAGCATTTGACTGGCCTGTTGCTTAGCAACAGTAACCATGGTATCCGATTCATTATGAAGACAGGGATGGGACAGGGAAAATGCATCAGGGAATGACTTGATGTGCAGTAATTGTTATAGCGTGTGTTCCGTCTTTGAGACTTTGTGCGTTTGGACCGAGCTGGTATCGTCCCGATCGGATGACATTTATTTTCCGTTTGTGCATCAATGTTCAAATGAATATGATCATAAAATGATCGAGGTATTATTAGGAAGTGACACTCTTCCTTTAAGATGCTAAGATTTTTATTTATTTTTTTTATGCAAAAGCCCTTAGACTCATTTTAGGTTCATGTTCTGTGATTCTCACAAATATGTCCGATTCCTGACCGACACATTAGAAAGTGAAATCATTTTTTTAAACGCTTTTCCTCCAATTTCCAAAATCAATATTTATTTTTTTATAAGAAGAAACCAGAGTGATTTACCCTGCTGAAAACCTAAAGCAAGAAACACATGAGTCAGAGTGGCTCTTCACCCAAAACTGATGAGTCATTTCTCATCTGAGATCTCTGACCCTGTTTATTTTATCTAAGGTTTATTTCCTGAAACTACACTTTTCAAATCCATTATGTATAAAAAACACATCATTCTGTTGAAATCACTGTATTATTTTATAGTTTGTTTTCAGCTGTTGTCAAAATTTAATTTAATGATATTTCAAAGTATAAAAGAAAGAATGTGGGCCAGCCTTTGCTCATTATCTAGAAATCTATTGTCTACATTTCAGTCTGTTTTTCATAGCCAATACAAGCAGGTAGAAAATGTGTGTCATTTTCTCAGAAATGCACGTGTATGACTTCTGAGCAGAGTCCGCTCATCGTTTTTGTGCTGTAGATAAATTTCATCAAAGCGTTATCTTGATTTACTGGTACAATATGCTGCATCGCGTTCATCCTGTAACTTATTCTTATTTAGTAAATGAAAAGCATCTTGGTTTTAGTTTTTACTTTTTGTATTTCTTTTTACTACATTATTCCCAAATGTACTGCTTGTAGCTAAACAGGAAATGGTTAAATGACTAAATTAAATTATTAAAATATATTTTATTATTAAAAAAGTGAATTAGTTAACAAATAGTTGCTCATCTTGGGTTCAAATTTGTGTTAACGTAGAGAAAACAGCGTTTAAGGTGAGGTTATGATATGTTAATGTGAACTGGAGGGAAACCCCACAAACACTAGTCCTTCACTGAAAAGTTATTATTGCTGCTGCTCATCTGTTTTAATGGATACAATAATAACATTTTTCATGTTGTTCTTGTGATCACAAGAGGTTTTATGTTCTTCAGATGTTTTTAGAAGTCATTCATTGTGCCTTTAAGGTTGTTTTTGGAAGCACAACAGTTCCATAAATGATCTGAAGAAAGTATGGCAGATGTGTTTTTTATTGCAATTTTGCTCTAACATTCAGCTTTGGGCCTTTTAAAATAATAATTTCTCTCTTCTTAATGCAGCTGATGCATCTTGTTCCCCTCTTTCCTGTTGGACACATCGATACCGACTCCACTGCATGACTACCAGAGATTTACTCATCTGACAGTGATGGTAAGAAACTTTGACTGTTTTTAGTAGCATGAAAATACCCATAAACTTGACTGTATGTTTATATGTTGTTGCTCTTTCTTTGTTTAGTGCCCCAGAGGATTCACATATTTTTGTGCCACTGATATAATGTTTGCTTTCTTTGTGGTTTCATACTTCATTCACAGAAAATGGCTAATAAATTAATTCTCCTTTGTATCCATGGAATATTGGAAGAATAAACAATCAAAATGTCATTCTTTATGTCATATGAACCTTGTATTTTGGACAAATTAATCTAATAATCTTTGGTAAGTAACCCATCAACCTCATGACATGTGAGTTCAATGATAGTTTGACACCATGTGCAAAACTGAACCTCCACTTAAAGGTGGTAAAGAGGATTTTGTAGCAAATTTAGGTGTCAAACCTACTTTAAAATCACTAGTAGCAGTCTTGTACTTATAATTTCCAAAAGAAAAAAATATAATATTCATAAATCACAGACCTGTTGGGGATTGAAATAAAGTAGCCAATAGATATTGGGCCATTTTCACACCCAGTATGAAGGTAAGAACACCTGTGGAGCTACAATATTCAGTATAGAAACCTTTGTTTAAACATTTGTTTAAAATCTGTTCTTATTCCCTCCTTTAATACAAACTTAAAAACTCCTGTTATTTTGGTATTAAATCACATGAAACCATGACACAATAGCTAATGTAACTGAACCATAATGCATTTGGTGAACGTTTAACCCATAAATAACCGTCTGAAAAATGAACGAAAAGAGATTTTTTTTTTTTCAAATACACTTCGATTCTGTGACTCCAGATACGTTGGAGCCCCTGATTTTTTTCTCTTAACCATATTTAAATTATTAAACTGTTTTTTTTCTTTTTTTTTCTTGCACCACTTAACTTCCGTAGATACATGGCACCTCCACAATCTGTTAATTCTCACAGGTACAACCTCACACTTTATTCTGTGAACTCAATTAACACCATAGTGCATTTTCTTCCTCTGCCTTTATTTTTAACTTTTACAACTAATTGATTTCATGTTCTAACCTGGAAGCGTCTACACCCTGCCTTTACCGGGTAGCCTGTGAATTATCAGGCCAGTTCAGTTTCATGAGGACAAAGTTTCTGCTGCACTCCTTCTATTTGTAGAGTTGGGTTGGAATAGCAATCATGGTGTTAAAGAACGGTAAAGTGACCCTTCATAGCTTCGGCTAGTCCAAAAAACAACGTTCTTTTGTTATCATAAAGGCAGTTAAACAAGCAATAACTGCCCAACTATTCCAAAACACTCAGATAAGACAATGAGTATGCTATGATAGGAAATCCTTCAAATTCCACAACTTATCCAAAATAGCTTTCTTTGTTAAGATAACAAGCCAAACTAAAAGCATTTTACTTTTATATTTATTTAATGTACTTTTATAATCAGCCTGGAAACACTCCCTTCCAAAGAAAAACTTTGGATAAGGACCATAACTTGAGTTAAGACTTTCAAATTGTTTATTATTAACGACTGAATGAGCAAAAAGAGCTAAGCGGATGTTAAAACAAATTTAATACTAATACTAATCCTTAGCGAGTAGTCTTTATTTGGTGACATGACGTGTGTTTAACCAGTTAAAGTTGGTTGAAACTCTTTCTTGAAGGTCTAAGTGACAAACCTGGTCCAGCATGAGAGTCTGAGCCTAAATGATGTGTTTCATCAAGGTAAACATGGTAAATGTTATTGATTCTGAAGCATAATTCTCTTTTAGGTCACATGACACACCTGTAAAAGGGGTCACATTCGTGCTTTGCTCTTCTAACACACATAACCATAGAGTTATGGTTTAAATATTTACCACTAAGGGTTGTTTATTGGGGTATTTAAAAGTAAAATGGTTGCTGCATTTTTGCTGCAGTAAATTTTGAGTCTTTGTGGTTCAAAGATATAAACTCAACACACAATATAGAAACAAAGAACTGAAGTAATGCAACAGATTTTAACTATTTATAGTTAGAAATATTGTTTTGAATGTTACATCAAATTTATGCCCAAATTTTGTGACTGAAGACTAATTTATTGTCATCAGTAAAACTGACAGTGTAAAACATTGTGGAGGTGTCTTTCTGCTTATTTGTTAAACTTCCATTGAGATGCGCCGGGTGTGGGTTGTGTGTTAGTGGAGGGACTTGCTTGTTATTTGGTTGTTTTACAGCAGGTACGTTTGCTTCTACTTATTTAAGTGACTTTCAGAACAAACACAGGAGCTTCTTGTATCTTTCTTCTTGTATTGTTTCCAGGCCATGTTCTTTAATGTGGTTCGGCTTCTAAGGTCAAAGGAGCCTTTTTCACAGTGACTGTGTTATGACTGCAAGTGACCACAAAGCACTCAGTGAACTGAGAAGCAATCCACTCATGGCCCTGCGGACATTTAACTATCAACTATTTGGACCGATGCAGCTGTTTGTCCCTCTTGGATGGCTGTTGGATACGTTAAAGCTTTGGTTTACCTCCATTTTTCAGATCAAACAAGACTTTTTATCACTTCCTTGCTTTGTTTCCTTTCCTCTGCTGAAACAGGGTGGTCAGATGAATGATTTTCTAAATAGCGACCTTGAAGAAGGTTACAAAAGCACCAGTTGCGCAGAGAGGTTTCATGTGGTTTTTGCGGGTCGTGCAAATCCCAATTTTTGTAGCTTTTCGCACGTTGTGTGAGTCATGCAGGAAGAGCAAGAAAGAGTGTGCATGGTTTGTTTCTACAGGCATCTGACCAGCATTGGTATATATATATATATATATATATATATATAAGCACTGGTATAAACAAGAACTTTGTCCTCGTGATGTCACAATTTGCTCTCGTGTGTCGCAACCAATCATAAAGAGCCGTTTCAAGTCAATTAATTGCTGCTAGAATTTAATGGTGAGCTTCTTTTCTCCACAATCATCAAACAGAAGAGTTGATTTCAGCTGTGGTTTAAAGTTATTAGAAAACTAACCTTAAACCCAGAATGTCGACCACTTCTTAAAAAGGTGAAAGTGTGTTTGGTTTCAACAGAAAATGAAAAATTACAATCTTTTTTGTTGCTGAGAATCTGTGAGGCCAGAACAGGCACATTTCGGATGCAGAAGGGGATCTACAGAGAGGAAATGACACAGCAGAACAAACTTGTGCTCTACTTACTGCTTTGAAGTATTAAATCATTTGTTCCAAATATTAGATTAGAGTGAACCTCTATCAAAACTGTTTTTGCAAAATAAAAAAAACCTAAAAACAAACAAGTGTCTGAAGACTTAGGATTTTGTCGTGATTTTCAATTAGGCACGAGATGAAGCAGAAAGATGAGTGATACGTTACTATATGTGGTTTAACTCACATGCATATGAACGCATGTCTGTGTAGAATTGGGTCTTTTAAACAGATTTGTCTTACCGTCTGGTTGTCCTCGTAGAGTTTGAGGTCATAGCCACTTAGCTCGACACAGAAAATGATTGCAGTCACGCCCTCGAAACAGTGAATCCATTTCTTCCTCTCTGAACGCTGCCCACCCACATCCACCATCTTGAATGTGAGCTCTTTGAAGGTGAACTTGTTCTCCACAATGCCTGTGGTCATGTCACGGGAGCGTAGGATGTCTTCTACAGTGGGGATGTACTCAGGTGCAGAGATGCGGTCCAGATCATTCAGATAGTAGGCAGTGTTGTCCTCTAAGTGGTATTCATTGGATCGCTGAAAGCACTCCTGGACCCCTGCGTCTGCCCACAGACGTTTCATCACCCCCAGCAGCTCGGGAGTGATTTCCCCTTTGCTCTCTGCTGGGCCTGTGAGGGCGAAGAGCTGCACCGCATCGTAGGCTCGGTCAGGATTGTGAAAGTCAATCTTGAGGGTGGTGAGGGCTCGGATGATGCGGGTAAGTGAGTCGATGGCATTGTACAGAATCAGAGGCTTGTACTCCTTGCAAGCCTCCAGGTTGAAGCCACCACTGTGGATGATCTTCATCTGTTTGACGATGGTGCTCTTGCCCGAGTTGCTGGTGCCCAGCAACAGGAGCTTGATCTCACGCCGCTGCCGTTGACTCTCTGAGCGCAAGTGGCGGTCGATTCGCCTCGAGCGCCGCGCTGCTTCCTTCTCCTCCGAGCTCTGTCGGCATCCCATGGTCCTCCACCACGTGGTAAACACAAAGGAACTCGTGCTGCTGCAGGATGGGAAAGCAAACTATGGAGAAGCGGTGACTCAAATGATGATGGTGGAAGAGCTGGAGTTTGGAGGGGAAGAGGCAGACAAAACTTTGCAATGGATCAATTAACACTAAACAATGAATTCACCACTCAGAAGAGCGACTCAAGAGTATTTCATTCTTTTTCTCCAAGGCAGTCTGTAAGTTCTGTGTGGGCAGAACCCAGACCTGTGGGACACCCACAGCGTGTGTGGCACTGAGGTTGGACTGCCTGCTGAAGCCAAGAGAGCTGGGGCTCATAGCAGGGACTCCCCTCGAGGAAAGGCTCTGATGGAAGGCTGGGAGTAGTTCAGCGTATGTCAGCACACAAATTATTTGGATTTAATGCATGCAAATAACAAATCCCATTCCTTCTCCTCCCACATGGCTCTTGTGGTGCATTGCCCTTGTTTGGCTTCTTCAACCATTCACCTTCGCTCAATATTTGGCCTGTTTTTCCTCGATCTTCCAGATAAAATCTTTTCTGCCTCCTCTCTTGTGCGATTTCTCCCCGACAACAGGAGGCCTGCCAACACATAAGACAGAGAAGCATTAACGAGCAGTTTTAACATTTTCAGACTCACTGATACCATCATAATGGCTGTTTAACCTACTTTTCTTCTCTCTCTGATTTCTGCACAACCAGGTATGCCAAAGTGACTACATAGAGTGATAACACTGGGCTCCTTTCACATCTTAACACCGCTGTACAGTCCCTGTTTGCACATTATGATATCAGAACAGAAAGTCTTTTTAGACAATGTTAAAAAGGTGGGCTGCTCAGACAACATGTTAATCCCACTTTAATTTAGCAGTCTGTTAATGTCAAGGGCAAAGACATGCATGATGGAAGGGCATACAACAAATTATTATTTTTGCACCCGCACAGATTAAATTAAGAATATGGGATGTGTTAGTTAAGCCTCTTTCACACATGAGATATATAACATTAATGGCTTTATCAATCTTTTAAAGCATTCAGTCATTGAGAAATGTGATGCATTTACATTAATGGTCCTCAGACCCTATTGAGCGATAGCTTTAAAAGTGAGCCACTGTGCATAAGTGATAATTGTCTTGATCCAGTTCAAATTAGATGCAGAAGAGTTTCATACAAGCATATTGTGGTTGTGTTAACCATGCTGAGTTTTCAGCACCTGGAGATTCTGAGATTATTGAGCAGTCAGTGTTAAAATGTTGTTGTTTTTTTATTCCTTTCTCTTCATCAGTGGTGGACACTTTTTACTGTTAATCTATAATGTTAATTTATTTTATTTAGTTCATTTTGCGCCTTGAAAAAGTTTCTGCACTGTGATTCAAAGAATTTGAGAGATAGAAATCAGGAACTAGCTCACTGATTAACTGTCTGTATTCTTGGTGGAGACAATTATCTTGAATTTCATCACTTAGAGCTTCACAGTGATGTTTGAAACCAGTTACCAGAAACCTTTTACACGAACTGGGTTCTTTTGAAGTTTTTTTTTTTCTTCTGTCATGATCATTTTTACCACAAAAATAGGGGTATTTTTATTTAGGTTCTTTCCTCTGCTCACTTCTTATCAACCACAAGAACCAGGGGCAAAATGGGGGGGTATGATTCAAAGAACTACCATATTAAGGAGGTGGTATACCTTCGAATTATTTGGAGTGGAATTATAGAGGTGGTGCAAAATATTTGGATATTTTGGATTCTTCACAGAATTTTATATCCTTATTTCTGTGTCTTCATCTTAATTTATTATCTATAAAAATTTGAATTTCCACTATCTTTAATTTGTTCAGCAACTTTAGCCACATAACCGTAACATTCAAGTCCGTCATTCACACAGAACATTGTGTTTGCAGGGAAAAACCAAAAACCTGTCAAATCAGACCAGTAAAACATAAATCTCAGATTATTTTGCAGCAGTTAAATAAAATCACTCCAATCTGAATGGAAATATTTCACCTTGAAAAAACACAAACACTTCTGTTCAGCCATCTATGTGAGATCATTCCTATTGTTTATATCAGACTGTTCTACAGTATTTATATTCTGAAGCACATAAAAATAACCAAAATGCCCCAATAATGTGTGTCTTGAGCAGATTTTAAGTATGAATGAACAAAAGCGCCGCGTCTCAATCTTCTCACAGAACCAATTTACCGATGCGGTGGCTTTATTCATTAAAGATCTATTGAAGTTACACGTGGCCACGGAGTTTGGACTGATTCTATTTGCGCTTCGGAAAGTAACTGCTGTGAAACAATCAGAGGTTTATGCTTTAAATCATCACTTTGTTTTGCTTCTTCTCTCTTCACTGCCTCAGATTCGATGGAATGACTGCAAGTCGGCCTGAAAGCTGCACGACAAACCGAGTTAGAAAATGCAACTAAAAGTGGTTATAGTGCATTTCCTGGTTTTGATGATTTAGAGTCAATTCTGATTGTGTGTATGTGCAACAGACTTGATTTATCTAAATCACCCAGAACCCCAAAGCAAGGTGGAAGTACAGCAGACCAGGGTTTAAATACTCTGTTTACTCATAAGGATAAGAAAACCTGATGCGACCAATCGAAGAGCTACATTTTCCCACTGTTTTGTGGGGGTGTGACTCTCACATCTGCACCTTTATCTGAACGGAATTCATAAAGAGACAGACAAACAGTTGTTGTGTTAAAACTATAAGATAAACTGAAAATAGGGAGTGGTCGTAGCTCTTTCAAATTATTACAAGTTTAAAGACGCCTCACTTCCCCATTCTGCTTCAATAAAACATGTTATAAACTCAGTAAAAACCTTGTAAACTGCGATGTTACCAAACTGCTGGAAGATCTTAAAAAGCTGCCTTAACATGTTTTAGTTCAGTGAAGTTTATAGACTGAAGGCGGTGAGGTGTCAAACAGCACAAAGTTTCCTGTCGGTTTTTGTTTGGGTGTGTTTTTTGACGTCGGTTTGTGAGAAAAGTCGTAGCACCATCTTGACAATGTTGGTGGTTTTGATGTCAAATGTCCTTGACTGCACTCGTCCATTAACTTTAATGTGACACAAAAGGAAGAAAAATAAATAAAAAATCAAATTCAGAGGTAAATAAAAATACAACCATCACACCAAGGCGTCTCTCCACCCTGTGAGGTATGAGTCTCTATAACATAAAAATCTGGAGTATGAACTTATGATATCTTAGAGATTTACATCATTTAGATAGTTTGGGTCAAATAGTTAAATGTTTGTGTAAAAAAGTTTTGGTCAAAGCAGTGAGTGAGTCTAGTTGTTGGAAATATTCCAGGGAAATGTCCAGAAAGTTTGAAAAATAATTAATTTATTAATCACATACTGTGTGAAAATTATTTTATAGCTACTTTGATACATAAATTACACTCAAAATTATAGTTTATGTCAACGGGAGACAATCTCTACAACTGTATGTATTCAGAAACATGAGTTACAACTATTGGAAGATGAGACGGGAACTAGAGAAACAAAAGAACCTAAAAGCTCGACATTTTCAACACTTAGAACATAAATATGCGTGTGGGGTTACGACAGTACTGCTATTTTATCTTTTTATTTCACAGATTAGATCAATGCAGGTAAGAACTGGGATCATTTTGTCCAACATTTAAACATAACATACAGTACAATCTCTAACTGCTTCTGATGTTCTCAGTTAATAATAATAATTTTAAAAAATAAATAAATAAAATAATAATAATAATAATAATAATAACAGTCTCAATATAACAAACATTTAGAAACAGCTAGAGATGAGAAAACAGTTTAAAGAAAAATAATGGGGCATAACGAAAGAAATATATTTTCCTGTCATATCACACAAGCCAAAGTATCTGAGTTTTTGGTCTGCAGAATGTTGGATGACACGCTTCTTTACTATTATCATAAAAAATAATAAGCTCAAGCTGGCAGCAGCTTTCATGTTTGCATAAAGCCCCATCTCTCTGCCCAGACATCTGTTTCATTATCCCTCCAAATTCTGCATTGTGATCCGTAGATAAATGAAAAGATTCTTGATCAGCTTTGTGCAAATTTTATTTCATTTTAATGAAGCAAATATTTACCTCTGCTTTTTGGTGTGTGAAAATACTGGAGGGGTCGATCCTGTATTAAATAACACAGAAACACCCAGTATGCTTTAGAAAACGAGACAAAAAAAATTGGCTTGGTGAAACTATCAGAGTGTGGAGAGTGATTTCTACTTGAATAAAATAAAACAATTAAAACAGGACAAACGGAGTAGAACGAAGCCAAAGAGTAACACCATTAGAGTACAGAGTGTTTCTGTAAAACAAATGTGAAAACATTCCAGGATGTGTGTAAAATTCGCAGTACAGTTTTAGAGCGTGTATGAATGTTATCATAAGAAAAGTCTAAATATTATTACATATCTTTATGCTGTATAAACAAGAATTACAACACTAAATTCCTAAAGTATTGGGACGTCTGCTTTTACGAGCACATGCACTTTAATGACATCCCGTTCTTAATCCGTAGGGTTTAACATGGAGTCGGCCTTCCCTTTGCAGATATAACAGCTTCAGCTCTTCTGGGAATCATTTCCACAAGGTTTAGGAGTGTTTATGGGAATTTCGGATCGTTCTTCATGAAGGTTGTGTGAGGTCAGCCTCGGGTGTTGCATGAGAAGGCCTGGCTCACAGTCTCTGCTGGAATTCATCCCTGAGGTGTTCTATTGGATTGAGATGAGGACTCAAGTTCCTCCTCTCCAAACTCGCATATCCATGTCCTTATGGACCTGCTTTATGCTGGTGTGTAGTCATGTTGGAACAGTAAGGGGGTTTCCTTTCACTGTGAAAAATATCATCAATTGATTTTATATATAAAACAACCAATATTTTAAAAGTATAATTTTTTTCTTTTTTTTTTTGCAAGTTTCTGGAGTGCAACCAAACTATATGTAAAAACATATTAGACATATTTATCACGAATAATTTAAGCCAAATAACTCTGATGAACAGATCTTGTATTCAAACCACACAAACAGCTTTTCTTCAGCCATTTAACTGATCAGACTGTCAGATTTGTTTTGCTGAATCAGCTATATGAAATGTGCTGGTAACAAATTAATTAAAGAGGCCATTTCACACAAAGTTCATGACTTTGTGGTTATTTCTGAGGAATTAACTTGTAATATGAAACATTTTATATCTAACAAAATGTTGTGAAACACTTAACAGACGAACTGATGAACGAGCAAAGGAGTTGTGATGAAACAAATACAGACTGTTTGACCTCGGGTGTTATCGCCACCTGCGTAGTTTGAGAGATTAAAACTGAAAGAGAAGTTGTTGACCTGTTTTCACACACACTATGAAGGTAAGAACACCTGTGGAGCTAAAATATTCAACAGAAACCTCAGAAAAACTGTTATTAAAGAGGCCCTTCCATTAAAAATGATTTTTCTGAGGTTTCTGTTGAATATTTTAGCTCCACAGGTGTTCTTACCTTCATAGTGGGTGTGAAAACAGGTCAATAACTTCTCTTTCAGTTTTAATCTCTCAAACTACGCAGGTGGCGATAAAACCCGAGTTCTCCTGAGTTCGAACGGCCGATACTTGTTTCATCACAACTCCTTTGTTAGTTAGTATTCGGCAGCTCCCACAGTTGAAACTACGCCTAGCATGCTGCTGGCTAAAAGCTGTAGCATAAGACGTAGCAAACAGGAAGACACAATGTCTGACGTTGCCATGTGCAGCAGGGCAGGAAACAGTATACCTTGCTCTGATAGGCTAGTTTGTTAGCCAATCTGAATCCAGCAAATTCGAATAGTAAATATGAACGAGCTGCTGACGAAGCAGCCTGACGGAAGGAGCCGGAACCACCCTAATTTTAACGCAGACAGATTGAAAGGTCTGTTAATCAGTGTTTCCTGACGTTTTTTAGATATAAAATGTTTCATATTACTGGTTAATACTTAAGAACTAACCACAAAGTACTGAAATGTGTATGAAATGGCCTCTTTAATAGAATGGCTTCTTTAAGGCACTTTCCAAAATTATTGTAAAATGTTAGTTTGTAACTAAAACATAATCATGATATCCAGGTTTTTATAAATTTGGAATTCTATAAAACAGATGTGACTGTCTCACACCTAAAAGATGTGGCTTAACTTTTTAAATCCAAAATAAAGTGAAAGATCAGTGATTTTCTGAGATTTTAGTTGATTTAAAACATCCAAACATGGCCAGTATAAAACTGAAATCTCTTGTTCATGCAGCTTTTTAAACATTCTACAAATGAAGATTATCTGAAGAAAAAAAAGAGAGAGGGAGCAGCCGAGCAGAGAAGAAGTGATGAGGGAAATAGAGGTCATGCCAGCGGCCCAGCATCTCGATGCCACGAGGAGAAACTTGATAGGCAACAGAATACTGGACCCGGTCACCCTTGTGCGTTTCCTTCACAGTTCCTGTCTCACACGATCCATCAGCTCCCCTTCAATCACTCTCTCAGGTGCTTACCCACTGCTATTAATTCACTCCAAATCATTACAGCCACACCCTGCATGAGCTTAGTAGTCAGTTTGTTGTATAACCTCCTGCGTTTTCACACCACTGCTGGTTAGCTCACAGAAAATGTATTAATACTGGGGACAATCACATTAGACTGAATAATGATTTTAATCCATTACAGGTTTAACAACTATAGGTGAAGAAAATGGGTTTGAACATTCAAATAAAGAAATTTCAGTCGTTTCTTTAAGTGAAAAATGTTTGATATAGGGTTTTTAAAACCTTTTCTGAGTTCTGCAAAGTGCTTCAGAATGTGTTTCTCATTCAATTATTCACACACATCACTTGTTTTCTCTTGTATTTATATGGAAGAAAACTGTTATATAAGTAGAAGAAGGTACATTGCTGAGTCAAGATAAAACTGACTTGTGGACGAACAGGAAAATATATTCTTTTGTGAATGAAAAGCAAAAGTTGAAAGACTTTAGTAGAGAGGTGAAAGGCTCGTGTTGTTCTGTTTGTAATGGTTTATGAATGAGGTGTCTAAGTGTGCATTTCTGGTCAACCGTCTAACATTTCAGAGGAGATCAGATGAGGAGCTTTGATGCAAACCGATGAGACACAGAGCAGGAAGAACAATGTCTTTCACAGCAACTGCTGGTCATAATCACATTTCCCAATTATGAGCCACTCAACCAGTTTCCATTTGCACTGACCGCTCATAAGATTAGGACGTGTAAATTAAGAAACATCTTTTTCCTGTTGAGGAAACCACAGAAACACTCACATGGATGCTGCACCAATGTAATGCACCATAAGAAAAGTGGTCATATTGTTATGGCTGGTTATGTGCATCAGACCCAGACACAGCAGCAAAAAAAGCCAATTCATCACAGCTAACCAGGCCAAGGTGGGTGGAGTAGCAGTGTGAGGGCAGGTACCTGGGAGTGTAAAATACAGCCACCCTTTGGTTCAACCTTTTTTTGATAACAGAAGCGAAGCCCCGTGAGTTAGCAGGTTGACTGAGCAGTGCTTCACCATCACTTTCAGATTTTCAAAGCAGACCTTGTCAAAAACAAATCACATGATGGAAGACTCTATTTCATCTCTGCCTCACTGATAGATGTGGCATTATTTTAGGAGGCGTTTTGGGAAGATGGAGTCCCTTTCAGCAAATTCATCTACAAAATGTGTTTTAGAGGTAGAACAACTGATCTATCAGCCTATTTGTCAGCCAGATTTTTGCAACTTTTTAAGACACTTACAGCCCAACCTGAGCATTTAAGACAGGCACATCTGTGGGCAGCACAGTGTTACCGCATTTGTCGCTGAACCTTTTTTTGTCAGAGCACTTCCTGTAGTAGGGGTGCTCCTTGATAGGAAGATGTTTTTGAGTATCACATTGAACAAAAAATATATATTTTATTTACCAAGAAACATTATCAGATGTTATTGTCTCTATTTTAGGGTCTTAAATGTTTAATTGTTTGGATTAAAATGTTGGATTTACAGTGAAATTATGGATTAAAACTCTGCTGTTGATTTAACTGCTGAAAACCTTCATTCTCACTCAAAAAGCAGCAAGTTTCTCCAAAAAAAAGCTGCCTGCAGAGTTCATTTCCCTGAAATCTAGTTGAATTATTGTTTACAAGAAATACAAAAAATAAACCCAGAGGCAAAAGAGTTGCTAATCCCTAAATCTGTCCCGCTGTTGTGTCAAGCTTAAGCTGCTGTAGTGAGACTAGAATCAAACCTTCATGTTAGACGTCAGATTTATTCCAGAGGGGTCGTTATTGTTTTGGTTTTTATTGTCAGGAAGAACTAGTTGTGACTTTTTATCTTTGCAGTCATTAGAGTTGCGTTCAAAACTCCATGTGTGTTTGAAAAAAAACAACATCAGAGAAGAAGAGACATGAAGAACAACAACTTGTCCAGACAAACAGGGACAACAGAGTCTGCTGGAGAGACAGTCCACCAAAATAAGCAGAGCACGAAATGAAACGTGTGTTCTTTCTGACATGTTTCCAGTTAAAATGCTGAAGAAATTGCAAATAAATGAATGTCACATATTTCATATTTCACCCAACAAAAAAAATCACTAGTTTCTACATACAACTCATAAATGAAGAAGTTGACCAAGACATAAAGCAGTTTGAAATGTCCAAAAAGATGTTCTCAAATAGGATTTTTTTTTTTAAATTGCCATGTTGCTTGTTCTAAAAGTACACCGTGTTATTTGTTATTTTATCATATTCGTTTTCACCTGCACTGTGTTCAATTAGAGAGAAATTGAGGTTACAGAATATAGGAGATTTAATATAGTTGAAATCATGTGATTGTAGTTTATTTACCTCAGCACAGCTGATCCAGTTTATTAATTAACAGCTGATCAGATCATCTGTAAATCACAGAAATCCTTTTCACAAGGTCTCTTTATGCTGATCCTGGTATTCGTTTGGTCATTGAATCAACACGTCGACCCATTTTTAGGACGTTACCAGCAGAACTGGACGGTTCACCAAAAGGATCCTTAAACAGATCGGGTATAAAGTCACACAATGCAAACTGCTTTGAACCCGAGCCTTCTTACGGTTGATGGGACACACATGACTCACATCAAACCTCTGAAGCTTCTTGACTCCAAATGCTATAAAATCTCTGACATGGAAAATTACAGTTTGAAACAAAACCTTTTAAACCATTTTGGTTTATTGTAGAGTTTATTGTTTAAAGTCAGTGAGTTGCTGGACTACATTAGGTGCAAATTGTTTGGCCTTGATGATTATTAGGGGGGAAAAAAACAAGATCAAAGTTGTTAATTTTACAAAAGGAGCAGAGATATATTTTAATTATTTGCATGTTAACGCTATGATAAGAAAAAAATGTATTTAAAATTCTTCTGAAATGTGCATCATCCGTTCTGAGAGTTAAAAATAATCTTAACTCTGTGTGGCAGGAGCTGTCAGGAAGAGTGTTGGAGATGTTGCCGTCTGGGGAGGATTCCAGGATTTCTTAAATCCAGCTGCTTCTGTGCAACAGGATCACTTTCAGTCAAAATGAAGCTGGCTACTTTTTGGATACAGCAATCCTAATCTTTCAATATCTTTTTCCTGTTCTTAATGAGTTAACTAACATCTCTTTTATCAGTATTTACTCTCTGACTGCATGTCAGTTTGAATTGAAAACCAAAGACAAATGGGATTGATAGCTGACCCTTCCGTGTGATAAGCAGAGTCATGTGAGGCACCTCAGATCATGCAGTTCATGAACATGGATGAAGCGCAGACGTTTTAGCAAAATGGGGGGAAATAATTGGTAAATTAAAGATGGTGATCTGCAGATCAGGATGTTGTTTATAGAGCGGATCTTCTGCTTCACGCTGGAATGTGGGGTAAAAAGCAGACAGTCAATTTCACGCTGCGAGCAGCAGACTGATAGATCAATCTCACCTTAGTGCTAATTAACACGAGGTCTTTTGCTGTTGAATCAAGTGACGCTTCCTGAAAACAATACTGCTGTCGCTAGAAATCACCATGCTTTGCTGTGCATATGTCATGGAACTAGCCAACCATCTCAGAAGGCCTGTGTGATGAGTCAGAGCTTTGTGGTCACCCCACCTCTCGTCAGAATCATATGAGATATAGGTTGCAGGCGGAGAGATAATCAGCTCCGTTCAACAGTTTGTGCTGCTTCGTGTTCACCATTTGACCCCAAAAGAGCAGATTGTTTTACAACAGTGATGACTTTCATACCTCAACCTGAAACTCCATCTGCACACATCATCTGTTTTTAGAAGTTTTCTCGTGGCTCAAGACTTCTTAAACATACACAAATAAAAGCAAGTGCAGCAAATCTGTTTCTTATTTGTGCTTCTGGAAAGAATTGAATGAAACTTTCGAAAAGCAAACACTGGATGTACAACTACAACTGATTAACTGTTGGTTTCAAGCTGCTGCCACAACAAATCAACCTTAGCCAGCACAAAAATGGCAATAACTTAAAGAGGCCCTTCCATTAAAAACGATTTTTTCTGAGGTTTCTGTTGAATATTTTAGCTCCACAGGTGTTCTTACCTTCATAGTGGGTGTGAAAACAGGTCAACAACTTCTCTTTCAGTTTTTATCTTTCAAACTACGCAGGTGGTGATAAAACCCGAGTCCGAACAGCCTGTATCTGTTTCATCACAACTCCTTTGTTCGTTAGTATTCATCAGCTCCCGCTGTTTAAACCACGCCTAGCATGCTGCTGGCTAAAAGCTGTAGCATAAGACGTAGCAAACAGGAAGACAAAATGTCTGACGTTGCCATGCGCAGCGGGGCAGGAAACAGTATACCTTGCTCTGATAGGCTAGTTTGTTAGCCAATCAGAGTCCAGCAAATTTGAATAATGAATATGAACGAGCTGCTGACGAAGCAGCCTGACGGAAGGAGCCGGGACCACCCGAATTTTAACGCAAATAGATTGAAAGGTCTGTTAATCAGTGTTTCCTGACGTTTTTTAGATATAAAATGTTTCATATTACTGGTTAATACTTAAGAAATAACCACAAAGTCCTGAAATGTGTATGAAATGGCCTCTTTAATCAGTTTTAAAGATACTGATCTAAGATTGGATGTTATAGTAGCTGAGAGTCACTCGCAAAACACACCTTGACTGCTAACAGATTGTAGAAGGTTTTAGAAAACTGCATGAGATCATGCGTAACGTTATTTTCAAGATTTGATCCAAAACCTCGATAACTTCATTGTTTGTGGACTTAAGATGGTAGTATAAAACTTTGGTCACACACATTCCATTAAGGAATTCAAGTCCTCTCATTTCATTTGAACAAGAAAAACAATCAGTTTGATAACTTTTAAACCTGGATGGTCAAAAATCTGAGACATTTAAAACATGCACGAATCAGGTGAAGCTGCTTATTCGTTGTGAACGCACCAAATCAAAAATAGAGGTTGAAGCTAAGTCAAACATTTCTTGAACACTTATTTATAATCTCATAATTATTATTTCAGCGTTTTGTCTTGGAGTTTTTTTGACACGCCGTCCTTAAAGCAGTCTTGAGAGAAAGATGTCTGTGTACTGTACATGTTTGAGGATACTGCTTGTTCGCTGTGTCAGACAATGATGGGCTGTGTTCTCACTGCCGTACTCCCCTCAAAAACAGTGGGCTGTTCAGAGGGTAGGGACGGGTTTGGTGGGAGGGGTGAGGTCTCTGCATGCTACATGCTTTTCGTGATAATGCTCTGTTTAACGCTCCTGATCTCAATGGCTGTGTTCCCTCTTCTCCAATCCAGCGGGTCACACTGAGTCACAAGGCCGGCCGGAGATGACAATGGCACGTTTGTGCACAGCCTGGGATACGGGTCTGATGTGAAGGGATGAGATGGCTCAAGGTGGACACGAGAGCACACACATCTGTTACGTGTTAATTATCAGACATATCCCTTTTTTACACCGCGTTTGTCACGTTTTAAACGGTTTAATCTACACGCTAAGGCGCGCTTCGGCTAGATATTTACTGGTATCTTGACAGATGAGATAAATGTTTTCTGCAACTGAAGGAAATTGTGGTGAACAGACATTTTCAGGTTTCTGCAACCCACAAACATTATCTGTAGTTAGTGATTTGATATATGAAACAGGAACAGGGGGTGGGGGGGGGGACACTGCAACAGATGCAATGCTATGACAGCCATTATTCCGCCCAGCTGAGATTTAATCTATCAAGGCTTTGAGAACAATATGAGAGAAAGCTGCTTAAATTATTAAGAGTGAAACAACCTCCATCTTGAAGCAGATACTTTCTGCAGAAAGCTTGAAGCAAATCATCACACGGTTTTTAGATAAACTAAACATGCATCTTCATTGAGTTAAATTTAATTACCAGAGATAATAAAATACTGCAGTTTGTCTGTAGATATAAAAACTACAGGTTTAAATTAGAAATATAAAGTGAAGTTTTAGAAAAGAACACGGACTTCTCTACAAAAAAAAAACTTTAAAATCAAGGCACGTGTTTAAGTAACTTTAAAATTTATAAATATATTGATCATACTGAGTTTAGGTTGTTTAATGATTTATTTTTGCAGATTTAATCTAAAATGTTACACTTAAAAAAAACGTCTTGTTGAATAAAAAGGAAAGAGAAACGTGTTTATTTTGTGTCCACACCCAAAACAAATGATAATAGTGAACAAATGTTTTGTTCTTTGTCTCGTCAGTTTTCATTTTGAGGAGAAATAGTAACATTAATATTTACATTTTTTAATTTAAATTGTTTTTTTTATCACGTTTAGTGCACTTTTAAAACAGTTATGGGATCCAAAATGGAATTTTATAAACTTTTTCCCCCTTTTTTTGAGATTGATGACTCAGCATCTTTTAGGAATGACTCAGCTAATTTACTACTGCTGGTTTTAAAACTTAACTGTGCTAGTTGGATTATTTAAAAGTAAATTATTGAGTAGAACTAACAAACTAGTTTTCAACTCAAACTCACATGGTGTAAATTTATGATAATCTAACAATACCCGTACCTACCCAAAATGTTTTAAATCCACTCCAAAAGGCTGTTGACACAGTTCAAAAGTATTAAATTATATAAAGATAAAAGAAAAGAAATGTGTTCCACATTTTATTTGTGGGCAGTTTTTTGTGTCTTCGGTCAAATTTTGATGTTTGTTGTAAAAGTTTGTGTTAAAAAGCTTCACAGTAACTGTTGAGGGTTATTGACATTCACCAGTCTCAAGACACTTTCAGTTATTTTCCTGGAAAAACACACCTGCATGCCCTCATCAAAACAAACCACTTGTTTTGCGGTAAACTTCGTTTTTTTTTTTTTAATTGCATTGAGATTTCAGACTCCAAATCAGATTGAATAATCATGTGTTCATGCATACAAACATACTGAACCCTGAATTCTTTGATTCCTGACTCTAACCAGTGTAGTAGGCCACAGCGCTCCCTCATCCTCCCCCTCCATATCCACCACCTTCTTGTTGTCATATGACTGCTGTTATGTGTGTGCAATGGAACACAAAGTTTCTCTGTTAGTCCCCTTTGCTCTGCCCTCTCATCACTCAGATTGGAGAGCTGGAAGTATAAGGCCCTCACACTCGCCGGCCTCAGGAAAACAGACAGGCCCCTGTGTGCAACAAAGATTAGAAAAGAGGGCAAAGAGAAAGAGAGGGATGAACTGAGCCTATGTTGTTTTATGTAACACTAAAAGATAACCTAATCCTCTCTCGTTCTCACAAACCGTTCTAAGATTTGGTTCAATTCGACCCCGATGCCTTGCTGTTAAGTCATTTATTAGTTCTGTCTGCAGCAGTTTCTAGCTAACAGAAATGGCTGCCAGAGAGATGACTGTTAGAAAATGACACTTTGTCCAGATACCTGGCTGAGACGGAAGACCAAAAACAAACAAACGCAGAGCCAGCGGAATCAGAAGAAAGTGCTGTCAGAACATAAAGACTGACAAACACGTCCGACCGTTGCTTTTTACAAAATAAAATCAGTTTTCATGGAAATCATAAGAATTCCGTAACAATTCTTCTGCTCCCTCTTGAGGAAATAAATGACATCTTGAATTAATCATTTTATTAAGCAGGCTGCTGAGGGAACGACGTCCGTCCCCCTTGGCACTCAACTGTAATAGAGCTGAGTTTAATTGTCCAGGCTGCTGGTTTGCTCACCTACAAGGTTAAAAATGGCTCAAAGTGCACCGGACTGTGACGCTGGTCTCCTCCTGTGAGAGAACCGCTACCTCAACAGCCGCTGTCACTTTAAAATCGAGTCTGTCCCTGCTGTCCCCTGTCATTATGTCACACATCAGAATGGAGGTACAGAAGAGGTGGAAGGAGGTCATCTCAGCATAGGGTTTGCCACAACATTGATTCCATTTCTATGTGAATAAAGGCCTCTTGATTTGCAGCATACGGCATCACATAATTCCAATAAAAAGGAGGCAAAATTAGCTGATATGGTTGGAGGAATGCTGCTACGTTGTTGGTTTGCTAAATGTTTGGTTTAATGGAACTATTTGGTCTAAAATTGGGGGAAATCTCTCCATTCCGGCATTCAGATGTATTCATGTGTGTGACTTTTGTATTTCACCCTGGTCCATTTTACATTCATCATTTTAAAGCCAATGTCACCAGTGACCTCTTACGCGTTACTTTAAAACGGTGCAGAAACTGAACATTTTTCAACTTAAAAGATAAATTAGATGTCAGGGCAGCTTTCAGGACCATTTATAGCTTTTGTGCTACGGCCGACGTGACCTTGTTTTGTCTTCAGATGGTTACCAACCCGTCACTGAGACAGCACAGAAAGATAGAGGAAAGAGAGCGAGATCCCCACCAGATAAAAGCACGCAAGGACACAAAGAGACCTACAAAAGATTGTTTGTATGCTAAACAATTCATGTTGCACTGCCAGTTCTGATTCTCACTGCTGCGTTACAGCCCACAGATTTGAGGTTTTCTTCCAGTTACTGATGTGGCAACAACATCTTCCCATGATGGTTCAGTAAACTGTGAATTTTGGCTACAAAAATCACATCTCAAACCCTTTGACATCTTAAATTGCTTCAATTTTTCATAAAAGGTGGAAATGTGGAGCTTGGTTAATACTCAGCTACTCGTGTTTGTAACACAGCTGTAACTTGAGTTTGCAGTTGGAACACTGGAAGCCTCATTTTCCCATCTTTATTTCATTAATCTGATTGGGCAACATTATAATTGGTTAGGGAAAAGTATACATCAGATATTTACTTAAGAAGGAAAGATGTGGTTGGATTTCCACCATCTTTGTCTCGATTCAGGGATGTCTCAGGGCCTGGTGGGGCTCTCACACACTCATCCAGCATTCTTTCTTTGTCACATGCTCAGAATCGCTCTGTCTTTCTACCACAGTGAAATTATCACCAACCCCTTCCATCCCACCACCACCACCGCTGCCACCTCCCTTCCAGCTCATCCATCTGATCTGTGCCAAATCTTCTTTCCTTCTTTCTCCCTCTTGCTCTCTGCTGCATCAACCTCCGCCCCTCTGCCCCATCTGCCTCCCTACTGTTAACCCCCCCCCAGCCCCTCAACCGCTCCCTGCACTACTGCTCTCTTTACCCTCCCTCTTTCAATCAAGTTACACAAACACACAAGCAATTACACATGTTCCACTAATACGCCAGTCAAAAGAAAATACAATAAAAAGCTCTCGTAAAGGCAGCGGATGTCACAACCAGTCTGTTTCGCCTGCCGAGTAGAGAACGTGCTCTGCTTTTTGCTGCTTTCATCTTCAAGATTTACAGCACTGATGCAAATAAATTCCAGTTCAAGACGATGGTTATCATTTGATGCTATTTGACTTTACAGAACAGCAAACAGCAAGCTCCTTTGGCCAAATCCTACATTGTTCCTGGCCACATTTTGCTGTCTTATCTCAGCCCCTGCTGAGACAAACTCCTCAGGATTTGTGTACCTCCCACTGCATATTCACATTCAGCATCTCGTAAAGCCCAGTTGTAAGTGCTGAGCACCTTATTGTGTGATGGCGGTTTTTACTCTCCTTGTTTTTTCCCCTCTTTCCAAAGCTTATGGCCTGGACAGAGATCAGAGTCATTCACACATAGACACACACACACACATCGTCGATGCATCCTCCACTTGTCCTACATACAATAATTATGTAAACTAAGTACTATGTTCATATAAAAGCATTCTATAAGAATCAAGGATGCTCCAGGGAGATGATGAGTCAAATTGCAAGAGTAAAATAGCAGCGTCCATTGGCACTGAGCTAAGAGGGTGGAGGAGGGGATTGGACAGGCTGCCTGCCTGACTGCCTTGGTGCCATCCCTGTAACATCACTTTCCCCATTTTCTCAGTCAGCTTTTACAGAACGACCACAGTAAAACCTCCTCTTGGAAGCACAAAGGAAAACACCCTGAAAATAAAACAACCACAGTGAGAATAGCCAGACTTACCGTGCTCACAAGCCAGCATCCATTTACAAAGGATACTGCAGACAAGCCCTTTGCAGGGAGAGAAAGCCTCTGTGCAATCCACCTCTAGTCCCTCCGCTTCATCTTCATACCATCCTCATATTTACAGGCTCTCGCACATAAACACACGCGAGCACATCTCTCTACGTGTGTGTCTTTCAGCGGGCCTCTTCCTCTGTCTTCTAAACGTCTGTGTTCTATATCCTCTCTCGCTTGCTCCAAGGCAGTTGAGACACTGCAGCGATGGGGGTGGAGGGTGTGTATATATGTGTGTTTGAGTGTGTCAGAGACAGAGAGGCAGAGAGAGGGAGTGCAGGGTAGAAATGGAGGGAGGAGTCAGCAGGGATAGAGAGAGAGAGAGAGAGAGAGAGAGAGAGAGAGAGACGAGGCGAAATGGTCAGGATTAAATCATGAGAGTAGCAGAGGGCTATAGAGAAAACACACTTTGACGGCTGCAGCATCTTTGTTTCTCTGTGTTAAAATATACATTGGTAGTTAAGGAAGCGGAGCCTCTGCAGGGCAGAAATGAAAGTAAAACAGTGAGTAGATCAGTTCCTTCAGGGTGTAACATGCCTTGTGACAGGCCAGCGCTGGGGTTGGTTGGGATTTCATTGATGACTGAAAAAATATACAAGGCAGGGAGGGAGGGAGGGAGGGAGGGAGGGTGGTGGGAGGAGAAGGGGAACGGACAGGGAAGAGGAGAGGAAGGGAGGGGTAAAATGACGACAAAGAGAATGGGAGGCTGGATGATGGTGTAATGTGCTGTTTCCGTGCCAACTGTTTCTGTGACAGTGGGAGTATTTCCTTTATTGCTATTGGCTATAACCAGGAACTGATAGAAGCTTGGGTAAATAAGGCAGCACGAAAAGGGTGTGAATAGATGGTTTCTCCTGTGCGTTTCTTTCTCTTTGACAACAACTGTTAAACACATAAATAAATCAATCAGTGAGATAATGTTCAACCTGGACTGGAGCTGCAAAAAAATAAATAAATAAATAAATAAATAAATCCATCCGTGAATAATGAGGAACAAAAAGTTCCCCTCTGTTGCGTGATTGTTTTTTCTCTACACATGCAGCCAAAGTGTGTAAAGAGACTCCTCCCTTATTTATATCAAACACATGCCCAAACACACTCTGTCCAGCAGGATAAATCCCTCAGATCAGGTTGCTCAGGGTGTGTGGTGTAATGCAATTGCCTGGACACCTACCCTGGTGTCATAAACTATGAGATAATTAATCGGCTAAAGGCCAGAGCAAGCACACATCTGGTGGGGGTGAGCAACTTGCTACTCTATGACCTTTCATTTGGGTCTTTTAATTTGTTAAGCTGGTGGTGTCATATCCCCTCGATGTTTCTCCTGTTTTATCATATTTTTTACTCCAAACCATAAGTAACGATCTTGAATCCAAACATCCACTCACTTCTTCTTTTGTGGCCTCTCAGTTTCTGTGTCGTTGCAGCAAGAATTTCAAGGAAAAAAAAAAATGTGACAGAAAATCAAATACTATAAATCACACACATGCCTTGAAACTCTTAAAACCGTCTGCGTTTCCCGTTTAAAATCAGACACATTTATGTGGGAATTCAATCCTTTAAATGAGAGATCAGCACTTCAGTTCTATAGTTGTTGATATTTCTCGTACAAAATGCCTCGAAAAGGTGGAGAAATGTTCTAGAACAGAAGCATTTAAACAACACATGCTGATTTTGCGTTCTCATATAAAAAGCATCAGCCTTTACTTGACACGAGGATCCAGCTGACAGATTTCTTTGGGGAAAAGAACCTGAGAAGTTCCTGATAAGCACATGATGGCAAAATGCCATGTGTTTGTTTAAAAACCAGTCTGCCTCTTAAAAGGTTCTCAAAATGTCTCCAGTGTTTGGTAAACAGGTCACAGACTTGTGATTTAACATTAGTCACTGAATTTCCTTTTAAAGAAAGAGTCCAATAACAATTACACAGCTCCTTTATAAAAGAAAGAAAAATCTGTGATCCAGGTTGATGGTTAATACATTTACAACCGTTTAATATGTGATGCAGACAAAAGCTTTAAAGAAATTGACTAGGAAGCTAAAATAAAAATAAAAAAATATAGTTTTGGGTGGTTTGATGAGCTATCAGCAATCATTGTTCATAACTTTTCCACAAAATCCAAATTCTAAAGATTTGAACTATCATTTCAACTTGATATTTAACATACATCTGGGTGGGATTCTAGTTCCTCCCTGTAGAGTTAAAGTTGTAATATTGTATCAAACTAAACAAAAAATAAATTTACTTCAATTAAGTGATAAAAAACTGACTGACTTTTTGGATGAGAGAGAGAATAAAGCAGCATGACTGACTTAAAAATCCCTCACCTCTAAACAACCACAGAAAATCTGTTTATACTTTCAATTGAGCATTTACTTTTAAACAATTATTAGTTTTAGCAACTTCTTTGCATGCACAAGTTCATTTTGTGTTTAGTTTCTCAAAGTATCTGTTTGACCCTTTTCCTTCTTTAGAACCCTGACTATCATTTTCTTGTCTCTTCAGGATTGGATCCGTGTCTCTCCCAGCTTCCCAGCTCACTAATCCTTAATCCTGTAGAAATCGGTCAGGCAGAATGAGCCTGCTTTGATCACACTCTCATATCACACGTGCTAAAAGTGTCAGCACACCCGGATCCCACAGAACCCCAGAGCCCAGAGGGAGAGCTTCAAACAGGCGTTCACCCCCCGCCCCCTCCGGACTCTGCATGAGAGCAAAGGCTGCAGAGTTCCCGTCTCGACTGGAGGCAACAGACTCTTACATAAGGTGGTCCTTTTTTAAAATGTAGCAAATATTTGCATTGTGACTTGACACCATTTGGCTGTGATGACACCTACGCTTTTCCTTGTGAACTAAGCTTGTTGTAATAAACGAGATCAGCAACCATTTGCAGCTGAGAAAAGAGATGTGAAAGTCACTTGTGTTTACATTAAAGGTGTCCCGAAGAGCCGTATTGTTCCAGTATTGTTCTAGATGGTCGTAGATAACATGACTGAGTGGGAGACTCGTTACAAAAATACCTTTTTTTAGCTCTGAAAGGACACTTTGTGCTAAGATACACAAACTTGAACAACCTGTTGTGTGTTTTAGATTCTATCAGTTTTCAGACAGATTATTGACTTGATATATTTACAAGTTATAAATCATTTATTCTTTTCAAAGTTTGCAAAGAAAAGTAGAAGTTCAGGATTTAATTTCCACAGCAAATTAAACGTAAATGGTACAAACAGATTTTCCTTTTCTCTTTTTTTAACAACCAGATGACCTAGGCTGGAACTGGCCCCAGATCCACAGCACTGACAGTGTGTTCTTTGACTTTTTTTTTTTGTTTAATCAGCTCAGACATGTAGTCAGGTGTTTTAAATCAGTCAAAGAAATGAGGAAGTGAGCAGAGTTAGTCAGTGTTTACAGGATATGCAACATCGGACATACAAGCCACCTGTTGCAATGAACTTGATTCTTCTTCTGTGGGAAGAAAACTGGTTTTTCTTTGTGTTTTATTGTCTTGGGGTTAAAATGTTTCAGATGAAAACTTAAATATTATGAGAAATGTATTTCTTAATGAAAATATGAATGGATTTCTATGATAAATATATAAATATCTGTCATCATCCCCCTCTTTCTGACTGTGGAGCATTTGTTTACATGGGAATGATGACCTCTAGTGGCCAAACTGATGTGCTACGTCACTAAATTTGTGTTGTTGATTTACATGGAAAAAAATAAAGAATACTTTAACTTTATCATGTAAAAAATAAAGTGTTTTTATGTTTTAACATAAACATGTCAAACATATTTACATGAGTCAAGCCAGAGATGCAGTTTATTGCAATGTGGTGATGTTTATGGTAACTGGACTTTATGAGTCATTATAATTCTAAGAACAGTGTACTGAAAGACTGTCCCGGTGTCATACATTCCTCAGACTTATAATATGCATCAGTTAGGTCCCAAAACAGCCTTCTTTCATTTACGGCTCTCAGTAAAGGTAAATCCCTGCTTCCTTCTTGAAAAGTTATTCCTGCTTTCAGTATAAAATCCATAAATTCTGATCCTTTGTACAGAGGCTTAAATCATGTTTTTTTTTAATCATTTTTAATATTTTCTTGTTTATTTTTAAGGTTTTTATTGTCTGACCACGTTAATTTCAGGATCTTGTATTCAGTGTGAAAACTGAAGATGTTTTTTGCCGCCCTGACACCTAAACAGAAAAGTAGAGGTGATCACATGGTTTAAGCTGCAGCTTCAAATTTGTGGAATTATTTTCCTCTTCTAGTGAGATCATTTTAAAGACACTATACTATAAGACCCACTTTTATTCACTGTGCTGAATGTGTTTATTCCATTTATTAATACTGACATCACCCTCTGTGTCTTGACATTTATTTTACTCCTTTTCATGCTGTGTTTCACTCTTTTTTTTTTTTTTTTTTGCTGTGCTGCACTTTGGCACAGTTTTTGTTACTTATAAAATTTAGTAAAAGCATTGACACCTATACCTATCCCTTGTGTTTAAAAGTCAGATACCTTCGGTCAGTCTTTGCTCTGCCCTGAGGCTTCTCTCCTGTGAGAAGTGGCAAAAATGCCTCATCAGGAAAAACTCAGCCGATATCCCGATCAGATGTCCCAACCTGCTACTTCGAGGCTTTCCTAGAAGCCTCTGAATAAAAGGTGAGGCTTTCCAAGAATCCATCTCCGTCATCCTACAGGGTAGAATCAGACACTCCACAGGAAGAGCTCATTGCTAACACTGACATTTGTGATCTCATGCTTACATTAATCATCTACAGCTGATGACTATAAATGAGGGTTGGAATGTAGCTCAACTAGTAAATCATCATTTTGACTCCATCTTAACTTCAACATACTCATACAGCTTTACGCGTGCTGATCTTGTACTCCAACTTAAACCAAAGACACTTAACCTCTTCCAGTGGAAACGCCATCTCACCTAAGGCTCAAGCTAAGAGCTGCTAATTCTATGAAACCTTCAGTTTTAGATGTCTCCAGTATCAATTGAAAGTCTGCTTGATAAAATCAACAGAATCAACTCGTCTGCAAAAAGTTAAATATTATTCTGAGCAATCAAAAATCAAGTTCCAAAGCAGCTTAATGTGTTTTGTTTTTTTTGTTTTTTTTATTTATTCAAGAGTTTAGCAGTTTTCCACTCCCCTTCAGTCCATCTCAAAAGGCCTGAAAACCACTTTCTCCTGTCTGCAAACCGAATGGAGACACTGCCATCTTGAATATCTTGGTTATCCACAGCACAATCAGAGACATGTGAATTTATCAGATTGTTGTGTCAAAATGCTAAAAATATCTCATAGTATTGTTTAGTTTTCAGATACAAAACCTCCCTATTAGAAGTGAAGAGGAAGCTGTTTCAAAACACTGGCTTGTCATTCTGGTTAGCCAAGATCTGCTCCAGTCAAGACCTGTATTTTTTCATACTTTGACTTTCATTTGTTTTTCATTTGTTCTCACAGTTTGGAAAAGATATTTATTTAAATCCCTTAAAGGCTCAAGCAAAAATCAAGACCAGGCTTTAAACACATGATGCCACATCATTAGACTGTTTGCCAAAGACTCACAAGGTGAAATCTTCTTCCCCATCAGAACTTTAACAGAATCTATGAGAGATGTGCTGGTTATCCAGACAGAATGGTGCCACTGGATCCATTCATTTTTAATATAACTGTCCGTGCAGCTTTTTATATTGAATCTGATCTATCGCTGTCCAACTCAGTCTTACAAAGAGGCTCTTTTTTTATATCAAATCATACATTAAACCACACGTTTCTGGACTTTTTAAAGTCTTTGAAACCTCCATTCTTCAAATTTTCTGGACTCGCCTGAACTTCTTCAGGGTTGTGGGGGGCTGGTGCCTGTTTCCTGTTTTTGGGGAAAAGGTGAGATGCAACATGAACAGTTGTAATCCAACACCGGTAGTCTTTTAGACGGTTATAAAAAACAAACACAGTGTGGAGTTTGCATGGATTGCTGATCACAGAGCAATGTGAAGACAAACAACCACACTAACACCTGGGGCCGGTTTAGAATCATCAGTTAACCTGATGCACAAGCTTTAAAACCCTGACAATGATTTTTACACAAACTCTTTCTAATCTTTGAAAACTACTTGAAGTTTCATTTCTAGACTTGTTGGAAACAAACATTTTAATTTTTGATTGCAGCTCTTGAGAGATTGCCAGCTGAAATCTGAACTCTCAGCTGTTTCTAATTTGTGGTTGCATGTTTTGTGTGCACACTCACTGTTCTGCAAACAGCCATGACACATTCTCCTTATCGAATACATTTTCCACTCTTTTTTGACTTTTTTAACCAGAGTGTAAATAAGATTTTTACCACTTTAATGCTCCAACAAAGACCAGCGTTTTCCACCCAAATCTCTCCTGATTTGCTAACACCAACATAGTATGCATGATTATCATGTGCACTAAATTATTCGCGGTATGTTAGAGGATTTTGTCACATCTAAAGAGACTGTGACAGTCGTGACACTCGTGATTACTGAGAATCCCTTCAGCATCATATAAGATGTGTTTATCTGTTCAGTTTAGCAGTTAGCTGACAGGGAATCTTCATCATCTCGTGATATGGTGCTTTTAAATCTGATGTTACTGAAGATGCAACAGCATGGACATTTTTAGAACTTATAGTAAAGTAAAATATACCAAAGGTTAAAGACAAGTCAACATTTTTGCAAAGTAATATCAAAAGTGGTTTATGTCTAGTTTAGTTGTGTGAAATAATTTGGAATTTATCTGTTGCTGTTAGATTAATGAGGCTCTGTAACTTTTATTTTTTGGTTACTGAAAACAGATTGTATGTAATCTGTAAGAAAATAAGCTCTTTGCAGACATTGTTAATTCCCACAGTCTTTAGGGAATCCCGTGGACCGTCTTGTAAACCCTAATGGCCTCATTATCCACACTAAAGACTTTGACTTGCTGGGCATCAGCAAAGATCCATAAGGAAATTCTCAAGTTCCAAATGTAACTTTTTGGTGTGATTTTCAGATATTTGGACTCTATTTGTAGCTGTAATGTTCAAACCTAATCCATCCATTTATCTGTCAATCTATCCTTTTCCTCAGCAATAATCTCCAGCTCCTCCTGAAGGAAACCGAGGTAATCCCAGACTGGACAGGTTTTTTTTCCCAAAAATATCCAGAGGGAGGCAATTAGAAGCTATCCTGATCAGATGTCCAAATCACCTGCTCTGATTGTTTTCAATGTGGAGAAGCAGCAGCTTTACTTTGTTCTCATTGGCTGAGCTTCTCATCCAGGCTGAACTCCCTTCACAGAACTTAATTTCTGTCGCTTGTATCTGTGCTCTCGTTGTTTTGGTCGTTATCCAAATCTCATGACCACAGGTGAGTGTTAGAACCAAGAGTAAGCGCTTCGCCTTTTGGTTTAACTCTTTCTTTACATCAACAGTCTGAAGCAGAACCTTCATTGTTATTAACAGACAGCTCAATCTGCCAACACTTAATGAACAAGATGCTGAAACACCTTAATCCTCCATCTTTAATAATCAAGAGCCATGGCCTCACTCTAAAAGAAGCAGACATATATACTCATCTGCTAAAGGTACAGATGCAGCACTGAGGTCTCTAAACTAGACATCCTCTTCTCCATCAACATGACTCAAGATCCTGTCCATGAGCACCACAAACAGGATCTGCGACACTCAGAGTGGCAGCCCTGGAAAAGTCACACTGGAAAACCAATTTGACTTTTGTTGAAAATATAAACACAGGTGTTGCTTTGGCTTTACAGGAACAAGATGGCCCACAACAGTGACTCTGGCACTACAGAATCCTTCTCAAAAAGCCAGTCAGCTGAGATGAATCGAGCATTGGATCAGGATGCCTCCCAGTCCCCTCCCTTTGGAGGCTTTCTGTGCACAGGGAGGAGACCTGCAGGCAGATCCAGAATTTGCTGGAGGGATCATATATCCTTCCACGAGCTGGGGAGAGGGTTGCCCAAGCAACCTGACCTTGGATAAGCAGAAGAAAATGGATGAATGAATGTTGGACAGGTTCTGATATTGCTCAGCTGCTCAGTTTTAGCCACAGATCTTCCCTGTTGTTAAATTGTGTGTAGACTATTACACCTCACCCTCTGGAAAACTTCTGATGACCTCCTGGCCCATCTTCCTTTGCCTACATCTGGCCAGAATTTCCACTTGTGAACATAAAAATGTAACAGGCAGATGCCAGTAAATGTACAATCCCCATTTATTACCCTGCAAAGAAAAGTATGATCTGCATTTTTTATTGCACAATATTACAGCTTTACCAGTCCAGCATAAACTGCAGAAAAATACTTAAGCATTTTTCCCAAAGCAAACAAACTCCATACTGACAGTCTCAGTCACTGTTATTTCTAAAAACTGAGTATGAAATCTATCTGGAATCAAACTGTTTAGCAATTCTATAAAATACATTTATTTATATTTTTATATAGCAATACATTCACTCCATTTTGTTGGATTTTTGTCTGATTGGCTGCAGTCCTGCCAGATAAAAGGAAATAATTGTTTTCAGTGCTGAAAGCGTTCAGTGCGCGTCCTCAGCAGGGTGATTTTGCGCGTTCCCGAGGCTCGCCATAGAAAACAAAGCTGAGCGTCTTCCATATCAGCTAAGGGCGCAGACGTGAGGAATATCTGAATTTATTCTGGATACATCAAACGGAATATGGATTTACAGCGGGTGTAGCATCGTTGCAGACCGAGCCTTCCCGGCTGGGGTGACAGCAGGACATTACCGACGAAATTAACATCTGTGCTTTTTTTCACGGGGTGCTTTGTCTTGTCCACCTAACCATAGCAAACCATCATTCTCATTTCAATTGCAAGAAATTCAGCTAGTGATTACTAGCTGTAGCCGGAATGTATCATCATGTTGTCACCTAAAAATAACTGCTAGGACGGCGGATTGTAAAGGAAAAGCTGAAATCCTTTCCTGGGTCCCAACGGGCTGACACCGGGACCTGAATCTGTGTTAGCCAAAGCCGCGGAACCCACTGTTTTCGGCGATATGGCGGAGCAAGGCTACTCATCCTGGTGAGTGCGCACAGCTTTTGCGCTACCGATTAGTAGTAGCTAGCTACCTAATGCTAGCTGCTGCCAACTCCGACTGCAGTATGTCATGAAGACAATAAATTACTCGCCCTTTTTTGTATAAAAATACTTGTCTCATGACACCAACAGATTCATTAGCATCTGTTACCGTGTAGTGACCAAGAAATCGCCCACACACACGCGCAAATATTTTCATAGTGTTTCATGTATCGCTAACGGCTAACTTTATCCTGCTAGCAGCAGTTAATGTTCTGCTAACTTTAGCTGCAGTCAAATCCATTGATGCTATTGTGAACGAATGCCAAAGAGCGAGGTTTATAGACTAATTTGATTTGGTAGAACATGTATTATTCTGCTGTTTCTAATATCACAACAGGCTGGACAATTACACGTTTGTTTAATAATATAAGGTAGCATAGTTGACGTTAGCCGTTTTAGCTAGGTAGCGTTTTGTCGTCGAGCGACTGCAAACAGTAACAAAGGTTATGCTAAACTAGCATCCAGTTATGACACTAATTTTCCAGGTTTTTGGTTCAGCTTGAGTTCTAACTGGTTGTCACAAATGAAGTGTTTTGAATTTGTTAAACACACTTGTCTAAAGGCTGATTTATGTTGTCATACTTGAATTTTACAGTTTGATTATGTGTTGACTCGACGACGAAACTTGTTTACGTAAATCGTTACCCCATGAATGAAAATTGGCTTTTTATATGAAGGCCTGATTTATTCAGTGTCGGTTTATAATTTTTACTGAGTTGAGTTTGTGTGAAATTTTAAAACACTGCATTCTGTAAATGTTGTCTAAACAGTCCAGGTCCAGGAAAAACAATAATGAAAGGGGTTTGAGATACATTGTTTTGAGTTGTTTTATTGGTTTATAATTTTACTGTCAAGAATTTCATCAAAACTATCCAAGTACAAAGATTTCCTGTAAACACCACTCATAGTGACTTTGTGAAATAGATGGTTTTATTGACAGCATGTAATAAAGGTTTGAGGAACTGTACACAAGAACCACAACAAGTCAAATAGTCCTTACGTTCAGATAAAAGATGACTTATTTTTACACAACTGATATTTAAATCGATCATCTGACAGTTCTGGTCAAATTTGACCTAATTTAATTTGGTTAGAAGGAAAGTTAAAAATATATGTTGTGTTGAGGATGATTTAAGTATCTTTAAACAGGGAATTTCCCCTTTTTACACTATTTTTATAAACCAGTTTCAGATGTTAAATACTGCAACTGTGGTCTGTCAGAAGCTCTTAAAATCATCCGAGAAACCAAATAATCTCCAACATGACTCCCTCTTTAACACAGTCAGTATAAGTGTAAACTATTGTAAGTGTAAACTGGAAACTAGCTTATTTTCAAGCATCTCCCCTGTAATCTCAAATATTTGATTTCTTGTTGGGTTTTGGATTATTTTTTTCAATGTTTAATTTGAATTTTAACATCCTGATTATAGAGTTTCACTCAAACTTGCTTTGAAAAACACAAGAAGCAATTATCTACATTGTGGTTCGATCCCAACATGTGAGAACACACTACATGTTAAGCTTAACATCTTGATTGACCTGATTAACTCGATATTCAAAGCACACCTGAGCTTTTGAGTAAAGTATTTTAAGGATTAGTTTTATTTATGGAACATGTTTCCATTCACGGTCAAGTATTTGCATTTTGAAGTCAATGCTTTTACTGGGTTGTGAGTTTGAAATGTATTTTACTTACTGATGCAAGCAAATCAATTTGATGTTCATTGCGATACATTCTGCATGCACTTAGTTTTCAGTTTGTTTTTTTCACTAATTTACTCCATTTCCTGTCAGCTCTCATCAGTGAGAAAGAAAACTGTAATAAGGACACAGAAATCTGGAGAAAAGCTACGAATACAATTATTTTAAGTCAATAATCACTTTGAACTGAAATTAGTAAAAATGATTTCAGCTTCACAGGTTAGAGCTGCTGAAACAAACTGCAACATTTCTACAGGTGCATTTAGTTTAAAGGAAATCAGTGACAAAACTTGTTAGATTTGCAACCAAATACAGTGAAACCCCGTCCTGTGGACACCCCCCGGGAGCGGACACCCCTGTCCAGCGCACAGGTTTTGGGCTGACTAAGCGTTTTTACTATTTATGTAACCCCCTGGAGTGGACACACCGCTGTTCAGGACAACGGACGCTTTTGTCCATCCAAAAATTTAAATCGGTGATAAATCACTCCGCCAACGGACAGTGATCACAGGTCACAGAAGCTAGCTGCACATCAGATGCGGAAAACTTAGACCAGGAGGACCCTGAGCTGCCGCCATCAGCCAACAGCACCTGCTGTCACGCCATTGCATGTGCCAATGACCTGCTGCGGTACCTGGCGAACTCAGGGAACACAAGCCTCTTCAACCAGATGACTGGAATTTGCGACAAGATGAACAGGCAACTTATAGCCAAGAGGTGCAACGTCACTCACTATTTTTTTAAGTGACAGTTTCATCATCATGCCAGTTTCTCCCTTGCTTAACAATGTAAATGTTGGTCATGAGTATTTTCATAATAAGCGGGGAAAAAAACAAACTGACAAGTATCAATTACATTTTATTCAAAGTTGAGACATATTCAGAAGGGGTGACCATGCGCTAGTTCATAAAATAAGCTGATGTACCAAGGAAATGTCCATGACAATGGTTTATGGACATTTCCTTGATGACAGGACACCCGGACGCCCTACCCCTCTGGGGCGGACACCCCACCGTAACGGACAAAATGTCTGGTCCCATCAGTGTCCGCTATGGCGAGGTTTCACTGAAATGACAGCTAAAGGTACTCGTGATCTAAAAGAAAGAAGACTCTGTGTCAAACCAGTCGTTATTTGTTCATTTAGTGTTTTTGTTTTCACACAAGATAAACTAAATGTTTCACTGACAGCTGTTTTGTTTGTATTTAACCTCCATCACTGAGCGTTTGAGCTCAGCCTTGTGCTTGTATTTCTCCCACACTGGTTCTGCATTACTGACATGTAAGAAAACTATATTTATACATCAAGTGTGGGGCTTTTATAGTATTTTAGTTACTTAATAATAAAAAAGTACTACTTAATACTTTCAGTCGGCAGTCATAAAAATATCTTAACAATAGAATCCTTGTAAGGTTCTGGTAAAACAACTCATCATGGAATGTATTCTCACAATAGTGCACAGACCATGAGAGGCTGAAAGGGAAAAGGAAACGGAAGCTAACCTCCTAAAAGTTTTCATCAGGCAGCGTTGACCCACAGAACTGGTGTGGCAGGAGCAGCAGTTCACATCATGGGAGAAAAAGTATGGGCTGGTTGTTACAGAGAACCTGAGACTTTGGGAACTGATGATTTTTTTTTTATTCTTGTAGAACTCTAACAACACACGTTCTCCCTCACTTTGCTGTAAGCTCACCTTTGTATCGGGTCTGCAGTCCCACTTATTCTCCTATTTAAACCCAGTAAGGTCGATATGATGGTGTTTCATTTAAAAAAGTTGCTATTGATTTATTGTGAAAATGTTTATTGCAGCGATTTTAAGGAGTAATTCATCTTTAATCTGAAGAAAAGACTTTGTACTAAATTCAAACCCAGTGTTTTAGATTAAAGATGCAACACGTAGCAATTACTTTTTATTGTTAGACACAATTTAAACAACATTTAAGAGTCTCTTGAATAAAAGGTTTGTAGCACTTACAGACAAAATCAGGTGGTTTCCATCATTGTTTAGGACCAGTCAGCTGAGGTTTTGCATGTTCTTTCATTGTCTTCTGCTGCATCTATCTCAACAGTAAAAAAAATATCAAACAAACTTTAGCCTTGTACCATTAAATCATCTTTACTTTCATTTGATCATTTTTTTATAATCTGTCATTAAAGAGAACGAGCTGCTGTGTTTGTTTACGCTGAAATGCACTCTGCCCTTAAACAGCCGGCATCGTAGCATAGACAACAAGACAGCAGAAGAGTTTACAGGAAGTGAACTCTTTATACAAGAACATAATTATAATTTCAACCTATTTACTCACAGTGACTCTGTGGTTGTTTTTGGACACTCTGGCATACTTTAATATCATATTAATGACTTTAATACTATATTTATGTAATACTATATCACTTTATTACAATATTTATTACTTTATAAGTGTATTCAGCTAATGTCTTGTTACTGGATTTTTAAATGTTTCAGATCAGCAAACAGATGAATCTGTCTAATAAAATCTGAGTTCACAGGAGCATCTGACCTGATGAGCAGCGTCAGCACTTATTTAAGGTTTCTAATAGTTTCACATTTTCAAGTTAAAAAATGTAAAAACAAGTTTGTCTCATTCCTTTTTCAATTTCTGTAAAACTAACATTTTAAACTCAATACCGGTGCTAAAACATTCTGACATTTATAAAACTTGCCGGAGAAAAATGATGAAAAACATTTGTAAAATTTCAGTTAACTGCACCAGATTTTTTTTTTCTATTTCCAGCTCTGTTGTTCCTCTAAGATCTTTTGAAGATCACCAATCATCACCAATAATTCAACAATTTAGATTAAATTAACCACAAAATTATGGAAAGTTTTTGAAGTTAAAGGAAAAGTTTCCAAAGAATTAAAAACAGAAATTACGAAATTAAATATTTTGAAATAAAAACTACTTATTTGTTGTGTTGATTCCAGTTTTTGTTAGTAATTTGACTCATTAATCACTTTAATGAGCTGCTCAGTTGTTTGGTCTGAGTCACATGTTCACTGGGTGCGGCTGTATTCTATTGGTTAAAGAGGTCGTCTTCTGATCGGGAGGTGAGAGGTTAAATTTCCGGTCCCAGCAGGCTATGTCTCAAAGTGTCCTTGAGCAAGATACTCAACCCCTAAACTGCTCCCAGTTGCCGTACAGATCGCAGCCATCTGGGTCAAATGCAGTAATCAACTTCCTTGTGTGTAACACACTTGGCAAATAAATTAATAAACCTTAAACTCACCTGAACCTTCTACAGCTCTAAACTCAGCTGCTGCTTCCTGTTTACATGTTTACAATTACCTTTTCCTGAAGAGATTATCCAATTAAATGCTCAATTAGGGCTTTTTGGGATGGATGAATGAAAGCTGTTTGGTTTCAGTTTGATTCCCCGTTGAACAGCTGGAGGTTTATTACCTGACTCCTAACGTCTTCTTTTCTACTTCCCCTTTCTCTTGTTTGTATTTACCGCTGTAAAAAAGTCTTTAAACCAGAATTTCTCAACCACATTTTAGGTAAAGATCAATGTAAAGATCAGTTACATATAAAGTGATNCGCCGGCCTACACAGGTCATGCGTGATTTCGTCTCGGTTCTCCATCGTCTGATGATTTTTCTTTTTAACAGTCAAATTATTTGTTGCTCTCAAGCCAAGTTAATGTGGATATTTACAAAGCAAACTGTTTCCACCCCTCTTCCATATGCTAGTGCTGTTTTTAGGGGGATGTTTAAAAACACTTTCTAAATTGAAGTTGTAAAAACGCTTACGTCTGTCTGTGTGTCTAATAAATAAAAAGTACAGCACAGCCACTAAAACTTTGATCATGCACGTCATTATAAAGTGTGGAAACTAAAGTTTTGCTGAATTGCTTCCACACCTGGTCACAAGGCTGTGGAGCCACTGAGAGATGTGAAAAACCTGAAACAAAAATCTGTTTTCGTGCACTTTCCTGAAAAGTTTCTGTGAGTTTGCAGACGAGCTTCTGTGGCGGATTCTGAGATCACGTTTTATCTCAGCTGAACAGACTAGTCTGGTTTGTTATCTTCCACCTGAGGGCTTTAGCTACGAAGCACTTCCACATCCAGAGGCTTTCTTTACTACAATGGTGGATTACTTTAACTCAGGCTTTCGGTTTTGATCTCAGTGCGAATTTCACAAAAAAATTTGTGCCTCGTGTTTCACTTTTCTGCTCAAAATGGCCCGATTGTACAAACAAAATCACCAGAAAAAAGAAAAAACTCAGAGATTTCATTCACTAAAAAAAAATCATAAGAACTGAAAAATGAAGGATGTAAAGCAAAATCCTGATGATGTGAATCTGAGTCACTACAGAGAAGAATATTAAAGATGTTTCAGACAGCTGTTCAGTTTTGTGAGTCAGTAAGTTAATATCTGCTTCCCAAACATCTTAGACTTTCAGTTACAGGCTCACGCATCATTTCTCCAAGTATCACTCACTAATTCATCCATTCATTCATCATCATTTAATAAGTATAATCACATTTTAGTTTGTCCCTGAATAAACAGGTTCAATTTGAGGATTTAAATGACATCATCATCATTGATTATTTTTAAAGATGACGATTTTATTTAACCTATTATAGGATTGGATGTAACAGGCTTTGATGGTTTGAAAGGTTGTTTCCGTTTGATTTTTCTACCTGCACTTGTTACAGACAAACTCAGATTTAACACTTTAACAGCTGGTTAAGATCAAAGATACACATTACTGCCAACGTTCATTCAGAGGATGAAGCTGGTGCAGTTCTGCTACATTGGCAGTTAAAGCAGTACAAGATAACTTTTACAACTTTAAGCTACAGTTTTGAAACTTGTCTAAGTGGATACTCACCGAAAAACATGTTCATCTTCATATTAGACATCACTATGTGCACCTCCAATGGCTTTGCTAAATAACTTCTGTAATTTGGGTCGCAGCTGCAAGTGGTGTTCTGATGATTTATGCTGCCCTGAAGGAAAATGCCACCATAGTACGAATTTACAACTTATTTTATCACGAGATTTCCTTCGAAGTTTATACAGTATTCTTGTTTATGGTGAGTGTGTCCTGTTCAAACAGCGGCTGTCTGAGACACGACTGCGGAAAAGTTATTCAGTACTGCTTTAAAGGGTTATGCCTCTGTTACCATGGTGATCTAGTCAGCTAAGACCAAAATTTTACTTTGTTGCACGACCCACTTTGTTGGTACTGATAAAATGATTTCTACCTAAAACAAAAAAAAATACTAATTGCTGCAGCCGCATGTTACTAAGAATAAAGTTGGTTTTAGATGCGATGACTGTGATCATCATTGATGATGTCGACTAGAATTTAGTCAACACGTTTTTTAATGAATGTAGAGGTTGTTGGCTCCGCCCAAGCTACAGTTTGATGCTGCAGTCATCTAAAGGGGCGAGTTATAAAAGTTTTTAACGGGTCTAAAGTCTGGGTACTGACACTCTGCAAGGTTTCACCAGCTTATCACGGCAGAAGAAACACAAAGAATGAGCACCTGGCGAGAAATCACACAGGCTGCCATTCTGCATTGCTATTATTGTTATATGTGCAGCTAAATTCTAGGTGTGACCTTCTGCTGGATTGACCACAGTGGCACACTGATAAGATACACAGTTCAACAGGTTAACTGGCTGCTGCGGTTTGTAGGAAATACATTTCTGAGGTAGATTTTAGAGGAGATTTTTGGGCCCGTGTGACGTCTAGTCAATGGAAGATCTCCCTGCCTATGTGTTACTGTGCAGGCGTCATGCAGCCTGCAGCATCAGTTTCATTTCTTTACATTTTAAGAACATTTGATCATGTAGATGATGAATAACTTTTAAACCAAACAAAAATGTGCACAATTTACAATAGAAATTGACTAAAATGAGCTAAAATAAAATAGTTGAGTCTGAGTTTTGGAAGAAAAATTAGTTGATGGAATAATCAATATAAAGTATTAAGGGACAGGCCTAGATTAAAATCACTGTTACACTCTGGTGATCAGGATCGGTGCCGTTAGAGTTGTAGCGACTCTCCATAAAAACACAATCTGATCCTCATGTCGGTTCACTTTACTAACCAAAATATACTCTTCTGCTGTTTGTGGGATTAAAACAGCTGGGATCCTTTAACTGATAGGTGTGGTGCTTAAAAATGTCTGATTGCAGCAGTGTAGATGTGAAATATTCATTTTTCTTCCCTGGGATGAACCATATGTACTAAACACTGAAAGGATATATTGATTACTTGTGAGAGACTTAGTTATAAACTCTCATGCATTTAGAACATAAACAGCAGAGTATTGATAGTATTTTGAATCAAACTGAATGTGACAGTAATAATTAATGTCTTCACTTGATCTGAATGAGAGAATTAATTATTCCCACCTTCATGTTCACGTTTAAAATCTCCCTTGTGGTTAAGTCGAGCGTGCGACTGGTTTGATGGAGGACGGTATTGGGATTGTTATTGAAAACCTAGTCTGTCAGTGAACAAGGGCGTCTTATGGCACTTTAGGCTGTCAGCCAGTTCTCAACAGTCCCGGATTGTATTTTGTTTTTAAATGTTCCATTCATCTATCTCACTCATGTTCTGCAGGCTTCTGTGCACAGAATTCCGACGAAGCGGTTCGATACCAGAATATGAATGAGGACTGGTGCTAGATTAAACTAGCTGTGTAGATGCGTGCTGTGTTGACAGTGAAACAGTGGCATAATTAACGACAGCCCACTGAGGAACAAGGTCACTTTTCTAATCACTGGTGCTTGAAGTCAAATTGCTTCTAAGAGATGGATCATTAAGAGATACAGTTGAGTCAATGTGGAGTCACATTTTGGGCAACGATATTGTTAGAAGTTATTTTATGATCTAAGTCTGGTCGGATATTCAAGGCAGTTTGTATTGGTGATGATGATGAGGGTAACTTCTCAGCCAGGAAGTGCACAACCACCGCAAAGTATCCAGAATGCATCAGTATCCTGGTGTCCTGCATCTTCTCATTTAGTTTTGTAGTAAGATGAAACAATTGATTTTAGATTATGGGCTGAAAAATAATCTTGAATATACAATATTTTTAAAATAACTCATTATTAGACTTGAGTGGGAACAAAACATGCAAAATCCTGGTGCTTGATATTGTTAAATGAGGCTGTGATGTAGTTTGAAAGTGTGATGTTGGATAAACTGTCACTTAATAAACAAGCCTCTTCATTCTGCCACACAGCAGCAGCTTTAAATAGCAGCTGCACTTACCATGTTCCTCTTTATTTATTTTCACTTTATTTGATTTGTCAGATGTTAAATTTGACTGCTGATAACTCGCATATTTAATGAGCGCTGCAATGTTTTTATGCACCAAACACCTGCTAAATTTGTTGACATTTGATGCTGTTGAAGAGCATTTACATTTCTGATATGCTTTTAAATAAAAGTGCTTGTGATTACATTAATATATTGTTTGATTATTTCAGCTGAAAGAGCAAAACGTTGCTAAAATGTTAAACAAAACTAGAGATGAGTCATGTGCTTCCAGAAGTAGCTGATGATAAACTGAATCCTACATTAACAAATCTGCATCTTTTGTGTGTTTTTTATTGTTTTAATGATGGATTATGTGTTTGGAAACGTTGTCGCGTTACTTCTTTAATTATCAAAATGGATTTCATATTCTTTACTATTCTAAAATAGGCTACAGCTTTAATAGGTCAGTAGGTAAACTAAACACTGCTGAGCCAGTTCCTTGGAGGTTAGTTTGCACACACTGGATGTTATTATCCTGATTCCTGGAGTGGAATTTGCTCCTGTAATCATTCTTCCTGGATCCTTTGTCTTGTGTTTTGGTAGGATTGTTTAAATTATTTGAGATCAGCAACAGATAGACTAACAAGGAAAAGTTCTGAGTCTGTCAATTGTGAGGAAATGGTGTTATGGACCATGCAGACAAACATTTTAAGTTTGGTTTCACTTTCAGGATATGTTGTGTTCACTACATACTTATTCCTGGTTTTTGGGTTCTCTTTTGTTACATTATTTGGGAAGTTATTTGATATTTGTTCCTGAATAAATGAATTAAATTCTTGCTTCTCTTCAGAAAAGGCGGCTGCTTTGTGTAACTTGGATTTCTTTTACTCAGACGTGTAAATCGACATTGTATTCAATGAGTTCTTGTCAAACATTAACTAGGTTGTTTGTTTTCAGCCTTTTGAGTCTGTTGTGACGTGGTCTGTTGATGATGATGATGATGATGATGATGATGAGCCCATATCACGAAGGCTCTCTGTTACTTTGATCCTTAAAAACAAAAACTAGAACAAAAAAGATTTAAGAGAACGTTTATCAAAGCTAGGAATTTTCTTGTTCTGCGTTTTATGCAATGTTATGGATGTTTTTATCACCTACGGGTGTGTTTCAGTGTTGTGGATGTGTTTTCGTGAACAGGAGAAGAAGACTGAACCTTAATGTCTCTCTCATGTTTACAGGGCATACTCCCTTGTTGACTCCAGCCAGGTGTCCACCTTCCTGATCTCCATCCTCCTCATCGTCTATGGCAGCTTCAGGTGAGCATCAATAAACAGTTACTTTCTATTAGCCTGAGTGAAGTGTTTGAAAAGAGCCATTTCATTGGCTGTAAAGTAAATCTGAAATTTAGTTTGTTATACTGGCTCTGATCTGTTTAAATCTCTTCTTTTAGCTGTAATTTGTTTAAAAAAACATAAACGTTAAAGGATTCAGCTGCTGTCACTTTCATCTCTGATGTTTTCATATTTAACATGCAAAAATATTGAACTGTTTGTTTAAACTTGCAACAGATTTGTGTTTTATTTAAAAAATATCTGATTCAAGGGGAGCAATTCTTTATTTCTGCATTTTAAATTCAATATTTTTCTATTTAAATAATTTTGCTGCCTGAAGACCATAAAGCTGTTTTGTTTTTTTTGTTTTTTAGAAAATGGAGCATTATGTGCTGATGGAATCACATCATCTCCTGCCTTTCTGTCTTTGCAGGTCATTAAACATGGACTGTGAGAACCAGGAGAAGGATAAAGATGGTAACCCGTCAACAGCAGGGTCCTTTAATAACAGCAACACAAACAACAGTAAGTTCACTTATGGGTAAATAACTAAATTAGTGAAACTTGATTCGTGCAGACAAACAGGTTTCTCAGGCTCTGATTGGCTGCTTAGCTGGTCTACAGTGTGTTTTAATCTTTTTCCTGTTCTTTTCTTTCAGGCATTCAAACTATAGACTCGACACAGGCCCTGTTCCTGCCAATAGGAGCTTCTGTGTCTCTGCTAGTCATGTTCTTCTTCTTTGACTCGGTACAGGTGGTTTTCACCATCTGCACTGCAGGTAACCACCCCGAGAGAGAACGTTGAGATATCTATTGTGCTTTCCGAGTGGGGCTGAGCTCAGACTGCAGCAAGTGGTCATGGTTTGATGGGCTGAAGGTCTCACTGCTGTGCTTTTGTTCCTCTCCTCCAGTTCTCGCTACAATTGCATTTGCATTCCTGTTGTTGCCGATGTGCCAGTATCTGACCAGACCCTGCTCCCCACAGAACAAGTAAGGAAATCATTTGTGTCTAAATCTGCTCTTACAAACATCCATGAAGATCAGCGAGTCGGCGGCGCTGCACACCATTTTCATTTCAAACGCATGGAAGTGTTTCAGTTTCACTAAAGTGCTGCGTAAGGCGAAACGTAAAATAATAGGTGCAAAGAAATGGTTGTTCAAAATTTCTTCTTAATGTGTTAAAAAAAAAATCTATTTTAAGGTTCCACGGCGCTCCTGAGAGAGATGAAATATTTCAAATTAGGAGCTCGTACGCACCAGAAACAGCTGGGGTCCCTCAGGGGCGCCATTAACTTCCAGATATGTTCAGTTTTCTGTCATTTTAGGTTGTTTCATGGTAATTCTCTGGGTTCTCACTCGGGTTTGAAATGGAATTAGTTTTTAGTTTTCAGGTTTGATTCATATGGAAAAAAAAGAAAATGGATTATAGCATTATTTCCTTATTCCATTTTTAAAGAACAGAGCTCTAAAACAATTTTTTTTGTTTAACTTTAAAAGGGAATCATTTTCCAAATTGTCTCCAATTAAAGAACGCTGTAATTAAGAACCACAATACGAATGTTGTTTCCTGCTGTTTATCTTTGTAGTTTTTTTTTGTTTTGTATTTACCGATTTTCAAAGCATATAAATAAGAAAAGAATACCCACCATGTGAACATTTTCTTTAAATTACCAGAAAATGTCATTTAATAATAAAATGAGTTACAAATTCCCAGGAAATGTTTGTTCTTGCTAATAAATAACTTTAACAACCGTGGAAATGTTTCCAGTTTTAAAACAATCTCACAGATTTCTTCCTTCACGTCCCATTTTGGTAAATATTTGTCTTATACAACCAGTAATAACTTCCCCTCCTACATAAGACCCTGTATGTTCGGCTCTGTGTTCACTTTATCGCTGCTCTGTGGGTGTATGCTGAACACACTGTGTTTTGTAGAAATAAATTTATATCGTCTTTTTTTATTTCTCTCCTAATAAACCACTTACAGTAAGCAACGATTCAAATAACTGAGTTGGTTGTAAAACGGTTCCGTCAACACGAGCCGTCAATCAGCATTATGAAGGGAAATGTTTCCCATGATAAATGTTTTCCATTGTGAGCAGGTTCATGTGCAGTGGTGAGATGTAAAAGCACCTTTTCCTGAGAGTTTCTCCATGTGATTAAACTGCCTTGTTGCTCTTTAATACAGGATTTCATTTGGTTGCTGTGGACGTTTCACTCTGGCTGAGCTGCTGTCGTTCTCTCTGTCCGTCATGCTGGTTCTCATCTGGGTGTTGACTGGACACTGGCTGCTCATGGACGGTACGTCACTTCAGAATCTATTGTGTAAAACAAATAAAAGGTGATGTTTCATACACAGTCACGACACACATAAGCGGTCTCCACCCAGATTTGTTTTTTTATTTTACGTAACTTCTGATTTCCAGTTTGCTGCTTTATAAAAACAAACAATTAAATGTCTTCTTAAAGGAGAAGCATTCATAGAAACCTACATGGAGTTCTTTTATTATAAAGAAATACATTTGACTACTGTTGCTGGCAGTCGTCTCCAGTTATGTGAAGAATGCTGCCCAGGGGAAAAAAAGGGAAAGGCAACAATGCTCTCTATCATCAGAATTAAAACCACATGTGGCTGCGTCTTTTATTAAACAGAGTAAAGAAATAGATTTCAATTTGTAACTTTATCTTTATTAAATGTCAGCTAATTTCTGTTCAAATAGGGACATTTTAAAAAGACGTGGTGTTTTTCTTCCTGCAGCTTTAGCCATGGGTCTGTGTGTCGCCATGATCGCCTTCGTCCGACTTCCCAGTCTGAAGGTCTCCTGCCTGCTGCTGTCAGGCCTGCTCATTTATGATGTCTTCTGGGTAAGAAAAACTCCAAAATCACGTTTAAAAACCAAACAAATACGTGTCTGTTTCATAGTTTATTCACAACCGATTGCAGCTGCGGAGAAAAGTTTTGTTTTTTTTTATATATAATTATTTATTTAAATGCAGCAAGTTTAAAAGAAACGTCTTGTATTTGCTTATAAGAGAGTTTCTGTAGCAAATGGATTAAATATATTTCAGGTATCTGCAAGTTCTTTATAAAAATGATCAAATCTGCTTTAAAAACACAAAATTCTACTTAAAATTGACAGTAGCAGTATAAGTTCTACTATGATAAAGATTTAATTATGTGTTTTAAATCAAGTTTTATTAAAAACTAACAAAAAAATCCTGTTATATTTGCTTTTTGGCTTTTTTAATCTTTGGAAAAAATCAAGAGAAACCAGAATTTATTTTTTTAAACGTTTAAAGTTCAGGTTTGATTGTTTACTCTAGAAAATATAATATAAGTCTGATTTCTCACTTTAATCTTTATTTAACAGCTGGATGTTGAAATTTCAGCTGTTTTTCCACTTGGAGTCTCTTTCATTTATTTACTGTAACTGCTTTCTGTTCTGAAACGATGAGGCTTAGAATGTGATGCTATCAAAGACGGGTGTACAGTGAATGGGGGGGGGGGGTAAATGCGGCTGACTACATATCCCAGAGTGTTTTGTGCACATTCAAAATGGCACAGATTAAAAACAGAACTAGTGACCACAAATATGTGAATTTTGTTGATAAAAATTGGTTTTCCATATTTTATATCAATTTGTTTTATTTTTTGGCTTTTACCGTGAGGTGGTATTTGAAGATTTATAAAAGAAATGTATTATTAAGAATCCTCTTCTCTGTCGATCTGTTCTTCCAGGTGTTTTTCTCAGCGTACATCTTCAACAGTAATGTGATGGTGAAAGTCGCCACCCAGCCTGCTGAAAATCCCATAGACGTCCTGTCCAGGAAGCTGCACCTGGGGCCCGGGATGGGCCGGGACGTCCCACGACTCTCTTTACCTGGAAAACTCGTCTTTCCAAGGTAATACTTACATTACAGTGGTGCTTAAAAGTTTCTGAATCCTTTTTCTTTTTTTACTAAAACATCATCAGATTTTCATAGAAGCCCCACAAGTAGAAGATGAACCTGCTTCTGGGACTTCTGTGTAAATCTACTGAAGTTTTAATGGGAATTTATAAAGAACATTTGAAAGGATTCACAAACTTTCAAGCACCACTGTAATCATGGGGAGTTGTAAAGTATGTGATCCTTTTTCAGGATCTGTCTTCTTTCTGACTTCAGACGGCAGGAAATCCCTCACTGTCATTTAGTCGTGATCAGATTTGATGTAGACATGAGCAGCCTGACTGTTTGGGTTGCTGTGGTAACGACCTCAAACCTCAGACTTTCTTCAAAGTGTCAGCATGTTATATTTAAGGATCTCTGTGTTAGTGACCTCGTGCTGCGTCAACAGCGATGGCTCCTTTAAGGGCTAACGAGCTGCTCGTATCTTTGTTTTGCTATTAAGGCGACATGTTTTCCTGTGACCTTCAGCAATGAGGAAAAATTGATGTTTTAGTTTAAGACATTCAGCACTGAGCTTTAAATTGTTCAGTAATCTTATTGTCCCTACATGGAACACACAGGCCGCTGTAATTCCAGGCTTCATCCGTTCTAGTGTTTCAACTTTATTTCCGCTCTGTGCCTTGATGCAGTTCCACAGGAAGTCACTTCTCCATGCTGGGAATTGGAGACATCGTGATGCCGGGGCTGCTGTTGTGCTTCGTCCTGCGTTACGATAACTACAAGAAGCAAGCGAACGGTGAAGTCCCGGGGCCCGGTAACATGTCCGGACGCATGCAGCGCGTATCCTATTTCCACTGCACTCTCATCGGATACTTTGTGGGTACGTACAAATCGATGGATGAAAGCAGTGCGTTTTTAGAGATTAGTTTTAGTCGCAGTTGAGATTTTTTTTGTCATATACATGTGATTTGACATTATTTTTTTTTTCTTCAGGTCTGCTGACTGCGACTGTGGCCTCTCGAATCCATCGTGCTGCTCAACCTGCTCTGCTCTACTTGGTTCCCTTCACCCTGCTGCCTCTGCTCACTATGGCCTACCTGAAGGTACACCAGTATAACTCAACAACCATCTTTTTTAATCTGCTTCCTGTGTCGAAAAAGAGAAAAATTAAACTTGTACCACAAATTTGCAGGATTTTTTTTTTATTAATTACTAAAACATGGATGTTTTTGTAGAAAACTAGTTAAACCATCAGAAAATGTCTCATTACTAAAACATCTTCTGGTAAAGATTTGAGTGTGTATTAATTGGGAGTGCAGGTGGAAGTTTTGACTTGTGTCTGAACGTGTGGTTTTTGACTCGCAGGGGGACTTGCGGCGCATGTGGTCCGAGCCGTTCCACGCCAAGACCAGCAGCACTCGCTTCCTGGAGGTATGATGCAACCGGGGGAACAACCGACCAGCGCAGGGACGACTGCTGATCTTTTCTCTTTATTAGAGGGAAGGAAGGAGAGAGGGCGCACTCACAGCGAGGCTATGTTCTCATCACTTGTTCTTCATGCTTTCCACCAACCTGTGAAAACCCCCTCAGAAGGACACCAACGTGTGGAACTCAACACCCCCAGCACGACTCGTCTTTGGTCCCAACATCCTCTGTTTCATCTACATTTCGTCCTTGCTGTTTATTTCCTCTACATAATAGCACATCCTGTCTGTGCTGTTTCTGCCCCTCCCAGTCTTTCCTCTTTTTTTTTTTTTTTTCTCTCCACTTCTGTATAGTCTCATTTGCCACTTCCCTCACGTGGCCCGTCTCGTTTGTTTGGCCTCTTTCTGTGTTTCCTTTCTTTTTCCTCTGATGAACTAAAGGACCAGCCTCCCACCCCACCAGTTTTTGTGGACTTACGGTTGTGAGACTCAGCTGGGGTTTATATGTATTTTTTTAGCATTGTCGTGGTCATTATAAATAATGTTATTATTACTGTAAGAACTCAAACTAATGGAGAGCAGCCGGAGCATCACAGAGCGATGCCCAGGAGCAGCGGCACCGATCGGGGGAGGAGTCTTCCCTCTCCTTCCGTCTTAATCTTTCAACCCGCTTCTTTCTTCTGTTACATCATCGTCCCTCCATCATGGCCCCTCGCCTTCTCACACCCCCACCTGCGCATCCTACCCTCCTCCTCTGATCATCTGCTGTCCTTACACCCCCCCCCACAGATAACTATGTATTTTATTTAGAAAAGTTTTATTCTTGGCATATACAGAAATGATGCATAAAAAATTGTTAAGCTGCCTCCCCTCTAACATCGGAGGGGTCGCTTTTATTTGTATATATGTGTACACGTGTATTTGCGGTATCTTGAGTTTGTGTTTGTGTTCTGGACGCATGTTGGACAGGGTGGGAAACTGACGTCCTCCGCCAGCTGGATTCAGAAGGATTCATCTGTCAGGGTTTATTCTCTGTTCATCAGCTCGTGCAATAGAAACATGTTAATTAGTTTTTCCATCTACATTGTACGCTGGTAGATGGCAGTTTCCCGCTCTAATAATAAAGTGTGTGAATGTGTGCGCGAATGAGCGAAACGCATAACAAACAGCTGTTTTACTCGGTTGAAATTTTAAAATTGTGTTTAAAATGGTGACAATAGTCAGGTTTGCATTGAGCTCTGTGTTGGATCAAACTCCTGAAACAGTTTGTCTTGTATATTAAAAAGGAAAAAAAACTGTAGAAACTCCACAGAGGTCATTTTTCTTTTCAGTTTTTCTGCAGACAGCGGAAATGTAAACAGTGTTTTTTTTTTTTTTTTTTCTTCCAAATAAATGAATGTTAAATACTTTTCCCGGTCTGCTATTTGACTTCGAGGACGCGTCATACCTTTCGTCAGGTTTTAAAACAAAATCCATTCATCACTTTCTAAATTTTAAACTTGTTTAAACCACAGAAACGACAAAAAGGCCACTGATTTTACAGACCACGATGAAACAAACAAGACGTCTCATCGGATTTTTGTCGAACCTGATTCGATGAAGACCTGACTATTGTGAAGGTTTAAACTCAAAGCGTGTTTACGAGTCGCGTTGGAGGCCGTGAAGTGGATCAAACCCTGAAAGGGAAGTTTTAACTGTCACCATTTCATTCCTCTTTTCTTTTTTTTTTTTTTCACACATTTTCTGGTGCTTGTTCATTTTTAGTTGCGTTCTGGAAACCTTGTGAGTGATCACTCAGCGGGAAGTGACGCCTGGATGAAAATAGTTTGCTAAGCCTTTTGTTTTTATATGCTTTTCAGCCATGCATGATAAGTGTACAGTTGTACAGTGTATTATTTTCTGAGGTTGTGTTAACAAATTTGCTTACGTTTTGAGCTCTGCTGGCCAACGCTGAATCACTGGACCTATGGACCTGGGTCAGTGGGCGGGACTAAAGGCTGCAGCCTGGAAAGACTGTGATTGGTCAGCCCTGACTCCCTGTAACTGATTCACTGAATGTTGTCATGTTTGGGCCTCCCGACATTCCGCTCAGTGCAGTCGTGAAACCCCCTCCCATCACTGCACGGACATGGCAGGAAATTATACAAATTTATATATGTGTGTGTGTGCGCGTGTTTATATACATATATAAATAACAAATGACGATCATGTTGATACAAATTTTTATAGGAAGTTGTTTTTTTTTAGCCCCTTGTATTTCTGTTTCATTTAGAATTTAAGTTGTCTTTTTCTTTTTTTTTTTCTTTCCCCCTCCTGCAGAGGATTCCAGCTCTGATATTATGAATGGATTCTGTATAGAAGAGAAGTCAATAAAATAAATTAAGGACTGTGTTAGTGAATTCTGAGATGATGGATCTCAGTTTGTCTCCTTTTTAAACCCCTGAATTTTCCCGCTTCTCTCCCTCTTCATTCCGGATCCTGCTGTAAATAAACATGACACTAACTGTAACAGTGTGTCTGTTTCTTTGGATTTTTACGCCAGTTTGGGTAAAGAGGTACTTATTCACAGGATTCTGGATCAGTAACGGAAATAAATTCTACTGATCAAAGACTTTTATAATTTTGCAGTAGTTTGAATGTTTATGCAGAGATGCATTCATGAAAAATTCTACATGTATGTAGTTGTAATGTTACATGCAGCAGATATTTGGACCAAAGACGTAGTAATACATCCTATTTATTATACCACATGGAACACACTTAATATTATAAATAAAGGAATATGGCTGCATGGTGGTGCAGTTAGTTAGCACTGTTGCTTAGCAGCAAATAGGTTCAGGGTTTGACCGCCATGTTCCAGTGTGGGTGTGTGGGTTTCCTCCCACAGATCAAAACGTTACCTGTTAGGTGACGGTTCTCATCTTGCTCTAGGTGTGTATTTGTGAACAGTTGTTCCTGTCCATGTGGTCATGTGATGAACCCTTGTCCAGGTGTATCCCACCTCAGTGACTCCTGCAGGGAGGCACCAACTCCATGGAGCCTCAAACAGGTGGAAATATCTTATGAGTTAACTGAGAAGATGAAAAAGATGCTGTGAAAAGTATTTGATCCCTCAGATGTTTTCTGTTACCTTCTTGTTCACACATCATGTTGCTTTGAACAGCTTTTTTTTCTTTAATGAACAGAATAAATTAAAACCTGCGCTCGGTATTTACTCAGACTATCTGTCTGATAATTGTTTGATGATCCTTTGATGAAACATTAAAAAAAAAAAAGAAGAAATCTGTGCAAATGGTTTTTCACAGTTCTGTAAATATGTTCAGATGAATCCGCCAAGAGTTGCCGAAGCTTTAATTATCTGCAGAACATCTTTATCAGATTTATACACAGAAAGAGAGAAAAAACTGTTTTTTTGTGTGTGTGTGTCTGTCTAATTTTCTCATTTGAAGGTTTTCCATTAATATTTTTATTACTGGAATTTCTTTTAAAAATTTATCTGAAATAAACAAAAGGTCATTTGTTTTCTTGTGTTTAAAAATATCTATTAAATCTAATTCAATAATCTACTGCAGTGGAACACTAAAAGGAGTTTGACTTAAAATGCAACACACAAATTTTGGTCATTTAATTGTTGTTTTCCTCTATTATTAAACAAGTATGAAAGGAGTCAGGTTTCCCTTGTTTAAAAAAATAGTAATTATTAATCGATAAATAATCTCAATGACGATCTAGTAATAATAAATCACATAAATGCTAATTCCACCTCATCCAGTAGATGGCGCTAAAACACAAATATTTAAAAAAACAAATTTCGGCCTTTGTGAAAAATCCTGTGCAGGTGCTTTTTTATTATTATTATTTCTAATATTCAATTTATTTACACATTTCAATATCCATAAACTCTCTACTATAAATGTAATTTAGCAACACGCTTTAAAAGGCAATGTCCAACAAAACGGCCCAAACTACAGCAGTAAAAACTTTGTTTTCATGTGAGGCTCCAAAGTGATTAGAAAAGTTGCAGAATCAGTGAAATAAAAGAAAGAAATCAGACCTTGATTGGGCTGTTAAGTTAAATGAAAGACATCAGGTAATTGGTTCCTGCAGGGCGATGGGGGGGCGGGGCTGGAATTTTGTGAGTCCTAATGGGAAAAGGCTGCTTCAATGACACACCAAAGACGCTGAGTCAAGAGTTTAGAAGCTGCTGTAGAATAAGAATAATATCCATAAATGTTTGATTTGGATATGAGGCATTACATGAGTGTGTGTTTGAGGGGAGGGGTCCTCCCCAGTCTGTAAACTTTTTGATCCAGAGTTCACATGGATGGATGGATGGATGGATGGATGGATGGATGGATGGATGGATGGATGGATGGATGGATGGATGGATGGNGGATGAGAAGCTGTGAGTGGGGGAGGTTAGGAGAGGTCGGTGAGGTCAAGGCAGGCAGGGTCCACCCCTCTACACCTATTGGCCAGCAACACTGATGATTCCCGTGCAGCTTTGAAGCCCTGAAGGGGACAGAATTCCGCCATGGCCATGGGGATTGTAGCATGTCATTTGGAAGAATTTTTTGGCAAGATAGTCCTAAATCTAGGACTGAAATGTAGTTTTGCATGTGAAAAAACCCTCAAGTCTGACTGATCTATTGAATTACAAGCAGGCAGGTGATAGGGCAGCCTCAGTGAGACAATCAATTTTACTAGAGAAGGTTTTAGGTTTTGATTTAAAGGGATATAAAACTCCAGAATTTAAATGCAGGTTTGAACTTTTTCACACATTAATTGTAAGAAATCAACTTTTCTGGGGAAATACATGCACTTTTTTAACCAACCGGACTTCAAACAATCTTTAAATTACAATTTTTAAATTTGATAGAAACCCAGTCTGACTGTTCATGTTCCTCAGCATGTAGATTTAAGTGAGTTGCAACAAACCAGTGCAACTTGTGACACATTTACTTCAGTTTGCACCTTTGAGGTTGATGTTGAGCCAACAAAACACAAGAAGTGCCTGTTTGAGAACACACTTCTACAATCTGCATGATACATGTGAAGGCATTACAGCAGCAGGCGTCAGTTCCTGTTCTAACTGGTAAAAATATGAGCAGAAAAAAAACTGGTTGCAATAAATTTTACATGAAGGAAATGCAGGTAATTTTAAAAGTGCAGGTTTTTACAGGAGGTGGCTCCTGCTCATTTTGATGGTTCCTCCCCCTTCTCCTTTCTTCTTCTTCTTCTTCTTCTTCNGTGAAAAAACCCTCAAGTCTGACTGATCTATTGAATTACAAGCAGGCAGGTGATAGGGCAGCCTCAGTGAGACAATCAATTTTACTAGAGAAGGTTTTAGGTTTTGATTTAAAGGGATATAAAACTCCAGAATTTAAATGCAGGTTTGAACTTTTTCACACATTAATTGTAAGAAATCAACTTTTCTGGGGAAATACATGCACTTTTTTAACCAACCGGACTTCAAACAATCTTTAAATTACAATTTTTAAATTTGATAGAAACCCAGTCTGACTGTTCATGTTCCTCAGCATGTAGATTTAAGTGAGTTGCAACAAACCAGTGCAACTTGTGACACATTTACTTCAGTTTGCACCTTTGAGGTTGATGTTGAGCCAACAAAACACAAGAAGTGCCTGTTTTCTAATGCTGAGAACACACTTCTACAATCTGCATGATACATGTGAAGGCATTACAGCAGCAGGCGTCAGTTCCTGTTCTAACTGGTAAAAATATGAGCAGAAAAAAAACTGGTTGCAATAAATTTTACATGAAGGAAATGCAGGTAATTTTAAAAGTGCAGGTTTTTACAGGAGGTGGCTCCTGCTCATTTTGATGGTTCCTCCCCCTTCTCCTTTCTTCTTCTTCTTCTTCTTCTTCCTACCAGTCAGGCATTCCAGTCTTGTTTAAATAAGTCCTGCCTGCCTGGGCGCGGGTGGATTCCCCTCTGGCCCTTTGCCCTTTGACCCAATGTGCATTCCATATGTAAAGTGAGGAATTCCTCTGAAGTTCGGTTAATGGGGCTGAGCTTTTTTCTTCTTCTTCTTCATCTTTTGGACTGAAAGAGGAAAAACAAGCTTGGCGTAGCTTTAGTCGTGAGTTATGGACGATGTTCGTTGCTGGTTGTTGGTTAGAAATCAATGAGTCCCACCAAAAAGTCTCAAGAAACTTTCTGCAACGAGTCGCAGGGAAGGTGAGAGGTGGATTTAATGGAGGAAGTGTTCAGGTTTAAGGACGTGGAACTTGTCGTTTGGTTCTTTCTGCCTTCAAAAACTTCTGCTAGAGGAATATAGTGTCAATAAAAATAAATACACTTTGGTAAATTTTACATATAAAACGACAGTTTGCCTGATATAATCTAAAGACGGTGGCTTTTATTTTCACATCGATGTGTAACTTATTTAAAAGAAAATGATTTGATGCTCATAAAATCTGAAAAAAAAATGTGGTTTGAGATGAAATGATCTCCATTTAAAGGTATTTCATATTAAATAATAAGAAAATGCTTTTTCATTTAAAATACAGATGTTAATGGATTATTACGTTTTTATAATGCAGCTGTTAAAAAGTGTTTAAATGTTATTTACTGTCAGTTCGTTTCTTTTCACTGGTTTGCTGAGCTGTTTTAAATTAGATCTTTTTTTATAAAAACTGTAAAGTTATTCTTTATTTAAGATGTTGCTAAACAAATAGAATCAGTTTCTACTTTGAATTTTTTGGTTTCTCTGCAACTGTTTTCCTTTCTTTCCTTTTTTTTAGAATAAACATGTAAATGTGTGTAAATCATTTAGAGGACAGAATTAAAGGGAATTTTCATGTTTTAAACCTGAAATATGATCAAATTCTTTTGTTTTGTTGAGAAATAAAAGGTAAAATATAAATGTGAAATCTGTGAATTTGTGAACAAACTGTTACAAAATAGCAAGATTAGTTCAACAAAAACTGTTTAAGGGGTTTTGCGAACAAAATCAGCTCTGAGTGGTTGTATGTTTTTATTCTAGACTGTTTTTATGTTGTTGTTTTTTTTAATTCTTTCCATTAAAACAATCTATTTTCACATTTTTTAGTGTTTACTGTTTGTTTGATGAACGGATCCTGTTCTCATCAGAACCCAGGACTTAAGAGCTAAAGAAGGAGTAAAACATCTTGTTTTGGTGACTTATTGTTTCACACATCTTGCCCTCTTAACCATCAGGTCATCAGATAATAAACCATCAACGTGTTTTAGGACATTTCTCAGGTAAAATGGCGACTGGTGAAGCCACTCTGCAGGGCAAAGAGCTGGAGGTGAAGACGGAAGCAGGGTTCCTTTGGTGTTGGGCTTCAGGAGTCCTGTGTTCTGTTGGAGAAGCTGTAAAAAGCCGTGCCACCCACACAGCTGGAATGTCATGCATGCAATCTATAGAGTCTGTTTCAAGAGGGAGGCAGAGGGGGGAAGGTGAGGTGAGGAACCCTCTTTGGAAGAGACCAGGGAGTCTCGAGGTGGGGTCTGTTACTGCTTCATGAAGGAGAAAAAAGATAAAACAGAAAACCTTCTTTCCACCTGCCAAAAAGCTTCTTCATGAACCTTTTTCTTTCTTTTTTTCGTGGTGGGAAATTATCAATGACGATCCATCAAGGTTGTTTGGTCTCTGGCTGCCGGGAGGAAATGTGGAGGGAGATGTGAGATGGAGGGGTGGGGGTTGGGAGAGGTCAAAGGGCAGAGGAAGAAAGGAGGTACGTTTTCGGAGGATGGGAGGTTGGGGGGAGAAAGAGGGAACAATGACTCCCATGTTTAAAAGGCTTTTCTCAGCCTCATGACACCTCACACAGGCAGGCAGCAGTTTGGAGTCAGACCCTTTCAGAAGGGAGTGGTACTTTGTCCCGCCCCACCTCTCCCCCTCTACCTCACCCCAGGCTCAGGAAACATTTTGTCTAAACTCGTTTTTTTTAGCTACTCTTGTCTCGTTTTGTTTTATACAAATTAACACAGTTAAATTTGAGCAATTTAACTGGAACTTAAAGGTTCAGCTGTGAGTGAAAAACTGTGAAGGTCTTTAAACAAACAGACAGCTGTGGCAAATCAGATTCAACTCGGATGTTCTGTGTCTTCAGATATGTCCTGACATTTTCAAAAAGGATCAGTTTCAGTGAACAAACATCATTTATTCTTCGTGTCAAGAAGATTTTGTTCAACTGCTGCTGAAGAAACGGATGATATTGAAATTCAGATCATCAGCATGTTTTCTGTTAGTTTTTAAAGCACCAGTGAAACACAGGATTAATTTCAAACCTTGTGGGGGGTAAAGAAATCAAAACTGGTTCAGGAGGATGAAAAACACACAGAAAAATTTTGGATTTAATGCAACATTTTAAACTCAAGAGTTTCTTTTTGCTTCCAAAAAGCAGTGCTGAATTTTCCTTTTCTAAATGAAACACTTTCTACTAATTATTTAAAACTAATATTTTATTGGATAATCAGGAAAATTAAAGCTTTAAAAAAACATGTTTTAAAAAAAGGAAGATGAAGATCTTATTTTTTTTAAAGAAATCTTCATATTTTATGTTGTTTTGATTGAACATTTTAATTGTACAAACCACTAAATGTTTCTTATTGGTTAATATTTTTATCTGATCAGAAGTAAATCAACATGTTTATTTGTAGAGTTTCAAAATAAAATGCAAACCCAATTAAAATCGTTTTGTTAAGGTGTTTTGTGCTGAAGGAAAAGCAGCTGGATTTATTTCATCTGGAAATAAGTTTTGGTCACTTGTAGAAAATCTACACGTGCTTAATTTGTATATGTATGAAAGCAGATTTTAGGTTGTTCATCTAAATTAGCCTTTTGTTTTTAACTGTTTTAGGGATTAAAAAAACTTTCTGAAATTGTTGTTAAAATCTGAAATAATTTGGAATCATGTTGAAAGAATGTGAAGCTGTTTGCTGCAGTTAGAAGGTTTTACACCGTTTTCAGAGTCACATCTGGGTCTTTGTGTCGTTTTTGATCATCAAGCTTTTGTTTAATAGCTGAGAAATTAAACACGTTTTCTGTATTTAAATGTTTTGCTTCGGTTGTGGATTTAGAAGAAATAATTGGATTATTGATCGCACATTTTTATAATAAATGTTTCTTGTTGTCACGAGCTTTGACAGGTTAGTTTGTTGAGAGTCACTGGAACCAGTTTGGGGGCATCAGCTTCGAACCTTCACCGGATCCACCCCGTCCCGCCTTTAAATCGAACATTTTTCTTTTCTAATTCTTTCTGTCTTTTCTTTTTCTCCTCTGACTGGCTGCACAATCAGATCCCCTCTGAGTGGACCGGGGTCGGGTGGCTTGTGTGGGGAGTAAAAAGTGGGCCCTCTCCCACTGGATAATGCCATTATTTCAGCTCCTCTGGTCAGGAATGCCAAATTTCACAGCCCGCTACTCTTCTCTTTGCGTCAATCAAAGCTGCGCAAAGGGGCCGAGGCGCCCGCGTGGGTCCGCCTCCGCCAACACCGTGTGATCCGAACCGACCATTGATCCCTCACGAGCTATAGCCTACCATACATCCGTGTTCAGGCAAACTTTTACACTCGCTGCGTGTTTGTTTTTTAAATTCATTGTTATCAAATTTGCGCACATCGAGCAACAGCAGAATTAATCAAAATAATTATCCATAATTATTTATAATCGATCGATAGTTTTAGATTTCAGGTCGAAAGGCCTGATCTTCGCCGCCCACGTCTGAGGGGAGACCGGGCTCAGCCCTTATGTGAGTTATAGAAAAGCTTCATTCCCGTTAAACACCAATCACACGCTAAATAATCCCCCCACCCATAAGCGCACAAAATGTTTGCGCAGTAAATTAAATTCGGTAATTAGTGTCCAGATACAGTGCGGATTTTACATGATGAGAAAATTTGTGAATGGGGCACAGTAAACAGGTATTCGTCGTGCCGTGTGACGCTTCTCTCGCTCAGCCAATCAGCTGCGCGCTGGAAACGTCGAACACGCCGAATCCAAACCAATGGCGCATCATATAGCAAAGACTAGCGCACGAGGAGGCCAATCAGCGGGAGGCATGCAAACGAGGAATTTGCTCTGGCTGGCTCTGAATGTCAAGTAGTCAAAGATGGAGTCCGGATCTGCGAGGCCGTGTGCTTGTGCATGGAAGCGATTTTCTCCCCACCCCCCCAACCCCCTCCCTCTTCTTCGTCGACTCTTCAAGCGGTTCCGATTTGATCTCCGTCCCGCTCCGAACCTTTCAAGATGACAGCGTGGATCTTCAGCGGAGGGGACCGAGAAGTGTGCAGTGAAGAGAGGGTCGCTTCTCCCTCTCCCTCTTTCTTTTTTTTTTTTTTTTACGGACAACTTTTTTCCTCTGCCTCTAACGGATCGTCCCTCCCTTGGCCAGATACTATTCATGATCCTGGAGGAGGGAGAAGAAGGGGAGGGAGAGGTTGTCCGCTGTGAGTTGTAGCCGATTTTTTGCGTAAATTCTCCAGAGCTCGGTGCGAACTTGGAAGTTGGAAAGATTCGCCTGTATTTCTGCCACCTAAAGGGACCAAACCAGCAGGGAGAGTTGAGTCGATCTCGTGCGCTGCGCATCTGGAGAGCTCGCTTCCAAACTTGATCGGGACGCGGTTCGTGGACGCACAGCGGAGCTCATTAGGCTCTTATCGCATTGGAACGGAGAGGGGGGGCATTTTCACGGTGCTGGCGTGTGCGTGTCTGTGTGTGCGGCTCTGTGTGCTGTTGTGCAATCTAACAAGTCGCCTGTAATGTGTTGTAGGTTTGTGAGCTGGACGGGAATGAATTGCAGAACAGATCCGTGCTTTGAGGATTCGGATAGGCCGCGCGCGGAGACGTGTGGCTGATTTAAAACCTTTAGCTTCAACATGCAGGTAAAAGGGGGAAAAAATCCAGAAAACAACAACATCTGGAGGCGTTTAAGGGGGATTATCGGATGGCTCGAGCGTTTGGACGCGTCACGGTGTTCTGGAGGTTTCCAGTGTCTCTCCTGTGCAAATGGTATGGACTCTGTAGGTTGTGTAACTGCGCATTCAGCCTGGAAAGTTGGACTTTGCTTTTTATTCAAGCGGTTGTTCCAGTTTCTAGTCTAGATGAGTATTTCCCTCCTGTAATGAAATAAAACAACTTTTTTATGTCTTTAAAGTTTTTTCTTTGATTAAAGAATTAATTAATTTCCTCATTTTGTTTAGTTAGAGGGAGAGAAACTGGATAAAAGAGAAGATTTCTATTTTTAAACCGATAGAAAAGATGGAGTTTGGCTGTAAAATATTTCAGTGTCTTATCTCTTTGAAAGCTATAAGGGTGCCCCCTCCCCTTCCTTTCTTCTTCCCCGATCTCCAACCCCCCCAATTCTCCACCAAAATTAGAATGCATGTCATTCACTGGAGAGAATCGTATGGGCCCACATGCTGGGAAATTCCCATTCTCCCAGGGTGGGGGGAACCAGTGCTGTTTAATTTGGGAAGCTCATTTAACTCCACCGGTGAGAAGTGATATTGTGATCTGTCACATCTTAACTTTTACCTCCAACAGATGGATTTATGAATGTGTATAAATGTTTACACTTCAAACAAATAAGAGCCTTTAAGTGCAGTTGGAATCCAGTTTTTTTTTTAACTAAAAACACATTTCCTGTTTTTGAAATTGTTCTTAGAGGTGAAAGGTGAATAGTTGTATGTGCACTGGAGGCTGGTGGGTGTCCATGTTGTCCACTGCCCTTTTTCTGTTGCACTACTGAGCACTGAGATGAGCAGTGCAATATTAAAAGGGCATTGGCTGATGGAACAGAGACCCACACCTCCTCTCTGGTTCTGCTTTATTTTGTAGGTGTAAAGATGCTGCATTTATTTTCTTATTCAATTTTATTTTGTAATTTTCTTCAACTGACTTTGTGAGCAGCAAATCCCTTTAGATTATTTAAAATGTGAGAAATGTGATTTAGTATTTTAGATTTTTAGCTGTAATTGGAGTTAGTCAGTGAAGAATGGCCGTTCCCCACGTCCACGTGCTGACACATGCTGAGGTCAGCTGCTTTGACAATGTTGCACTACTGTACCATCCATTCTAGCAGTGCAATAGTATTGTCATAGCATTTGGCCTCAGTGCTAAAAGAACGACTCTGTGAGGAAGTGGGGCTGATATCTGATAGCAGGTGGTGGTGCAGAGCATGAAGCCTCCTAAAAAACTGTTTACCCAGCACTGTATTTACAGAGGAGAGTTTGCTCTCGCCTGTTAGCTTGACACAAGTCCTCGAGTTTACAGGGAAAAGTGATTTTTAGGGAATTTTTAGACAGAAAATGTGTCATTTTGGAGGAGAAAAAACACAATTTTGGTTCCTGTTTTAGTGATTAAAAACCCAGATGTAGAAAATCAGTTTATAACTCAGTTAAAAAACAAACAAAAAACAGGTAGATGTTGATTGAAACAATACAGAAAGCATCTGATCCTGTAGGTAGTTTCTTCTTTTCTTTATCTGAGTGTTGTCTTGTCGTCACCTCCAAACACAAACGTATTGATAAGTGGATGGAAAAAGAAAAGAGGCAGGAGGAGGTGGCGATGGTGGGGGTCGGAGGTCGATGTGTGGCTCTGAGCATCCTCGGTGGCAGCAGGTCGACGGGAGGGAGAGGGGGAGGGGCCCTTCAGGGAGGAATGCAGGGCCCTCTCAGCCCCCTTTTGCCTTTTTCTTTTCTCCCCCCGTTGAGATTGGTGTCAGGGCTCCTGTGTGCCTCGTGTTTGAACTCTGCAGTAAAAGAGTGAAGAAGTTTGTTTGTTTTGATGGCTGTCAGCAGACTTCTCTCTGTTTCACCACAGTCCAGTAACCTCAGAAGGACACACCAAATCCTTATTAAAAACAGACAGGAAACACTTTTTTTTTTTGGAAGGGGGTGGCTAAAGTTTGAAAAATGTTTCAGGTGAAAAACTGCAAAACATAAAGAATGTGACTGCACATTGAAGGGAAAGCAAAAGGAGCCTTCAGCCACTTGACTGTGTGAAATTCTCCCTGAGTAAAGAACGTGACTTGTTTAGGCTTGCTTGCAATGCTTGCTGGGAAATCCTGGAATGTGTGGAATGGGGGACGGTGGTGCTTCTGCAGTTATCTGACTGCACAGAGCAGCAGTGAAGCCCAACATGTCAGCGGTGCTTCTTTTTGTGCAGGTTTGAAAACAAGCTGTTTGCATTAGCAGCATTTTAATAAGAATTAATCTAATTTTATTTATTTATTATCACCTCAGCTCATGAGTGAAAGTATTTCTCTTTGGCTGCTTCTCATTATTTTTTTTAAACAAATAAAAACCTTGTTAGAGATTCTCACTGTTACACTGATTTAATTCTAGTGGATCATGTCTTTTAAAATCCATGATTTGGTTTTAATTGTTGGATTATTTCTTCTGTAATCTGCTTTGAATAAAAGAAACATAAACCTTTATTTTTTCTGGAATTTTCTTTTAAAAACTTGCTTTAATTAATGAAAACGATTAGCTTTAAATAGAAAAGCAAACGGGTAGATTTTAATGTTTCGTTTAAAAAAAAAATTGCCTGTTAGTGTATTTAAATATTGGACTCAAAGGCCCACAATGCATTTGTTTAGGTAATAAAACATGTGAAAATGGTTTGCATTTTGGTAGCAAATCTTAATAATTAATATAAAATGCACCTCTATATCTCTTAAACACCATTTTTATTATTAAAGTTTGTCAAATTTATAAATGAACACAGGATTATGTTAAAAAGATAAAATTAAAAGTTGTCTAAACTGTTAGAATAATAAGATAATTTTAACGTTAACAATTACATTGAAGGAGAAAATCAGTATTAGTGGAAGAAAACGAGCATTTTGGAAATCAATAATCCAAATCTGAGCAGGAGAAATTTGGTAAAATTGAAAAAAATGTTGATCCTAGTTGGAGCAGAATTTATCTTTCAGAAATCAATAAATTATTTGTTTTTTATTCATAGATTTTTTTCTGGATGAAAGGGTTTGAAATACTTTGAGGCCTTTTATTAAAAAAAAAAAACAAAGTTAAATCTGTGTTCAGGTGCATCAAGATTTTCATCTTATCTCCTTATAAAAAGGATCATGTGTCATTACTGACGCCTCTGCAGAGTAATATTTCACTCTTCTGCAGTGAAGCTCTTATCACCGTCCTGTACAGTGTTTACGGTCTCACTGAAGGCTGAGATTTGTTTGTGAAGTCCATCTCTTATAAGAGAAGAAGACAGATTGTCTCGAGGAGAAAGGTTTGTGGTTTGGCAGGGAGTAAATTGCCTTATTTATATCATCACTTTGCTCTTTCTCTCCGGCCGGCTTCAGGTTTTTGAAGCTCTGTTTACTACTCTCTGGACTGAACGCTGCGCTTGTTTTCAGACTAAACATTCCCAGCGTGGCTGTGACATTTGAAATGTTAAACCTGGTTCCTGTATCTTCCCTATGAGCTGAACACATAGATAAAAATCCAGACTCACTGTCCTTATAGATGGGCATCGGTTTGCCTGTTCAGGTTCATCATGAAGGCTTTAAAAAACATTATTCATCTCTGCTGTGGAGTGTCAGTTAAATGCCAACCAAAGGACACGAGCTGCACAGCAAAATCAACTATTCAATTTAACATAATCATTCACTGCACATTATTCCCTGATCAGGGTTTAAATAATGACAAGCTGAAGGCTTGAATTAATTGTTTTCTGTTTGATTAAGCAGGATGTTGGTTTTCTGGAGTCTGAGGTGCTTAAAAAGCCGATGAATAAGTTCAGAAGAGATGAAAGCTCAGGATTCATGCAGGCGGGAAAATAAAATTAACAAACTGCTACAGCAACAATAAATACAGGTGAGCTGCAGACAATGGAGAAGGAAATCCAGACAGACCAGAATAGAAATGAAATCATCTGTAGGAAATGTGGATGTGTGATTGTTTACACTGACACGGAGCTGATAAATGGAGCAGAATCGCTACTTGTGTTTAATTTGAAAAGACCAAAAATGATATTTAGCTGCTAAAAAAAGTCCTGACACCTGAAAAATCATCGCCGAGAGCAAAGAAGGAACTGAGATGTCTTCAACCCATCACAGATCTGAGCCCATTCAAACATGTGAGCAACAGCAATCAGCAGTATTCTGTTTCTGAGTGAAATGTGGCAGAATTTAAAAATAAAAAAAACAAAACAGAAACAAGCAGCTCTTGCATTATATTGTGTGGGAGAAAAAACAGGAGAACCGTGACAACTCTGCACACTTCAGCTCTGAAAGAAGACTGGATCATTTCCTGTGAGGAAAAAAAAAACCTTTTATACACAATCACACATAAGCAGTGACATCATACAGAGAGAGAGGGTGTGTGTGTTTACTCTCAAAACCAGAGCTTGTACCACAGGACCACACATGTATGTGTTACAGAGTCTTATATCTCATTATATCAATTATATATGTTTTTTTTTTCAATGAATGTATAGATTCTGCTCAAGATTCATTAGGGATTATGACAAAACACGCTGTCAGATTAAAAATAAGAGGCTAAATTTACTGCTACATGTATTTAGGTGACACAGCAAGATGATGACAGCTCTTATTCAAGCAGAGAGATGATTGTGTGTGTCATAAAAATGAAGAAAATCTTTTAACATCAGTGAATCCTCAGGTTTGCTGCAGAGGTAATTAAGCGCCATCTAGTGGACAAATGACGCACTGCAACATGACAGCATGTGAATTTAAAATTTAAAAAGCTTCAATAAAAAGAGAAAAAGAAAAAAGGGTCTGAGATGCACGTAAACAGTTTCTAAAGTTTATTATATTTGCATGATTGCAAATTGTATTGAAATTAACACAGTTTTAAAAAAGGTTTTACTACTATTGTGAACGTGTTTCACAGAAACACAACTTGTGTAAACAACTCTCACCGTAACTGCTTCACATTTAAACACATTCCTGTAAAATTTCTGATGAAAGTCCTAAATTTCACAGACAAAAGGATCCTCACCAGCATGTTTAGTTAAAGTCACAACAGTCAACACAAATAACAGCTGTTATTTTTTAAAATGTTTTAACTAATATAACACAAATAATGATATAATAAAACCATTGCAGAATATTTTTAACACGTGTGCATTTTGCACCTATTAATTTAAAAACACTCCTATTTATAAAATAACTTTAAACATTTTGCTGTTTTTGTTTTTGTTTTTCTTTTTTTTTTTTTTTTTTTTTTTAATTC
>SSNP01000014.1:2615899-2634918 GCA_006937955.1 Pachypanchax playfairii | reverse complement strand
AAAAAAAAATTATATTTAAAAATTTAAAAACTTAATTGAAATTCTAACTTTAGTTTTTGTTTGATGTGACAGCTTGTTTGTTCGCAGTCTGCTCTGATGAAGCCACTTCTGCAGAGTTTTGAGAAGCAGCCTCGTGGGGCATCTGGGGGGAGAGAAAAAATGATGATTGTAAGAATAATTTAAAAAGTCAACATGCACATCTTCGCTGAGGAAGAAGGAGGGAGGACACCAACCAGGACAGGAGGAGCCATGAAGAGGTAGTTGAAGGGGTAGTGCAGCAGGTTGATGCAGGTGGAGGAGTAGAGATCAGCGTAACGAATCAGCTGGCTGGCAAACAGTGTCTGAGTGTAACCACTGCGCAGGAGGCTGCCCATCTGACCGTAGGATATGTCCATCCTGTAGGCCAGAACCTGCAGAACACACAGTCCAGATAAGAGGCATTTGGATCATTTCAGAATGTTTTAATGTGGCAAATAGATCAACATACGATCAGGATGTAAGGATGTCTGTAAACTGTTTTTGGGACTGAACTTTATGTTTTAATGTGTTGAGCTTACACTCATTCTTGTTTTGATGGCACTGATGTCAGGACACTCTTTACTGCCACTGTCTAAATGCCTGTAATAAAAAAATAAAAAAATAAAAAAACAGAAGTAAAGCAAATCATTATTTCAGGTTTTTTGCTCAAAAGGAAGTTAAACACACATTTTACTGCTCAGGAAATTAAATAATGACAAATACATAAATTAAATTATTGACACCTTTTCATCCCACAACTTATCACTGATCACAATTGTATACAATATATTCGATCATTTGTTTTCTCTCATTGATCGCCATCAATCCTTTCATCGAATGAGCAGCAGCGCCCCCTGCTGGTCTAACGAGAACACAGCACGTTTAGAATATGTTCTGTGTTTTAATACGAAGAATCAATATAATAAATTAAACAGGTGTTTTAGGCTACATACAGTTCATTTGTATGTTTAAAAAAAAAGAAAACAACTAAAATGATTACTTATTGTCATACATAAAACATATTAAAAGTTATTTTTACTGGTGAATCAAAACCTGATGTTCATGTTCGGCAAACAGATACAAACTTACTTGTAGAGTTCAGCTAAGAAGACATCGAGACGTTTCATCTCGTCGAAGAGATCTAAAAATGTCAAATATAAAATGATCAGAACTTTGAAAACAATGATCAGAAAAGAGCTGCATAAAGTTAAAATCTTACATCTCTTTTCCTCCCACACTTGCAGCTCCTTGGTGAGCTCGGGTACGACCAGAAACGTCTTCCAGCCTTGACGTTTCTTCGACTTGAGGATGTCACCAAAGATGTGATCTCCAACGTATAGGATGTCTTTCCCTTTGACGTTCAGCAGCTCAGTAACAAGGTCTGAAGAACCTGCAGGAACAGAATCATTTAGGAGAGTTCAGACTCTTAGAATCGGTTGTATTATATTTACTTTCTGTTCCTATACAATCTGAGATTGACCTCACCTCCAGAGTAAACTGTCCCGTGCTGCAGGTCGCCGGTGTACGTCCCGATACGCAGCTTTCCTGTGTTCTGTGTCCAAAATCCCACAGTTTGTGTTAAAAACTTACAAATGTTCTGAGTTAATTTATCAAATCAACACCAGGAGATGTTTTTCCTACCGTGTCCACTTGTCTCAGCACCGTTCCATCTGCGAAAAACAGCGGCTTCCTGGTGTCCACAACAACAAGATCAAAGAAGGAGCGCCAGGGTTTTTTGGGACTTCCAGGCTTTGGTAGAATAAAAATGTTTCATCTGAATTATTCAAATAAACATATGCCAGAACATCTCAAGATTTATAAAACTGCCTTACCTTTGTGTGTCCTTCAAGCAGGTATTTCATGATAGCCTGAGTAAAGAAGAGAGGTTCGTTTTAATCTCATTTACTAGAAATAACTTCCAAGCAGTTTGAAGTCACACTCTCACCTCTGTGTAGTTGTAGTCACTGTTAGTGGCAAGAAAAATCTTCGCCACCTCCTTGATTCTTGTTAGAAGCACGGGAATGTTTGGCTGTGAATAAAACATTTATTTCATCAGGGTTTTATACATCCTGAGAACTAAAATCTATTCAGACTTACAAGGTTTACTCACATCTCTGATCACATATTTTTCCAAGTTCTTGATAGTTTGTTCCTTCAGGATTCCCTGTAAAACACAGTTATATGACTATCACATGAAAACACCAACAATAAGTCATTATAAGTTGCATCTCACTGTATCGTGGATGAAGTCCATTGCATCGCGGACATCCTGGAACATGCTTCTGTAGGACATGAACAGGTCGCCGTGCTGGAAACCTTTATCCAGACTGGATGCAGAAAGAATAAAACGTTTATGATCACTGGATAATGTAAAGTTGTTCACTCTTTTTGTTTTGTTTTTTTATCAAGATGAAACAAACACTGAATATGTGACAAATTATCTTCACTCACTTTGTGTATCTGGTGCATCTGGTGAAGAAATCCACCAGACAGGCACAAATATAAGTCTCTGCAAGAAGAAATGAAGAGTTCAAATCACATTTCATACTTACAGTAAAAAAAATATATATATATTCTGAATGTGAGATCCAGCATTTAGTCTGTACCGGAGAGGTTGAAGAGAGTGTTCAGAATGTAAAAGCGGTCAGTGTCATCTCTCTGGATGAACTTGTTGGGGTAGTAGAAATGAATATCTTCACTGTGAATCAAACACAGATAGATTGAATCAGATAGATAGATAGATAGATAGATAGATAGATAGATAGATAGATAGATAGATAGATAGATAGATAGATAGATAGATAGATAGATAGATAGATAGATAGATAGATAGATAGATAGATAGATAGATAGATAGATAGATAGATAGATAGATAGATAGATAGATAGATAGAACCTACTTTTTGAGGAAGAGGAAGCCGTGACTGCAAACCAAGATATTTCCATTAGAATCCACCTTCAGGAGGTTTCCGTAAGTCGTGTCTACAACCATTCCTCTGAGAGAGAAGAGGGAAATAATGAATTCACCGAATGAAACAAACACAACAAAGACGACGAGAGATTTAAAGTTCGACACAGAGATAAATTCAGACTAACCGAGTGGGAAAGCTGGGGTCGTAGGAGTAACGCAGAAGCTCATGAGGGTATCCGACAGACACCATTCTGTCTCTTATCAGCTCGAATCCCATACTTTCATAGTCAGGTGACTTATATACTACAAACAAGAGATACGCAGTCAGAAAAAGGACTGACAGACGTTCATAATAAATCTGTTTGCTGCTTGTGAAGTTGGAATAGTTCACTTACTAGCCAGTGTGTAGTCCATGTCAAAGCCATAACACTTGATGTTTTCAAGTTTGAGGCTTCTGTTGACGAACACCCTGCAATAAAACACAAGAATGTGCAGATGTGAGCAGAGGAAGAGTTTCCAATGGGATTTAAAGTATAGGAGTTTTTATATCTAGCTGTAAACATTCAGATCTTCGGTTATTATAATTACAGTGTGATGAGATTATTGTTTTTAGTTAAAAGCAAGTTTCCGTTTCCCTTACTGATAATTTCCCACCACAACTGATTAGCTTGTTACAGTTGCACTTCAGCGGGGGTGACTGAGGGCAGGGTGGAGGCTGATGGTGTTATCATTACTACTATTCTATTATCACTGTTTAAACTGCAAATTGTTCTCAGACTGCCTGTTCCTGCAGAACCTCAGGTCCAGTCAGCTTAGACTCAACCCTGCCTGACTCTCCATGACAAGCTCTGTAAGCTTGATGTAAATAATTCACATCTCACATCATAATATTTTTCCAAGGATCAATGAAACAAATTTAAACAGACACAGAGGGATTGTTGCAGATGCAGCATCTCTTACTGAGTGAAGGAACTGAACGATCGGTTGATTTAATCATTCAAGGTTAAGTTATACAAAACAGAGAAGCAAATTGAAATCAGGATTTAAGGGGGTAAAAACCCCAATGGAAGTTATTTTTCTGGCATAAATTCCATAAATGGACTCACAAAATAAAGAGATCACCAACGAAATGACTTTTTTCAGATAAAATATTTGCTCAAGTCAAGTTTTGCTGGGAAAAAGAATGTCAACAGATTAAAAACAGAACTCACTTTTTATCAAACTCTTTCTTCAGCTTGGGTTCATCGTTGAAGATGTAGGAAGAAACGTCCATTGCGTCTTCAGATGAAAGCTGCTGCTTCCCGTGTCAAACTGGTCTGCGGTCAGCTCCTTCACTCATTGGATGGCTCTTTAAAGGTCAAATAAACCCAAATATGGTGGGCGTGTCGTCGGGTGTTTACTTGTAGAGTTGGCACTGGGTTTGTTGATGGTGACGAAGGACGCGCACCTCCTGCTTGTCGTCTTTTTGCGGGACTTTCGGCTCTGAGTGCGTAAAGATTGCGTTATCAGAGGCGCGCACATGTGCCGGAGCTGCATGCGTGCGTAAGTTGGTGGGAGTTCCCTGATGGCTGTCAGGCTACCGCGGTTCAACTTGTTCCCTCAAAGCAAAATATTTCACATATTTTGATTTTTGACTGATATTTAGTTTGTGGCAGGGTAAAAGTATTTTTTTCATTGTGCTGCAGGGCCAAGAGTTAATAAAACAAACAATAAAAACCATCATGTATTTAAAATTTAAAGGTTGAAACTGTGCAGACTCGATTCATGTCAAATTAATTCAACGAACAAAAAGGGAAACCAAGTTTATAATGTTTCATATAACAGAAAACTATCCTTTCCAAGACTTTTAAACCTCCCAGGTTATATCTAAAAGGTAAAAATTAATTCTGATATTTTAAACAACTTTTTTAGATTGCTAATGATCTGAAAAAAACATTGTTAAATTACTAAAATGAATAAAAACATGAAAGTAGAACAAAAGCCAAACATCCTGACATAATAAAAGTTACAGCATGAAATACATTATGTGATCTAATATTTCAAAAGAAGTGGCTTTCCTTTTTATTGAAACAACTTAACAAACACAAAAAAAGTTATATTACATAACTTGTATAACACTATAGCCATATATTCCCCAGTATAAATAACTCAGAGATCATTGTTTCTTTTATTGAGACATGAAAACGATTAAACAATCAGAATCAGAGTTTAGTTTCATGTGTTCTGACATCAGGGAGTTTCTCTTCAGTGGGTATTTTATTCTGTGATTTCCTGTCTTTGGAGTGCATTCTCTGAAACTCTGCAGCTATCTCCAGCGCTGTGCGGTTTTTGGTCTCTGGCATGTTGAACCTCACATGCAACCCACAGGTGATGCAGACAGCCAGAAATAAAAGGAAGCAAAAGTTATCCAGTTTCTCCTGGAAATTAGAGGAAAAGTTTGTGAGTCGATCACATTCAGTCTCATTTTAAGCGCATCAATTAACCTTCCGAATCACCTATTAACTACTAGCGTTAATGTACTTACTACTAAAACTGGAAAAAGCATCCCAAGTACAAACAGGCCGGTCCAGTTGATGGTGCATCCGAGTGTGTATCCAGCTGATTTAAAGGACTGAGTTAAGATTTCACCTGGAAGAGGGACTGTCGTTGCAGCTTTGGGTCAAACACATCAAATTAATTATATTGATGGTATAATCATAATGAAACCTCTGAAATAGAACAGTTTGGAAGAACTTCAATTTAAGACATTCTGTGCTAAACTGTACCTGGTCCACTGGAAAAAAAGAAAATAAAGAGGAAAATGAGTGTCATGCTGCAGTACGGCATCCACGAGACGTCTTTCTGAGGAGAAAACAAAACGATTCTGGTTGTTTTTTAGGTTTGACGTCACATTCTGAATCATTGGCGGGTTTGTTGAGCTCACTTGCAGGTAGAGCGTGACGGTGAGGACAGCCAGAGTTGCAGACATTCCCATGTAGCCTTTGAACAGCAGTCCCTTCCTGCCCAATCTCTCAATGATAATAAACTGCAACATTAATTCAATGAGTCTCAGTGTTTAGATGTTAGTGCATGAAATCAAACAACCAAACGGGGGCGCTATGATCACACACGATTATAGTTTAAACAGAGGGAGAAAATTTAGACATGAGACCAGGAAGAGCTCTTTTTTCAAATGTGTTCACAATGTTTAAAGGAAAATAAATGCTGCATAAAACTAACCAACATCGAGACATTTCAAAGAATATTGATGCTTAAACTCACACAGGCTGCAGAGGTGGAAACTTCACACAGGCCTGTTCCCAAAGCAGCGTAAGCTAACTTGTGTTCTGGGATTCCTGCAGCACGAAGAACATCAAACGAATAAAAGTACACCTGGAAAGACATTTTTATCAATGTGTTATGTGTTGAAAGGGTTTGTTTGGTCTGTTTATTCAATATTATACTGATCATTTTGTACAATTTGACTTGAAGGAGTCACTGGACGACCGCATGTCAAGTTTGGATAATGTTCTGTGTGTGAAAATGAACTCACAGCATTGATGCCACAGAGCTGCAGGGCTGTGAAGACAGCAATGATGGTGAGGAGCTCCCAACGAAGAGCTTGGCTCTGAATTAGCTCCAACACTGAGTGGTTGCGGACACTCTGTAGGGCGGCTTTCTCCTCCAACATCTCCTCCACCTCCTTGATGTAGTCCTGTTTGCCCCAGAGTGTCTTAAAAGCTGAAGAAGAAGAAAAAAACAATAACGTTTGGCTGATTTGTTTAAAGGAATCTATCCAGCTGAAACATCTTATCACACCTTTCTCTGAGGCCTGGAAATCTCCTGCTTCCAGTAACAGGAATCTTGGGGATTCGGGCAGAAAGGGCAGCGTGAAGAGCTGGAACAATGCAGTAAAACCGTTGATGCCAAGCAGCCATGGCCAGTTCTTCTCTGTGCCAAGAAGTTCTCTGCAATTTAAGATCATCTACTGATCAAAGAAATGCTGGATTTGTATGAAAAGTGCAGCAAAATCTTGATTTTGATGCTAAAAAGTTATAAAATGCATCTGGAGTCTCTGATTCTAGCAGATACTAAAGTTATCACAACAGGTTGGCGCCATGATGGCTGCAGCTAGCTTTTTGTGGCTTCGTTTTGATTCCTTATTTGTCTTAAAATTTGTTTTGTCACACAGTTTGAGTTTTTTTTTCTCCAGTGATGTTTTCTTGAACATCAGGGCCACAGTTTATTTCCAATATTTTCATCCTCACCCATAAATACTTTGAGTACAAAGGTGTCTGTACCGATGTGATTGTGTATCTTTGCCGAGGCAACACTCTGCCAAAACTTTTCTCCATCAAACTCTCACTTCAGTCAGAACCAACTCTTTACATTGGTCACATAGGAGGTCACCCAGGGTGCCACCTGCAGGAGGAGGCGCTGCTGGAAACCCTCCAAAAAAAAAATTTAAGAGCACCACACCTTACCAAAACCTGCTTCAAAACATATTCATTACCATAATTAAAAAAGCCAAAGACCACAAGCCTGTATGACTGACCAGGACCCCCTGCAGATCAAACAGGTCAGGTCACATGACTCTGCACTTCCTCAAATATTTGGTCTTCACAGGAACCCATACCAGACTAGTCCTGTCCCAAAACAACCATACCTGTTCCCACCTGCAGGTGGATCGCTGACTTCCTATCAGACATGAGACAATATCTAAATAAATATAGTTGAAATATTTTGCACTCCTAGTTCTGTTTTAGTTTAAATGTTTTTTTAAACGGAGGTTCCTGGATTTATCAGCTTGTCTGTCTCCCATGTCTATTGCTCCTGCACTCGGGTCCCGTTCTCACCTTCCATTCTCTGGTATGACAAAAATAGATTTTTGGATCACACAGTTTCTGAGGTAGATCATCATACACACTACAAACAATCTTTTTCTTTTTACTTTTGACCAAAAAAATCTGAAAAATTGACTTTGTTTAAAGTCACCTTTGATTAATGGCGCTTACCCACATTTCCAAATTTAGCACCATTGTGAAGCTTAAGATGCATCATTTGTGATGCCAGAGGTCACCACTCTAAGCAAAACATACATTTTTGCCCTAATCTGCATAATTAGGAACATTAATACAATCAATTTGTTTTTCATGTTCTTAGATGTCATAAGAGCAAGATAGACAAAGATAAAAAATAAAAAAACAAAACAACTAAAAATTATCTTGACTTCACTCCACACCACTTACCTGATCCCCAAAAGCTGACCACAGAACTTCCCAAAAGATAAAAAGGTTGCCACGGTAACACCCACCATTGCCCTCAGCCTCTTGGGAGCACATTCAGTGAGATACATAGCGTGAGCTGAAATACCTACACCTGGAGAAGGAGCACACACAAAAAAATGACACTTTAATTATTGGACAATAAAAAAGCAAATCATCTTTGAGCATAAACATCAGCTGAAAACAGATGTAAAGAGAATACCTGCATTGATACCATAGAGAAACCTCCCCACCATTATCATCTCAAACGACATGGCTGTTTGGCTCAAGATCATCAAAACGGCTCCAAAAACAGCCACAAAATTATTCAAAAGAAGACATCGCTTTCTGTCAAACAGAGAAACAGAAACTTTCTAACTCATTTTTTTAGTTTTCTGTCAGTTGAGACATTTATTTGCACTGACCTGCCAAATTTTGAGGTGAGAGTGCCAGCTGCGAGCGACCCCAGTAACCCCCCGATGCAGAAAATGGACACAGTGAAGGACCAGATGAGAGAAACCTGCCACTGTTCCAAGGTGCGACTGTATCTGTGCACACAGGTTTTATTCACCAGATCCTTTATAAACTACAACAGCAAACATAAATACACATTTTCAGAGCTAGAAATATGATGTTATTTAAGATAGTTGGCTTTTTGAGTTGTTCTCACAGTAGATGGAGACGTCATCACAGACACACTGAAACCAAATTGAAATGTTCCACCGATACCGCAGATGAAAATAGCTGCAATTACAACAGGACATTCCAGCTGCAGGCGAAAAACAAGGAGATCGTTTTGATAAATTTGAGAAAAATTATGGTAAATTTAGACTTTTTATCATCACAATTCCAATGCACATGTTTCTCATTGTTTCTATAAGCTGCACCTGCACCAGTTTCATGTAATATCTGTAGAAATCACTCATAAAAAAAGGCCGATGTTCACATCACTCACCAGAAACAACAAATGCTGTGTCATCGCTGAAGTCAGTTTTCATGTGACGACTCATTCCGTTTCATTCTGTCATTCTGCACAGATATAACCAACATCTCAAATCATTAACTTCATATTCAGACCAAGAGAGTGACAAAGCATAAAATACCTGTGGGTTTTTGGTAATGTTTTGCTTGTGAGTTTTAGTGTAACCACAGTTTGCCTCTTCACTGCTCCTGATGTTTACTGGAAATTACTTATTGCTCTGGAAAACTGTTTAAAACTTTGACCCAGACGATATTTCTGAATGTCTGAGACTTCTATCCACTTTGGGGGTTAGACTAAATACTCAAAGACCTTCAGAAAGAAATAATTTCCTGCAACAAAATGTGTAAAAAGACCATTTGTATGAAAAAATACAGACAAAAATACACACAAACACAAGCATAAAACTCAAAAGATGAACAGAAAATCATTTTTTTACTTATTAACAGGTTGAGATTTTGTGTCTTTTACATTTTTTATATAAACTGTCTAGTTAACTGATATATGAAGGAATTTAAAACATTGTAAATGATGCACAAACAGGAAAATAAAGCTTAATGTTGTGTAAGCTTAGCTTCCTTCCTTATTGATCCTGGGGTTTTGTCACCCGCAGGTTTGAGGGTGCTGCACTGCACAGGCCTCAGAAATAAGCCAACCAAAGTGTCAGCTCTACACTTTGCTATAAAAGAGATATACAGTGTTAAGCAGCACTGCTGGCAGCGGCAAACTGAGCTGCTCAGATTCCTCCTCTGGCAAGAACAGGAAGTGCATTTTGCAAAGTTTGGAGATTAAGATTAACAGCTTTGAGCGTGGCTGCCTCGGATGGTTTAAATCTGATTCTAATGAAACTCACAGAGAGTAAAAAAGCTGAATCAACATGTGAGAGGTAGAAAAATCTACCAGATGTTACACATCTGCACCGCTGGAAGGAACTGTCGTCGGGTTTAGGTGAGAAAAGCACGAGTTCACACGGCTGACTGAAGGTAAAATACCAGAAACTCCCTGAAAGCAAAAACATTGCAAGGTTTTTTCCACCTGTCACTAAAATAAGAAACTAAAAAAAGTGAATTGTTTTGAATGAATGAATTGTTTTCTTATAATCAAATGAGCCCTGCGTCTTCATCTCAGAACTTTGCTGCATCATCAGAATGTATTCTGTTATATTCAGACCTGTTTTTTCTTATTTAGAGATTTTGTATTAAAATTACTAATTGTTCAAAAAAAGGGTGTGTTTTTTAAGTTTAGAACCCAAATTTCTGGGGGGAAACAATAAAAGCACCAAAAAAAGACTGTAGATTCCAACATGCTCCTAGTTTTTTCTGAACAGCTTAAAATAAAGCAACTACTTCCTGTTATTTACCCCCAGTGTGACACACAGAAGATATTCTGGTGAGCAAACTCAATTCTGCAAAGTAAAAATAGCTGTTTCAGGTTAAAGAGGTGAAGAAACACTAACTATAAATAGAAACAGGTAATAATGTGTTGAACTGAGATGGAAGCTGAAGAAAGATAAAACAAACCTGAACTTGAAACTTAAACACTAAATCATCTAATGTCAAAGAGTACCAACACATAAAACCTGACAATCGCATTTTCCAAACAACTTTATCAGAGAAAACAGCAAACACAAAGACCAGCTGCTCAACTGCAAACAAGCTGATCAGTTTCACTGGTGGATAAAAGTCATTTTCTAGCAGCTGAGTGTCTGTTTGTCAGACTGCCCGCTGTGAGAAACACACCAGCTTCTCTCCTCCATAAATCAGTGACTGCTGCTCGAGCCATCTGCTCATATCAACTCTTCATTAGGAGACAATCTCTCTGATCTGAGAACTGTGACACTCTCAAAGTTTAAAGCTAAAATGTGCAGCATCTTAGTGAGCATGTGTTTTATAATGGGAATGCTGATTGTGTTTAAACAGGATTTATCTGTGGAGATATGAAAAACATCCATTTATCCATCCATCCATCCATCCATCCATCCATCCATCCATCCATCCACCCATCCGCCAATCCGTCTGTCCGTCCGTCCATCCATCCATCCATCCATCCATCCATCCATCCATCCATCTGTTTTGCATCCATCCATCCGTCCGTCCGTCCGTCCGTCCGTCCGTCCGCCCGCCCGCCCGTCCGTCCGTCCGTCCGTCCGTCCATCCATCCATCCATCCATCCATCCATCCATCCATCCATCTGTTTTCCATCCATCCATCCATCCATCCATCCAAAGGAGTTTCTTTGGGATCTAATTTTTTCAGTCATGATCCAAGTACCCATGAGTGAAGGTTGAAACACGGACCAAAAAACTAAGAGCTTTATATTTCAGCTCAGCTCCTTCTAATAGATCATGTTAGAATTATTATAATTGATTAAAGGCAGGACAGCTTTAAGTAAAATCTCTGGGCTCCATCCCATTAACATTCATTTCTTTTTGAGTTTTCACAAGTATTCACTGTTACAGTAGAAAACAAAACGCACCAACAATAAAACGATAAATCCAAAGTTTCTACTGAACAGTGACATCATCTGCAACAATCTTTTACAAGCAGTATGTGTTTTCGGGCCCACAGTTAACAGGAAGTGGAAAATTAATTAGAATAATAAAACTGTCAAACAGCTGTATATTTCCCTTCAGATGTTTAAAACAAATATATAATCAAATTTGACATTTATGATCATTTTACAATGAAAATCATCAAAATGACATTTTGTAAAATCTGTTGCTTTAATCAGTTAATTGATGTTAAAACTCATATCATGTCAGCATATAGTTGATTGTTTGTTCATGTTTTTGTTATTATATTAGTTCTGGGTTTTGGACATGACTTAATTAGATTAAACCAAAACATTCCCTCTCCCTCTTTCTTCTTCTTCCCTTGTATTAATGGTAGACAGACTATAAGGAAGCAGCAGAATGTTTGATTTTTCTCAGTATAATTTTCTATTAAAAAAGACGGACTGAACTGTATCTGAACTCAGGCCTTTAGAAAAATGCTCAGCATCAGGAACAGACCCTCAAGGAGTCGTGCCAAACTTGTGAGGTGCTCCGAAGCAGACGGAGAGTCAGACAATACTTGATCACAATAAATAATGAATGACTCACAGGTTCACTTTACAAGGACCTTTTCAGGTCCACACACACGAGTTATACTGTCTTCATTTGTGTGTGAAGTGAAGCTCAATTTGGAGAAAAAAAGTATTCCTAAACATCTCACCGCATTTTATTTTCTCACAACTCATTTTAAAATCACTATAAATAAAGAAGTGAGGATTTGTGTGGGGAGACTTAGCGCAGTAGTATAATGTGAGATACTGTAGATGTGATTAGTAGGTGAATGATTGCATAATTGGGCTGTAAATGTAAAAGATGATAGAAATAGCTATGAAGCTGCGGGAGGAGGTTGAATATATTTACAGGTTTCAGAATCAGACACCTTTTAACACTTTTTTTGTAATAGATCAGTTGCCACAGTCATGGTAAATATTAATAATCTGTATTAATATTTGTTATTTTTGTTATGTAGTCATAATGCAGTAATGCATAATAATAAAGGTACATTTTGTTGGTATGAAGCAGGTTTGCAGGAACTCTCAGCACTGGTAAGAGAAAAACAAATAAGTTAACTTCAACAGAACAAATGATTGGTAGTTAACTAAATGTGTGCACTTACAGTTAGAACTAGTGTATTTTTATCACTTAATAAAATTAATGAAATAAACTTACAAACTGAAACAAAAGGTGCATGAGAGTTAACATTTACTGTTGTGTGGACATGGACATGGATGTGGACATCACAGAGCCATTCATCTCTACAAAAAGACAAATACCTCACGTTTCAGGTCGTTTCAGTTCGACCCACTGGGTTTGGTCTTGTATCTTTTTAATTAGGAATCTGCCTAACTAACTCAAACTGGTGCAACCGTAGCAGCAGTGATAAGTGCTCGTCAATCTAAAATGTAAAGAGTCCCAGTCATCGTTTATTACTCACTTTAGTTTAGGACTAGACCAAACATTGTTAAAGGAGATAAATCTGTCCAACAGTTTGTTGAAACTAAATATTTTAAAGGGTTGGTATTTAAAAACATAGATAAAAACAATGTATGCTCCTTAAAACAAGTTAGAACACCTTTAAATAATTTAAGGTACTTCTCAGAGAGTCAATAGTTTTAACATTAGTAGTTTTACCGCATCAGACTCTCTTTACAGTTTAGTTAAGGTTTTGTTGAGTCTTGAACAGACGATTTATTTCTTATAGACTTTTTTACATTATCTTTCCATGTTTTTGTTTTATTGCCCTGCAGGGTCAGAATGAGCTTAGATAAAGGTAGTTGTAGGTGATTCCAAAACCAAACTGATCTCAAAGTGTCAGATTTAATTTTAAAACTCTGACAACAAACAGTTTCACCTGTGAGAATAAAAAAAACAAAAAATCAAGAAAGATTTGCAGGAATTGGTGTCACATTCAGATCTTTCAAATCATCTTTTCATGAGTTAATCGATAAATCTCCCTTTTTTGTGTCACAATTAGAAAGCACTCTTCTCATTTTGCATTCATCATTTGCATCATCAGATCATAAAAAAACACTCTTGTTATGAAATAAAAAGACAAACAGACCAATTAGGCAGATATAGGCAAACATGCAGCTCACACTTCGTCGCACAAAAGAAAAACAACTTCACAAACAAATCAGAAAAGCAGCTATTTATCATCCTGTTCCAAGAAATTAAACCGTAAACCGGAGAGTCAAATCCTGCAACCCACGCCATTATGTCCTTGATTGTGGCACTTAAACTAGATTGGCAGTAAATCTTCTGCGTAAATCTTCAACTTAAATAGCTCTTCTGTCAAAAGTGAGATGGCTAAAAGCTTTCTGGATTCAGGTGTCAGAGACATTAGAGGAAGAATAGGAGTGAAAACAGGTGCAAGATGCTGAAAGGCAAACTCCTCACACAGGTCAGATATCAAGGTTCAATAGAACATATGACAGCTAAATAAATCATGTTTGGTTAATTCTAAGATCACGGGATGTGGGTGACACTGAATTTACAGTGAAACAATGCACAGCAGAAATCTCTAAATATTTACAGCCTTTTCATTTATAATTTAGTTAATTTGTGTTTTTCATTTTCGGTCTCGTCAGCTGCTCAATAAAGTTGAGGTTTAAATATTTTATCCCTAATTTTTTCCTTTTGTGTGAGGAGAATTAACCTTGAAGCAGGCAGTAAATACAGAACCTCACCTCAACAGAGGAAGAACTTTTATTGCTTGCAAGAGTGAAATGCAGGAAAACTTGATGAAGAGTTGTGACATTAAAATGTCTTGAATTTATCAAGTTTTAGTTCTCTGCACTATTATTGTGTTCTAGTTTTCTCAGTTTGTTTTTATTTTTGTTTGCTGCCTCTTCAGCTCTTGTTTTATTGTCTTGTCTTGGACTTCTCTGTCTTCTGAGTCTACAATTCAGGTGTGTAGATACATTAAATAATGATTAGAATATTCTATCTTTCTATACAGAAACTTTTTCTTAGAGGATCATACTGTAATAATTATGTCGTTGTTTATTTTATATTAGTAAATGATTCTACAATAATAAAATTGGCACTCTACACCTGTAGTACTCAGATTATCCACCAGGGGGCAGAGAACACAGGATTTTACATTAAGGAAGTAGATGTTAATACAAAACCAAATGTGATTTATTTGTCATTTTTTGGTCAAAGAGCAAATTCTAAAATTGCAGCTTAACGCAGCAACCTTTTTCTATTGCGCATGCGTGCAAATTGCCTTTCATGGAGCAACAGGACAGAAGTTTTCTTTTAGGTTGCCAATCGTTGCTGCATTGTTTTCTATCAAAACAACATAGATGTGAACAACTGTCAAAAGACTGCTGAGAAATGTTGAAAATATTCTAAATGGTATCACAGGAGTAAACATGCGTCGCCTTTTATCAAACATAATTGTATTATTTGGATTTCTGTGCTGCTGAACACAGCTGAGACCCAGAGGTTATTAAAATGAAGCCCAGAAGAAAAGAAATAAAGCATCTATACATAACAGTCAAATAATACAAACTATTTATCAGCATTTCAGTGCTGGAGTTTAACAGCCGTTAGTGCATCATTCCTTCTGTTGTAGAAGTGCTATTTGTTGCAGAGATGTAAAACATATGCAGTAAAAGATTTTGCTAAATAATGGTCCCTTTTCTCAGCATTAGGCTTTTGCTGCTGAGGGTCTTTCTAATGTTCTTAAAGAAAATAAACATGTACAGTCACTCAAATAAAATCACTCTTTGTGTTGATAAAGCAGACTGTTCCCTTTGCGGTTTGCATTATTCCACACCTTTAGACTACCTGCCACTTTGATCAAAACACTGTTTATATATAACTGCAAGTATTTAAAAAGGGAAAAGCTGATGTTGAAGGTATAATTGTGTCTAACAGATTTATGTATCTCCCACACTAATGCATAATGATAAGGATAGAGAGTGCAGCACTCGTTCACCTAAAACTCAGTGTGATACATATTATAACACATTTTCAAGGATGGGTTAAGGGAGAAAAGGTTAAGAGCTGCATAAAATGTTCCATTAATGGTCTGAGGGAATGCAGGAAGGGTCCTTACACTCAGAATTCAGTTAAAAATTAGCAAACAAATGTCAAATTATTTGGACTGCACGGTGGCGCAGTTGGTAGAGCTGTTGCGTTGCAGCGAGAAGGTCCTGGGTTCCAATCCTTTCTGTATGGAGTTTGCATATTCTCCCCATGCATGCGTGGGTTGTTTCCGGGGACTCTGTTTTCCTCCCGCAGTCCAAAAACATGCAAGAGATCAATTGATGACTCTAAATTGTCCCTAGGTGTGAGTGTGAGTGGTTGTTTGTCTATAAGTGGCCCTGTGATGGACTGGCGACCTGTCCAGGTTGTCCCCCGCCTCTCGCCCCGTAACTGCTGGATATAGGCACCAGCTTCCTGTGACTCTGAACAGGAAGATGCAGGTTCAGAAAATGTATGGATGGATGTCAAATTATTTATGAAGTACAAAACGAAACACATTTAATTCATGGATATTATTTCATAAACACCAATAAATGTTGTGGATTTTTCAAATACATGAATGAAACCTCTTAATAAAGAGGAAGTGTGCAGCCTGAAAGAATAAAGACAAGGAAACTAAACACATGAAGTTTCACCACTAGGGGGAGATAAAACCAGCTGTTCAATTAGAAACACCGCTGCCCTTTAAAAGGACCATAAACAATAACAGCAACTCTTAACATTATAGATCACAAAAATATACGTGTTTTTGTTTGTTTTCTTTTTGTTGTTGTTCTATCTTTTAAACACATTTTATTGTTATTTTATATAAAATCACATGGATTTAAAACAAAGAATTTTACTGAAATTGTGTAGCCGATGTAGCTCAAAGCAAATGACTAATGGAGCAATTCTACAACAGATAGATTTACAGATAAAGTCTGTTCCCATTCATTGGGTTTCACACAGAAAAAAGAAGCAGTTTTCTGCTTCAGGACGGTGGGGGGTGTCACGTGGTTTGCTGCTGTAACCAATCAGGTGTAAGTGCGCATTGCGATCCTGTGCAGAGGGATTGTTTTATTGAAGGGCTGCTTGTGATCAATGAGCGAGTGGAGCTGTCCGCGGTGCTGAAAGTTACTTCTTGATGGGCTGACTTTCAGGACCACGAACAGCTTCCGTTTTATTCTCCTGGTCTAGATCAAATTCAGGCGTATTAAACCTCCTGGTTCCAGCTCAGTCTGGGTTTAAGGTCTTTAATTCTCTCACTCGGTGAGCCCCACAGCTGTTTGAAGTAATGTAATCCTCGTGACTAAACCTCCACTGGAAATACACACAAAAAAGTCACAACTGCAAATCCAAAAAGTGTGGATGTTTTTTGTTTGTTGTGTTTTTCGTGCCCAGCGTCATGCCATCACAGCTCAGTTGCGGGTGATTGGTTGTATTTCCTCAGGGTGATATAATTCTCCTTCTCCATTAATAACGCGGCCACGGTCACATCAATCCGTGGCTGCACACACAAGTCGCGGCCACATGGGTGCCACAGGCCAACATTACCACACTGAACTGAGAGGAATCAACACCTTGTATTTCACATGCAGGTGACAGCGAGGTGTTTCCTATAAAGCTGTTGATAAATGGGGAATCAATTTGTGGCCAGACCTGCTTCATAGATGTTGTTTATAAATGTTAAATGGATTAAAAGAACAGAAAAGATTGATTAAGTGACTTGTAACGGATGTGTAAATAACAAACACACGTGTCTGAATTTACTTCCTCGTGGAGTTTATTTTGGTAGAGTTATGGAACTGATGGAAAAGTTCTGTGAATCAAAAAAGCCCAAATTCATGAGTTCTTATTGATCCTGATAGGCAGGGCTTTGTGTTTGCAACCTTTTAATGAGATAGGTGTTTTTGTGTCTTCTGCCCAATCGGAGCGGCACCTCTCACGTTCTACCGGTACCGAACCTGATCTCTTCATCTTCATGCAGCGGCTCTGTCCTGCTGTGAGGACCGGAACGTCCTCTGTCGGGTGCTCTGTGGTACCTGACTGCTGCTTTAAACGGCAGCTCTGACATGGAAACCCCCTCACAGCTGCAGAACAGTTTCTGTCCAGAGCAGCAGCAGCTCCAGCAGTGTAAGTACCAGCAGCACTACTGCGGGCGGGAGGATCGACTCGGTAAGCAGCACGACCGACGCTGCACCTGCAATAACATCACCTGTGATGCGAGGAAAAGCCTCGTCTTTCGCGGGACGTCACCGTTGACCACTGTGGGAACTTTAAGGACACCTTCGGAGACGTCTTCGAGGCAAGGCTACCAGCACAGCGTGTGCGAGTTCACACCTTCTAGTCATGGTAGTTCATCCAGACATCATCATCATCCTCACCACCACCATCAGGAGCAGCAGCAGCAGCAGCAGTGCCGCGATCGGCAGCGGGGCAGCTTGGGCAGCAGCCACAAAGACACTAACTCCTACAATGAAACAGCCATGAGCAGCTGCAGATACAACGGCGGCGTCATGCGGCCGTTGAGCAACTTGAGCTCGTCCCGCAGAAACATCCACGAGTTTGACTCCGAGTCTCAGCCTTTGCAGCCCATCTCGGCCGCAGATGCGTCGGACACTATAGTTTCCAAGCCGGAGAATAATTCCAGCACTCTGATGCCTTACGCATCGGGGGACGGAGGGGGAGGCTGCAGCCACGGCAGCGGCAAATCGGGGAAAAAGAAGAACCAGAACATTGGGGAAAAGCTGGGGCACCGGAGGGCCTTGTTCGAGAAGAGGAAGCGTCTCAGCGACTATGCTTTAATTTTTGGGATGTTTGGGATCGTTGTTATGGTTATAGAGACTGAACTCTCATGGGGAGCCTATGGAAAGGTGCGTATTAACTCAACAGTTCCGTCCAGATAAGAGTCGATTCAGTTGGTGCTTTGGACTGACGGAAGCGAGTCTTTTACATGAAACAACTTCTAACTAAAGTGTTGAAGAGAATCCGCTACTTTAGCAGCAGAAGTCTGGTATGTCTGCAGAAAATGCATCGTCCCAACCAAATACAGGCCCAATGTCTCTCTGCTGTCCAAACATGAAAATTCACTGAAAACAGAATTACCAGGATGTAACTTTTCCAGATTATCGTTGCATGTTGTAATGTTTTGTCTTCTTTGCTTTTCTTGCAGGAATCCTTGTATTCATTAGCTCTAAAATGCCTGATAAGCCTTTCTACAATCATCCTCCTGGGGCTGATTATCATCTACCATGCAAGAGAGATACAGGTAATGTTGCACACATTTGCACAAAAAAGGGGAAAGTGATCAGTTTTGCCAGAATAATTTGTCACATTTTGTAA
>SSNP01000014.1:2531938-2615800 GCA_006937955.1 Pachypanchax playfairii | reverse complement strand
GAACAATGTTGCATCACTCCGAGTTCTTTCTGCATCTCAGCACTCGTGTCTTCATTGTAAAATTAATAGTGTACAGCAGGAAAGGTTTCACATGTCTAAAGCACTAATTCTTCATTTTTATTAAATCACTTCAAGGAAACCTCAACTGAAAAGAAATACAACTCAAGCATTTCCTCCTCTCTTATAGGATGGAGTGTAAAAAACAGTTTTCTGTTTCATTTTTCAGTTTTTTACTCTATAAATAGATGTTTGATGCAAAAAAAAGTTCAACGCTTAGAGAGAGAAGGTCAGTATTCTGTCTTTTGGATTCAAAGTCATGTTATCTGTGTGATGCTTATGTTGTTATATTTAGTACATGAAGTCTCAGGAGAGTCTCAATCATGGGAATGTTGCAGTCTTTTCAGATCCTTTGAGTTGTAAATCTTTCTTTGTAATAGATGCAGCGACGCACATTAGCATTTTTTTTTTTTTGTAGTTGAGAAGCTTTTGATTTTCAGACACGTCCCAGCAGCTGTTTGGAAAGCATGATGAAGTACAAGGGAATCATTTACTGCAAGAATAACCACATCCATAAATAAATCTTCAGCAGTGTTTGATTGTGCAGATGTGAAATGATGTAGTTTAGTCGTGTTGAATCCTTTTCACAAAGCAGGTGAGAATTGCAGCACGTGTTAAATCAGTTCTGCCTCTGCCGAAGATTCGTGCTGTTACCGTTTGAATGAAACAGTTTGCTTAAAGGCATAAATTGTTCTACTTTCTGATTGTGGAGCAGATGATTTTGTTTAAAGACAGAATTCAGGTTTTCTTTCAAGAGTACATCTGAAGCCACGTTGGTTTCAAAATTCCACACATGATCAAATGCATATTTTAGCTGTAAGAACAAGCTCCGCTCTTCATGTGTTTATTGTCAGTTGCTGAATATTTACTCCACAGGAAGGCTGTTCAAACCTCTTTGATCTAAGCTCCTCCGACAGTCACGTCAATAACCAAAGTGTGTTTCACAGATAACATTTGCTTCACAAAAAAAGATGGTTCCTTTTATTCTGACCTAAAAATAACATGTTTGATTACCGCGGTTCAGTCATCACATGGTTTTCTCAGTGATTGAGCTTTTAGATGAATCAAGATAGTATCGTGCGTTCTTTGTCGCTCGGCTCTGCAGCTTGTAAATGTAAAAAAAAAGGTGACTTTCATCTCTGTGCTCCATCACATCCTCTGGTGGGACGTAACTATCAGCTGGTTCCTGGAGCTGCTTCTGTCCTACTGTTTAAATCCAGCTCGCAGTGTTTATACTGCAACTTCCACCACACAGCTGTTCCTTTCCTTCCATGCCTGAGGGTCTTCTGTTGCTACTCCATCAATACCCATTTCCTGTAGACTAACATTATGTGCTGGCACACACACGCACAGATTCAAACATATACGGATGACTTCGTTCAGAATTTGTCCTGGTAATGACACAAAAACTTGCTGATACATGCACTTCCTTTTCACTTTTTTTCCCAGTCCTTCTGTCTCTTGGAGCAGCACATGTGACAGACTTTGTATTTGAAAACATCCCATAAATAAATAAAAATTGGGATTTTCACCAGAGACCAGAGTGTATTCTCCAAAATCAAAATTTCACACAGTATCATTATGATGCAGCCTTCAAGTAAAAAACACTACATGAGACAATCAGTCACAAGTTTGAATATTTAACAATCCTGTATACTAGAGATAAAATAATTACATTCCTTTATATAAAAAGCTCAAACCCTAATTTTTAAATAGATTAGTGTGAATCAAAAGAGTTGAACATGATAGCTGTATGTTAAAGAGGATTACAGAAATCCAGTCTCTATTTGTTGTTTATGTAAAAGTTACTGTTGTTTATGATGTATCTGTTTATTCCTGTTCAGGGTCATGGGGAGCTGTCTATCGCCAGCTGTCATTCGGCGAGAGGCGGGGTCACATATAGACAAACAACCACTCATACACTGTCACACAGGGACAATTTAGAGCTGCCAATTAACCTCATGCATGTTTATGGTCTGTGGGAGGAAGTCAGAGTTCCAGGAGGAAACTTAAAACTCACGCAGAAACGTCCCAACATCAGAACCTTCTCACTGCAAGGCAACAGTACCCACTGAACCACCGTGCAGCCCTGTTGAGTAATAATTATTGCAGTTTGTTATTTAGTTTCAATACTGGTGGTCACCATATTCAAAACATCTGTGGCAGCTAGTGACATTCTGCCAGTGTTCATCTTACTGACACTTCTTACATTTACATTTAATTATCCTGCTGTTATTTATGCATTGGAAGTAGTCTGAGTCTGTGTTGGTGCTGTAGAAATTGCTGACTTAGCCCACAGTTCCCCCACACACACCTGGGTGATGCCATATGAGTAATTTTCTCAGAGAAATTCCCTCAGAGCAACAGGAAACATTATGTAACTGATCTTACAGGAGAAACGAGGTTCTCATTGACTGGCAGGATGGGAAAAATACCCAGACCCTTTAAAAGTATGATAACAATACAACAACATCATTAAACATAAAAAATCTGTACATATAATGTAATTTAAGTAAATTACATGCAGAAAATGGTTCAAAAGTGTCCCAGAAGTGTTAAAAATAGAAACTGGAACAGAAACCAGGAAATGCAACAACATGTCATAAAACACCCCAGAGCCACTGTAGCTCTCGTTTAGTTTTACCTCAACCAAATTTAAACCTGCAGACTAAATAAATGCACCACAGCAACAGTCTGCTTTAATGGGATGTTTCCTTTTTTACAATCCCACTTCATTTCCATCAAGGCTCAACAAAAGCCCAACGTGTTTGCAGCGCTGCAAAATGGATTGCCGCTTTCAGGGTGCACGTTTTCTTTTTCTTTCTTTCTTACTTTCTTTTTTTTTTTTTTTTGCCACTCCTGCAGTGAAATAGATTATGCATGCACATCCATGTGTACTCACAGATGCCTGTCAGATGCAAAGGCATAAGTCTGGGTGATGAAATGTTTCCTCACCGTTTCCAGAACCCTTAAAAATGATTTCCTTGTCAAGTTCTGCAAAGCCCGTGCCCTCGGCTTCTTTACAGAGTTTCACAGCACAAACTTCTGCAGCCGCGCAGCAGCTGACAACTTTAAAGGTTTATCTGGGCAGGACAAGGGAATGATTGTTAAAGGACACATCTGCTGGGCACTGCTGTGACCTTTTGAGTCAACAAGAGATCCAAAGTATTTTGCACTACCTCTAACTTCTTTTTATTTAGCTTCCAATGACTGTCTTATAATCTTTAAAGAGGTTTTGATCAATATTTTGTGTTTTATAAAGTTTAATGTTTTGCAAATTGCATCGAAATTGGTGAAATATGTGTCTGGGAAAATATTTGGTTGTAAATTTGTTGTAGTGTTTATGATTGTAAGTTATTTAACTTGTTTTTTTCTTCCTCTTTTTGGTCTGATTTGGTTCCAGTAATTATTTTGTGGACAGTAAACTTCTTCTTGACTTTTGGGTGAGTTTGTTGTGTGGACGTGAAAAGAAATGAAAGAAATGAAGTGGCTGCTTGTTCCTCCTAACTTTGACTTCTTGTTTCCTGATTTGAGCCACCAGCTGCGAGGCCGTTCTTACTGCGAGACAGTCGATGAGTTTTGTCTTTTTGAGCAGACGCAAACTGACAAGTTTTCAAGGACTCTTTGCTCGAGGGGGGTTGCATTTGCGTTGAGGACGTTGATGTGTCCCTCTGCTTTATTATGACAGTTTTGCTGAGTTTCTTGAACTAATGCAAAAATGCCTTTGGGGAATGTTCTGTTTTTGATAAAAGTCCGTGCCGACATTTCGCAGTCACACAATATTACATTTCACAATCTGCAGAACAGATAGCAGAACACGGCGTCTGAACTTGTGCCAGTAAAATCCTGCCAAAGTGAAATTTGACTGTGTTTGTCGCCCCTCTGTGCTTGTGTATTGCCTCAGAGATATGGTGCGACTTCAGGAGACGTTCTGCTTTTCTCAAAGTGAAATCTGTCCTCTACCTGAGGCTGCAGACTGGAGTCAGATAACCTCCACTGGCTGGTGACCTCAGTGTTTTCACTGGACACACAGTCTTTCAAGGGTGCAGAAACCCAGCCGCTCGCACACAAGACAGTCCTAAAGATTATTTATTAATGCTATTTACTAGATTGTGCCCTGCGTGTAACTTTAAACATTCAGATGTTTTTAGATTATTAATGTTGGCGACTCGGCTGCAGCGAAAGCACTTCTGCAGACAGTTAAGATATATATTTACTTTAGCGCTGCAACGTTTGCTTGAAAAGAATAATCGTATATGCAAATTTAGGGCTTAATCTCAGACACAAAAGCAAACGGAATCTGCAGTGGTCTCAGATTTACTTGGCAAAGCGGCCTCTTAGTGGCTCACTTTGATACCATAAATAAAGCATTGCATTAATGTCTAATTGAACCGAACCTCTCGACCCAATTTACTAATGAGACTGAGCGATTTAAATCTCAATGACAAGACGTACGCTCCTATCTCCACATTACACAGATTAAATATTGAGTTGCACTCCATTAGTTGTATTGAATGTAGTGAAACCAGTAACTAACCCAACTAGTACTGTGGCCGAGCTGCTCGCAGGCTGCTCAGCGTGCACGTATTCGGCTCTGCTGCCTGTCACCCAGACATGAATAAAGCTTCCATGTGATGAGGAAGGTGCATGCACTCTGAGTGATTAGACTTCATTTTGAGTCCATCAGAAAAGATGCTGACTCTCCGAGAGAAGCCAGGGATGCCTGAATTTATCCTCAATTAGAAACAGTCACTGGGCTGCAGGTCCTGTGAGCTTTTATGTAAAAAGCCAAGAATAAATTTGAATTATTGTGCACTTTATTGCCACTATATGAGTATGATGTTTGGAAAATAAGAACACTGGAAAGTTTGCTTCTCCAAAACTCTGAGTTTTAAGTCACTCATAAAGGCTTGAATGCACCATGTTGCTCACAGACAGGTGTAAATGTGTATACAGGTGTATTTTTTGACTTGAACATGTATTTTAATTGTTAGTTGATATGTCATGAAATGTATCAGTTATGTTATTTATTTGTGATCTTTTTGTTTACCTGGTTGTGAAGTTGTTTTGTGATCTAATCATTTTATTGCTTTTAGAACCTCTGAGGAATAAACACGACAGATTAAATAATTCATGATCAAATTAAACTGATAGAATGTGCTAAATTAAAAAGTGAAGCCGTCACTTTTATGGACACTGCCATGTTGTATTTATGGAGCAAAGATGCTAAAAATTACATAGAGAAAAATAACAAATGAACTCTGCAGGAACCAACTTGTAGTTCCTGTTTGACATTAGCATTGCAACACAGGAACACGCTCCAGAAAGTTGGATCATTACGTCAAAGCAAGGCAATGACTAGTGGGATTGTTTGTGATTTATTTATTGATTGTTGTCTTTGAGCCAATAAACTATTGCAGTGAGTGCATTATCCACTTTAATTCTTGTGTTTCTGAAAATTAAGAGACACCATGAGAAAAGTTATTGCAGGTATGAAAACATTAAAGTAAATAGCTATATCCTAAAAACCTAAAGTCAAAATGTCAGGTACAAAATCAGTTTAGTGTATTGATTTCCAGGCAGATAAAATCATCTGAGGCATTTTTATTTCGAATATATCGGCCTTACAGAGCTGCCGTTTAAATTAAATACCCTAATTTTGCAAATTCTACAAATGTTTACTGCATTTTGATGCAGTAGAGAAAAAAATCTTTCCGACACGTCAAAACAGTTTTGCTTCAGCTGCAGAGATATCTGCACAGCAGAGTGGAACCATGCGCAGTCATTTCCAGCATTCATAGTTTCCTTCCCACTCGGTTGTGCCTGTTTATCGCATTCATCGAAAGGTTATTCATTTGTAGATTGATTTTGAAGGAATTTTTAAGACTCTTGTGCCTTTTAAGTAAAAAATAACTTCCTTATTTGGATTGAATTTTGATTCCGCTCCTTGTGTTTAAGCAGCATATCTCTATACTTTATGTGTGCACACTGTTTTATAATTATTTGACTTTATTTTTCCACAAAACTTTGTTTCATGAGGTCTCATGCATGAAACAAGATTGTTAAATCTGTGAGAGTGCGTCGCTCTTTTCCAGTCTGGAGATATTTTTAAGAAAGTTTTAATATGAAAACACTTTTAAATGTTTCATCAGCCTCATTTCAGAACGTTTTTTCGGCTCTCAGTGTCGGCCAGCACATTTTGACAGCGTGTGATGTTTTTCCACTACAGAAGTACTTTCGTCCATCTGTCAGTCATAACTGCTGGTTCTGCTGCTAGCGTGGAATATTTCCTCCTCCGAGGCAGTGAGCTCCTTGGTGTTGTGTTTCAGGTCATCCATTATAATAATTGCATTTACTCACCAAGTAGGCTTTCCTTATGCAGCCTACCTTAAATGTTTAATTACACTGTTTTAAGTTAACAAACTTTGTAATTGCCTTTTGACAGGATCAGTTTGCTGTGTAAAATGTAAAATAAGACGTGGCTCGTGCTTTTAGTGAACAATAGTTGCTTTAAGAGCTTTAATTCTTTGAGTGAGAAACTGTAGTCGAGTGCAGTAACAGCTTGTGTTTCCGTGTCTACATTACACGAACTTGGAAAGCCCAACAGGGCGAGCTGTGGTTAGAGTTACGCACTTCTCTGACAGATGTCAGTTTGCGACAGAAGCTCAGTGTCACTCATCTGAAATAAACAACTCCCTTTGAAAGTTTAATACCTTGTTTTTTTTATAAAATGAACTCTGATTGTGCAGAATCTTTGTGGTTCACGTGTTCTATTTTGTCTGTAATGTGCCAGCTTTTTATAATTGGCTGAGAGAAGCTCACTGAAGTCTGCATGTTAATGTGAAGTTGTTGAGAAACTGCAGTTTCAAAGTGCAGCTGTCAGACTGTGGGGACGTGGAGCGATCATGTGCATCTTAGAGAGATGTGGCGATGTGCAGGATTATTGATTTTCTGTACGCTTTCTTTTGTCCTTGAGCGCATTTAAACGGGAGCTTTTGTCCTGTTCTGATGTGAGATTTATGACTATTTTAGTAATTCCATTTTATATCTGAGCTAAATTTATAATCTAGGTCACTGATCCCATTAACCCTTTAGGAGTGGGACACGTCTTTAGTTCTATAATAAGAAATCCCAAACTGAACTAAAGGGGGAGTTTGTCGACAAAATCGTGAGGTGGTTTCAGTCAGGGCTGAATATAATTAACTTTTTTCATAGTAGAACTGTTTGAATAATTACACATTCCCTGTATTGTAGGTCAGTTGCACAGTTAGATTTATTGCCCTGAAGTAAGAGGTTTGACTTCCTTCTAAGACCTTCTTGCATGGATTTTGCATGTTTTTCATGTGTTTTCTCCAGGGACTCCAGTTTCCTCCCACAGCATGCATACATACATGTTAAGGTTAATAGGTGGTTAATAGAGGTTGTTTGATTCTGGGCCTTAGCCATCGTGACCTTACAGAGGAACAAGATGGAATTTATGCTTGGAAAATTAACTTAATGTAGAATTTATTTAATAAAAGGGTTCAATGAACAGGTTTAAACCAAAAGACAAAACAAATTGGGAACTTTTTGCAGTGTTTTAATCTTAACTCAGTTTTGGGGTTTCAGCTGATATTCAGATAGGGTTTTTGTTGTTTAGTTTCCGGCTGTCTTACTTGTGTCCCATTCAGTTCTCCTTGCTCTGATTCCTTCCTCACCTGTTAATCACCTCACCTGTTGTCACCTAGTATATCCAGCCCTCAGTTTCTCTGTACCTTTATCAGCTCGTTGTTTCCTGCTTGTCCATGTTTTCCATCAAGTTTTTTGCATGCTCTTTGTTTTTGCCTCAACAGTCATTTTCTTCATTTTAGGATTCGAATCACATTTAGATTATGACAGAAAGCGGTCAGAGATGTTAGCTTGATGCAAAAGTTCTGTGTGTTCACAAACAAATAAACAAACAAGAATTTTGTTGAACCACATCTTCATACAACTTTATTTTACATGTTAATTTAATATATGTTCACATTTCCAAAGATTAGTGTTGGTAAAACATGCAAGAGAATCGAGTTAAAAAGAGCTCATGAGAAAGATTTACTGTTGATTGAATCCTAAACAACATTTTTGGGCAAGGAAGGTCTTTTCTCTCCACCTTTGCACAACTGTGCTCCTCCTAGTTATGTTCATCTGTAAGCAAAAGCATTGTATGTGTGCATATTTTCATTTTCAAGCATGAGCAGTCGCTTGACATCCAATAATTCATTACCAAGCACATTAAAGAGGTTTCCAATAAAGTGTAATGGTGCAGTTTTTCTTTTCTTCCTCCCTTTAAAAAGCCGTCGGCATTCGTGACAAAAACTGCCACCACGAATGTTGGTTGGTATTTGCTGACAGCAACATTTTGTGAAATATCTACAGCTGCTTGTGACGGCTTGTGCAGGCAGAGGACCTTGACGTGATTAAGTGGATAAAGCCGGAGCATCTGTGGAGGAATATCAGCATGGTGTTTCATAGTGAAGGGAAGTTAATGTGACTCGATGGCGTTTCATCCTGGTTTCATTACAAACACACATTTTTTTGACCATGTCTTTTGAAAATCTATGTGATGATGTTCCATTTGAGTATTTTTAAGGGCCACACGCCAGCTGGATTTTTTTTCTGATCCCGTATTTCACCAAAATTTCTCATTTAAGTTGTAAATTTTTTTGTTTTGTTTCAAAACAGCAGGACTTATTTGTGATTTTTAAAGCAGTCTTGATTAATAGTTTTTTGTGAAAGCTGGTGAAAAATATCTAAAAGCGAGATGCATCATCCTTCAGTTGATTATTTCCCTGTATTAAAAGCGTTGTTCTGGTCGGTCGAGGGAAAGATGGAACTGAGCCAAAAGGTCGAGGTCCAGCTCAGAGAACAGGTGAGAAGCTTCGTCAATCCAGGAGAAACTTGGAATAGAGCTGCTGCACCTCCTGATTGTCAGATGAGGAGGCTGTAATTAGGATGTTTCCTGGTCACCTCCCTCAGGAGGTTTTCACACTGAGAGGAGACAAAGCAGACCCAGAACTCCCTGGAGGAATCATTTATTCTTTTTGGTCAGGGAACACCTTGGGAACTCCCAGGAGGAGCTGGGAAGTAAATCTGTTCCCTCTTCACCCTTTGGATAAGTAGAAAAATGACCGACACATAGATGGATGATGTCAAGTAATTAATCAAGTAACACTTAACAGTGTTTTGTTATATTTTTTGGGAACAAATTGTGTCTATGTGGCAAACTGCTGGCAATAAAACACCTTAAACTGCAATTTAGAGTGTTTTTTTTGCTGATTTATCTCTGATCTATCAACATAACAATGGTTCTGTGACTCCCACCAAGTAAAACAGACGCAAGGGATTTCTTTTACGGGTTTATTGAGCATCTTCACTCTTGGTTTCAGACCTTCCGAAGACCTCCTTCAAACAGTGAAAGTGATAACAAATTAGTTTAGTTAGAACAATTAAATACAATAATTTCAAAACAAAATAAAGACAAATACCTCGTTGGCTGTATGCTTTAAAAGAGGGAATCTGCTTCCTCCTTCAGTCCTTTCATATTCAGTCCATTCAGTCTTTTTAGAGAAGTTTTCACATGGGTTTTCAGTTTCCTGTTTGCCAGCAGGTCATCCAAGGTGTGATTTCTCTACCCAGCTGGATTTACATCCCTAATTAGGGTGTGGCTTATCTTGCAGCTCAACAGAGGTTTCAAAATAAAAGCCAATATATGAAGAAAAAACTAAAACCAACCTTTTTTCAAACCAGTTTCTCACAGACCAAAATATTATATAAAATTAGAACATAAACAACAGTTACAGGTTCATCTTGTGATTTTAAGAGCTGTTTTATATCTGAATGATTCTGAGGTCAGTTCAGTCTCTTCTAGGACTGAAAATGAGCAAAACGTTGCACAAAACCCAGGAAAATAGAGAAAGATCTTCAGAAATGCCAAATAAAACGTGATCAAGACAACTTCAAAAGAAGGTCTGACTCCCTAGAAATAAAGTTTCAAAATAATGAAGGATGGTTCAAGACTTTTGCACCATCCTATGATTTCTTATTGCTTGATATATCAGTATGATTAAAACATCTGTGCTTGTTTCTGGGCTCTTTGCAGCTTTTCATGGTGGACAACGCAGCTGATGACTGGAGGATAGCCATGACATACGAGCGCATTTTCTTCATCTGTTTGGAGATCTTGGTGTGCGCCATCCACCCCATCCCAGGGAACTACACCTTCACTTGGACAGCACGCCTTGCGTACTCCTACGTCCCGTCCAAGGCGGATGCAGATGTGGACATCATCCTGTCAATCCCCATGTTCCTGCGGCTGTACCTCATCGCTCGGGTCATGCTGCTGCACAGCAAGCTCTTCACCGACGCCTCGTCGCGCAGCATCGGCGCACTCAACAAGATAAACTTTAACACACGCTTTGTGATGAAGACCCTCATGACTATCTGTCCCGGCACCGTGCTGCTGGTCTTCACCATCTCGCTGTGGATCATCGCTGCATGGACAGTGAGAGCCTGCGAGAGGTGCCTGGATCAGTTTCTCATGCTATCTTGTGCTTCACAGCATGAAACATGGATAAGGCTTAAAAATAGAACGCACGCTTCTTAACCCGCGCTGAGCGAAGACCTGATGAAACATTTAAAATTAAACCAACTGGATCTGATTTTATTGCTCTTCTTTTAAAATAAGTTGTATGAAAGGTTTGTCATTCTGTTACATGTATGATTTATTACAGGTACCATGATAACCAGGATATAACCAGCAACTTTCTTGGAGCCATGTGGTTGATCTCAATCACATTTCTAACTATTGGTTATGGGGATATGGTCCCACACACATACTGTGGAAAAGGAGTCTGCCTCCTGACTGGCATCATGGTGCGTAAATCAGTCCGACAGCTTCTTCCTTATTTACTTTTTTCTTATTTTGGGAGGGGAAAAAACAGGAGAATTAACAAAATTGTTGTCAGATGAGACCAGATTGTGTATTTGTGTCCTCTCAGGGTGCTGGCTGCACTGCCTTGGTGGTGGCCGTAGTTGCGAAAAAACTGGAACTAACCAAAGCTGAAAAACACGTCCACAATTTTATGATGGATACTCAGCTGACAAAAAGAGTAAGTTAGCTCTCGACAGCAGCTTCCCTTCACTTTAGTCTTTACCTAATACGTCTTTGTGCTTTTATCGGGTGTCTTTGCAGGTGAAAAACACAGCTGCGAATGTTCTCAGGGAGACGTGGCTCATCTACAAGAACACCAAACTGGTGAGGAAGATGGACCACGCCAGAGTCAGGAAACACCAGAGGAAATTTCTCCAAGCCATTCACCAGTAGGTTCCACCCCCCCCCTGGATACCGCTTATCATGATCTGATTCACAAAAACCTGGAATCTGAATTGTTTGACACCTGTAGCAAATATATTTATTCATTTTAATTCAGGATGCTGTTTCAATACTCTTAACTGTTGAATCTGTATGTAAACAGGAGCTAAACAAATGCAACATTTCATTAGAGGTTTTTATATAAAACAGGGCGTGAACTGTCATTTGTTAGAGGAAAGCTGAAATATTCTGGAGGTTTTCGGCCATGTGATATTGATTTGTTTCTTGCTGGCCTTCTGCCGTCAGATCGACTCTTGTGTGTCTCTTTCTGAGAGTCCGATGTCAGGCTGACCTCAGGGCTGGCGCATCTGGGTTTCAGTTTCTCTGGTGACCGGTCAGACACTCACCTGTCAGTTAGTCCCTTAGTACATCCCCGAGGATTTTCAACTTACTCCAGAACAGTATTGATTTTAGCCTCACCTCGCTGTTGTTTGTCCTCACGCTACAGTGCTTACCAACACTTCTCTTTGTGGCTTCCTGTCTGTGGCTGCTGGAAATCCGAGCGGTTCTTTATCAAGATAAATAACTACAGTGATTTTGTCAGTATGTAGCTCACCTCTAAGGAAAAACGTTCACTGTGTGTGTGTTTGTTTTCTTTCTGTAGTTTTAATCATGTTTATGGGTTTCTGTGGTATCCTGTGTGCAACTTTGATTTGCTGTCATTAATTTTTGGAACATGCATTTGTGTCTTAAATACATTAGAACAGTTTTGTTATGAGATATTGGGAAAGCTTGTTGCCCCTCCTGCAGCCTGCATCTAGATTGCTGCATTCAGACAATGTTTTCTTGCCCTCGATGCTTCTCCTCCTGCTCTCTACTGTTAGGTTTAGACGTTTTAATAATCGAAGCTGCTCTGTGCAACAGATTAATCTATAAAGAACCACATTCAGTGGGAAAAAAAGTCACGGCCAGCTCTGCGTGCAAAAACAGAGCTCAGCATGTTTTTGGTGACCCCACTCTCACACCCTTGTCTTATAAAGATTTTGTTCTTCTGTAGTCTTGCTTTAGGCTGTGCATGGATGGAAAGAGATGTTTGAGCCATTTTTAACTGAGTTTCAGTGTAAAAGTTGAAGAATAAGGAATATTTTAGCTAATGTTTACAGTTTTCTGAACAGCTTCAGTTTGGAGAAATCAAGTTTATGTGTGACAAAAGTGGTGAGTTCAAATGCAGCCAAGACCATTGCTGTCTTAAAACAGCTCAAATTTCTGGAATTTCACAGCATTTTCTTCCAGTGTTGTTTATAAACCTTCACGCTACGATCGGTTTTGCACTAAATGTTTATGTACAAGGAATAAAAATCACCAGTGCAGCAAAATGTTGCACTATTTGGGATTTCATGAAATCATGGCAGAAATGTCTTGATAATTCTGCAGAAACATGTAAACATTTGTGAAATAAAATTAGAAGGGAGTTTCTGTCAAATTTTGGTCATTCGAGCTGTTTTAGAACAGCTGGAGCACTTTGGGTTTGGCTTCGTTTGGACCAGCTCATCAGACCTGTTGGACATAATATTTGTTTCTCCAAACTGAGGCCATTCAGGAAGCCAACCATAACAGGTAAGATATTAATACCTCATAACTTTTACACAGAAACACACTTTAAAAATAGCTGAAATATTAAAATTTGACATAAGAGGTGATGCCTACAGCTACATGTATACAAAAACGTGACTGAGTTTAAGAATGAAGCGACCAAACAAGTTGAGGGTTAACCTACATTTATTAACGGCCTGTCATCAGGCATCATAAACATCAAATCATCACATCTAATTCTGTGATTTCTCGTTGGTTAAAATTGAAAGAATAATAGCTGTAATCTGCTGTTAAATCAAGTTGTATCTTTGGAGCCATTGTGTTTGTCTGGGAATGTTTCCAGGAGTATGAATGAAACCAAGAAAGCTATTTTTATTGAATTCATTTCTGTTTAAAAAAAAAGAAAGAGAGAAAATTTGAAATTAGTCGAGCATAGAAGAAATTCAAGGAAATTTGAGAACCAAATAAGTCAGAAAACTGTTTGGAGACATCAGGTTTTTCTCATCTGAATATGTTTATCTGATGTTGTAATAATCCATTTGTCTACTTCATGTTTCCTTTTTTTCCTGTTTGTGTCTACACAATGCGATAGAGCTCGAAAGTAAGTCTTCGCCTTTATTGAAGATAGAGACCTGTTGTGTGCATGCTAACGAGAGCTTGTCCTTGAACCCAATGATGCTGCTAAAAAAAACGTTTTTTAAAAATTACACTCCCTCATTTGATAAGTGAAATTCATACTTAAAACGGAAGTTGTTTGCATTAATTGTTTCACACGACACAATCATGAGGATTATTTATCATTTAAGGGGCCACGTGTATCTTTACCAGTTGAATCGCTCACAAACATTTAACATACAGTCATCTGTGTAACATGCTGCACATTGTAAACTCACACTCAAAGTGAATTTCAATTATCAGTGATGGAGGGTGTTTTTCTTTCCATTTCTGCATGGATGTGATGAGATTTTGACCTTTAATCAGAAAGCCACTGATTAAACTCCAATCAACGGTGTTTTCACATACCGAAGGATGACAGCTGGAGCTCTCCAGCAAACAGACCTGCAGTACTATGAGAACATGGTTTGTTTTATTTTGTTTTACCCCTAAAAGACTTGTTCTTTACATCAGAGCAGTCGTGCTCACACAGAGCAGGGCTCAGGGTCATCTTTTGGTGAGTGGAATCATTGTTTCGCCTGTTCCTGCATTTGCAGCCACATTTCCTTCATTCCTCTGTCGGATGACACATCAGCAGGTATTCAGACTGCTGAACATCGTGGTAACAAGGACATACATCTGACATGCAAGGATGATTAGGAGAGTTGGCTGAGAGTGTTTTCCTCCATCAGAGGCAGGGTACCAACATGAGTTTTATGCTATAATAGCTGTGAAATCAAGTGCCCCAGTATAATCATATTATCCCTGTTGGGATAACTCTCCGTTTCCATCCTCAAGGTTAAAGTGTGAATCATGACTTGATGGAGGCTAGCAAGTAGCTTGTTAGTTCAGGGATCAGTCAACAGGAAGTGACAGGTGATGGAGGTCAACCTCTAAGCAATCTCATTTGAGCCACCGAGGTTTAAACTGTGACCAGAAGCAAGACGTGGACATGGAAAAACGTAATAATACAACTAAGTTTGAGACGCTTTTCTCTTTGTATTTAATGTATTTTTGGGAGTCAGTCTTATCTAACAGAACCAAGAATCACATCATTCAGTTCAACTGATGGTAAAAACAAAATATGTTTTTTTTATTATTATATTAGGTACACTGTGCATCCCATAACCGATGTGTGAATGATATTAAATTTCAGAGAGAAACAGCTACTGCACAATTTAATCTCTTATTGCTGCAGTCAAATTCGTTTACATCCTAACAGGATAAGGTGTGTTTATTACAGCACGGACGAAGAAATGAAGCTCTTTTTCATTAAATGTTTAGACAAACATGCATTTAAAGTCCGGGACAAAATTCTGAAACGGTGGTCACGACAGAGACAGGAAGTCAGAGCAGCACTAACCAAGATTGCTGTGAAAGATTTAGTGGGGTATTGAAAAGCTCAGCGTAGTCGTTTCCCCTGATGAATAGCAGGCAGATTTAAGAGCGTTCAAAAGGAGAACTGCCTGTGAGGAGTGATTGACTGAGGAAAGAAGATTTAACAGATAGGGGTAAGTAGGGTTTTCATTATGACCTCGAGCTGCTCTGTTCTTCAACCCCTCCTGAGAGCGATTCATCCTCCGGATGTGAAATTTATAACAGGATTTACATCCACCACAAAACTGTTTGACTCTAAATGTCTGTTATCTGAATTCAAAGAGACAAGACTACTTTTATTTTATTTATTTACTGAAATCCTAAATGGTGGAGGGTTTTTCTGGTGTTTGGCGTTTTTCTGGTCTGTATGATCCGTTTTAGGCCTCAGCTATCAAAAGTCTCCCATGCAGTTTTCTTTAGGATTCCTGTGGCGCCCTCTGGTGGTATAACTTGTTGTCTGTTGGACATTTAACTGCTTTAAAAAGAGAAAAAAAAAATTCTGTTTGTACCAGAAAACTTTCATGCTAACCCCTAATAATTTATATAATTGTTTTAAATTAAAATCCCAAATAATCTATAGCTCAAAGTATCCTATAATTATATTAACGACACAGTTAAAATGTTTGACATTTTTTATTTCTTATCAATTGAAAAGTAGACACAATTTCCACGGCAATTTGGTTTGATTTGTGAATTTAGAAAACATACATGCTTCAGGACATTTTTTTTATTGTCTGATAAACACATAAAGGTGACACTCAGCTTTACAGCTGTTTATTAAGTTGGATATGCAAAAATAAGAGACCTAAATTAAATGGGAAAAGTGATTATTTAGGCATATTGTATTTGGAAGGTAACTTTCCTTTTCTTAGAAGGGTTTTTGGAACATAAAAATGTCTCAGATTGCAGTTTATATTATCTGACAAGATCATTGTCACAAATAAGATAAACCTTTTTCTTTCTGTTTCTTAATCAGCAGGTGCAAAATAAAGTCTTAAATCAGTGACTAAATGATCTATTTGGTTTAACCCTCCACCAACAACTAAGTTTTCTTTGAGGATTTGTGACCTTGTGGGTTATTTGTAACCAGCATTTTGTTAGTATAATGTTCAGACAATCTGACTCCCCTTCAGTTTGGTTGTGAGTTTTGATTGACGAAGATCTTTTATTCCCCTCAGTGGAACCCCCCCCCCCCCCCTTCTCCTTGCATGCAGCTCAGCGAAATAAATTGACCCCCTGCAATCCTTTCATTCTCCTACACACATCCTGTGCATGTCCTCGGAGTGCTCTTCATGTGTATGCCTTGTGTGCACACGAATTCTAAAATTCTTCATCGAGTTGACTCACTGGGTTCTGAATGGTCTTGTGTTCAGATTGAGAAGTGTTAAAATGGAGCAACGCAAGCTGAATGACCAAGCAAACTCACTAGTGGACCTTGCTAAGGTAAGATAGACTGTGACAGACCACTGCTGCTCTGTAGGTTGTTTTTTTATTACTTCTGTGAGTGAATTGGAATTCTGTTTCACTCACTTCCTTATGTAGACAAAGTCTACAGGTGTCAAATAAACAGACAGGCTTTCCATTTCTGTTGTGATTGTGTTTAAATGTATATCCACACCTGAGTTAGGTTGTTTGAAAGAACAACCCCTCTTTATTTTACAGCATAAGGTATTTTCTACAGGTCATGCTCGCCAGAAAATTACTGAATGAAACCAGTAAGACACCAAGCAGTTTTTCGTGTCCTTATCATGTTTGTCTTCAGCTACACTAAACATAAGTGGACAAAACCTCAGGGAAAGACCAGGCAGTGCGCCAGCCTGACACAGCAGAAACACTGACCTGAGCGGGGAGACACACTGTGATCTGATGATTCAGCCAGAAATGAAAGCAGGGAAGGAAAAAAAAAAAAAAGAGGAGAGAAAGGCAAAAAGCTTTGACATTAGAAAGCACGCCACAGTCAAGCTGAATTTGAGCCAGCATGTCACGAAAGGTATTAGTTAATGCTGCCTAATTATCCCATGCTGTAAAACAGCAGTGGGATTTGGGAAATGATATTGTAAAGATGTCTAATAGCCAGTGCAGCTCAGTGTGAATATCAAACTGTTGTTATATGAGGCTGAAGCCACGAGGAGGCAGTGTAGCATCTGTGTTCCCACGTTCTCAGTGGAAAGATTGAGCAGAACATTATCTGTAGAGGGTGAATTTCCACTGCAGTGAACCGAAAAATGCCTCAGATCACAACATATTCCCCAACTTATTATCCCCTCCACAGTCTCTTATCTACTGTTATTTATTTATTTATTAGCAATGCAGTTTGGATGTTTCCCCTGCGTTGTGACATTTTTACCAAACTGCTTGAATTGCACACTATCAGGTTACAAAAACTGCTTGAAACAATCTCCGCTCGTCCTGTTTTACTTATTGTCTCATTATCGCTCCAAAAGCAGGTTGAAGTTGTCGGTTAGTTGTTTTATTTCATGAGCGAATCACTTTCTTTCTCTAATGATTTTGCTCTTCTAATAATAAAATTTTGCTCCTGCGTGAATTTCTGGGACCAGATTGTATCCCATCATTTTTTAATCAGACTACATTTTACAATCTGCCCAATTTTACCTTCAGTAATATGTTGATCCACCCAAATATGTTTACATAATGTGTAATTATTGATTCATAGGTGTAACTGATCATGATAAATCAGGCTTGAGCAGTGTTTCTGTCGTGCCTTAGATAAACAGGCCACGCCATCATTCCTGAAGAGGACAAGGTAAGTGATGGATGATGTTACTTTTAGCCTGCCTGGGATTATTAGTCCTGCACTGAACATCCCCCCAGGAACCTCCTTCTTTTCAGCTTCACTCCTAAAATTCATCTGAGATATGACATGGATTTCTGCGTCTGTTGCTGAGGATCATGAAAAAACTGATGCTGCAAATAATCTTTTTTTTTTAAACTAGATTACTTTTTAAAAACTTAACAGAAGGCTGATTCATTGAAGGGTTTAAAACATCTGCAGACTCTGTTCCTGTGTCCTTGAGATCATAGAGTAAAGTAAAAATATTTTTTTTGTATAACTGCTTAAATCAATCCTGCACTTATGCACATGTTCCAAAAACCTTCTGGAATCTAGAGGCTGAACACACAGAAAAAAAACACATAAAATAGCATTTAATTGGATTTAAACAATTTTCAACCATTAACATTTGTCTGGATATATGAATAAAAGTTCAGACAACAGAAAAAACAAAAGGTTTTCATTATAAAAACATAATGTAGCTATTATTTCATTGATCTTTTGTTTTAAATGGCTGCCGGCAGATTGTTTAGGAAAGTGTATCATTAATTTTGAACCTCACCATCTCGGGTAAATCATTTTCTCTCTTTTTTCCCTGCACTGAGCATAAACTGCATTAAAATGTCAGGATCTAATATTTATTTAAAGAATACTCATTTTCAGAGTTTTAATAAAAGCCTGACACTATGTTGGGAAAATTAACTACATCAAAAGTGTTTCCTCTTTCCTGTTTCAGACTCAGAACATCATGTATGACATGGTGTCGGACTTAAACGAGCGAGGTGAGGACATGGAGAAGAGGATCGCTCTGCTGGAGACGAAGCTGGAAACTCTACTGACTAATTTGCAGGCTCTTCCTGGACTCATCAGCCAGGTCATCAGCCAGCAGCACAGGGACTTCCTGGAGGTGCAGCTCCAGCCTTACGACAAACACAGCCCTGAGCGCTCGCAGTCGGTGTCACGAAGGAGGTCATCCTCTACAGCACCGCCCACCTCCTCAGAGAGCAGCTAGAGTCGAAGGGCAAAGCCTCCACTCAAGACTTTTGCCATCATATGGCCGAGTTGCATTTATTGTAAAGCCTTATGGTTTCAATAAGTATTATTCAAATTCTGATGACAGAATCTGACTTACTGGGCCGAGGAATTTTAAAGGATAACTTCATGCTGTTATTGTTTTTATTACCTCAAAAAGGTGTTGTTATCCTTGCTGACGGACCACCAATAATGGCGTCCTCTCAGTAATAAAAGGCCCGCCAGTGGGGCTACGACAAGAACTCTTCTCCGTCTCTATGCAGAGGTTGCCAGTTCTAGATGGCAAGGTTGCCAGATGTGAAACTATTGCACTAAAATAGTGCTTTTTCACAGACTTTGTGCTTCTGCTGCCTTGATTCAGTTGCTGTGGTCCAGTCAGGGAGCGTGTCGGGGATGCTGAGGAAAAGTGCTGTGTTTGATGACCTCGAGTGACGTGACAGCGGAAGGTAGAAAACCCCTCCTGTACACTGTCACTCAGAGACAACCTCAAAATCTTGTAATGAAAAAAACAAATATATTTTAGGTTAGAAACAGCATCAACTATAGCAGTTTTCCTTTGCAGAGTCCCCCTGTAGAATGCCTATGTTGAAGGGGGAGGGCAATATTGCAAATAATTTAATCCTCAAGTCAAAAGGAATGCATCGAAATCTGTACTTGCACTTACTTTTTAAGCAATGCACTTCAATGCTGACTGACATGATATAAAGATGCATTACTCATTAAAAGGAGATTATATCAGATGTTTCGGCATGGATTTATTATTGTCACAAATCATTTCAAAACCCCCTTTGTGTTTCTCACAAATAAACTTACAGAAGTCTTTAGAACCGTAATGATTGATCCAAAATGATGTAGCTGCATCCACCTCTTATTGTGTCTCTTCTCTCTGGCCCATATTTCTGCTTGCTGTCATTACAGCTTTGCAGCAGCAAATGATGAACAACAACTATAACCTGAAAGAAAATGTAGAATTTTATATATTTTCATGAGCACACGTCTCAAACAAGCAGATATTCTGGGATGAAGATAATTTGTTTGTGAGTTTTTATTTTCCTGAGCATATTTAGGCTTTGTATTTTTTTAAATAAGATATTAATATGCACTGTTTGGTCAAATTACACACAGAACAAAGCTTGAGTTCAAGAGAGCTGGGACTTGCTTATCAAGTCAACAGCACAGATTTTATCCACCTACTAAAATCAGGCAGAAAATTAGTAAAATATCAGATGTGTATTCCTCAAATTTTAACAACAAAGAAGTGTGGAGTGGGATATTATATTGTATATGCAACTTAAATGATAAACAATTCAATAATAAAAATACACAATTAGACAGATTTGCGTCATTTTTCATTGTATGAAAGCTTCTTGGATTACCAAGGACCAAATTTAATTTTAATTTTGACTGAATTAATACGGTGAAACGGCATTTGTTGACTTTACAGTTAACAGCCAATTTGCAGCAAGGGTCCCAGACAGGAGAAGGATAAAGGTTGCAATAAATAAACCCTTAAACTCGGAGGAGATCCTAAAAATGAAGCCATTCAATGTAGACTATAAAACAAACAGTGAAAAAAATCTAGTTTGGTTGGTGTTTTTTTTTTTTTTTTTTTTGATTAAGGTAAATGTTATTTAAGGAGAAACTGTTAGGAAATTATGATACAAGGATTTTTCTTTGGATTTCATTCTCCAAAGTTATGGCTATCATACTCAAGAGAAATTGCTTTTCATACTAGTGTAACAATTTTATGTAAAACATTTAAATTGCATTAACAATCAACCATGTGGTTGTAACTGTTAACTATTAATTATAGACAAATTTTGCCTTGGAACTGTGTAACTAATAACTGATATGATCGATGGCGTCTACGTTTGCCTGCGAGTCCTTACACCGGGCAGAAGAAGACTGCCTGTGCTCTCGCGAGATTTCCTCGGGAACAGCCGCATTTGTGTGGCGTGTGCATGCTAACCCGCTAAATTTAGCTTTATTCCTTCTAAAATATCTCTGGATTGTCACTTTAACCCGAAGTGTGCCCCGAAATTACCGTCAACATGAGTGTGCTCGCTAAAATAGCAGAGATAGAAAATGAGGTAAGATTAAAGCTGACGTTTTGACGTACTACCGTTAAGCCTGTCACGTTTTAGCTAGCTGCTAGTGCTTCAGCTGAGATCCGTTTTAAACTTCATTTTACCGGTAACAAATACTTGACACATCAAAGTGATAAAGGAAATGTATTTATGTATTCATTTAACTCGTGGGTGTGATATCTATTAGTAGAATTTTCAATAGAAAACACAACGATAAGACAGTTAAACACATTTTAGCTGACCACATGAAGAAAGATGCAGAATGTTTTACATATTCATGATGAAAGAGTCTTTTACCTGTTTCTTAAAACTTAAAACTCTAAAAAGTTCTGACAAGGTTTATACATTAGAGTTTGATCATTATGTTACAGATATTACACAAACAGATAAATATTCATCACATAAAACTCGCTCAGAGCATTTTCTGTGGCCTATTTACTTTTACCCTATTGCAGTCAATGTATTTTATTAAATCTCCAGATCAAATCCTTTTATTATTATTTTGAAAACATATAATTTAAGTGCAGATGTGCAAAAGTCGATCCAAACAAGGATTTTATTTACTTACGCCTAGAAAAATGTGTGTACAAACATGTTATGATGAACTTAATGTTTTATTTGAGCCATTAAAAATAATACACACACTGTATCAGCTCACCTGGTCGGAAGCAATGAAAAAGTCCAGTAGATGCTGTTTGCTGTGTATTATAATGTTGTCGTGTGCTCTGGTAGATGGCCAGGACGCAGAAGAACAAGGCCACCGCTCACCACTTGGGTCTGCTCAAAGCACGTCTGGCTAAACTGAGGCGGGAGCTCATCACCCCGAAAGGTGGCAGCGGGGGAGGAACAGGAGAAGGTATGATCACAGATTAAATTCTCTTTAATCCAGATTTTATATTGCATGTTGACCTTATCTATTTTCTGATATCTTGTTTTGGATTTGCAGGATTTGATGTAGCTAAAACCGGTGATGCTCGAGTTGGTTTTGTTGGATTTCCTTCAGTTGGAAAGTCTACCCTGCTAAGTAACCTGGCAGGTGTGTACTCTGAGGTTGCGGCCTATGAGTTCACAACACTCACCACAGTACCTGGAGTAATTCGGTATAAAGGTGCCAAAATCCAGGTAAAATATTGGTAATTTATTTTCAGAATCTGGGAAATTATGGAGAAGTTTAAATGGGTTGAAATTTTTTTTCTGTCTTTATTGTTTTTGTAGCTCTTGGATTTGCCAGGAATCATCGAGGGAGCCAAAGATGGCAAAGGCAGAGGCAGACAGGTCATCGCAGGTACAGCTGTGACCACCAGGATTTCTACTACATCTTGACATAATGACTAAATACTGCTACTAAAGGCAGAAGTCAGATTATTGTCATTAACTGCTTCAACTCTGATATTATATTACTAAAATTAAAGAGCCCTTGAATAAAATTACAAATTTTCTTTTTTTTTTTTTTTTTTTTACCTATGAACACTTATAATCCTAAACAAAGGAGAAAACAGAGCTTTATTTTCTTGTTAAGTTCCAGTTCTGACGACATCCTGGTATTTCTTCATCCACAAAGCAAACTACTGTTATCTTGACTTTCTTCTTCTCTTTCTCAGTGGCTCGAACCTGCAATCTAATCCTGATAGTGCTCGATGTGCTAAAGCCTCTCCTTCATAAGAAGCTAATAGAACATGAGCTGGAGGGCTTCGGCATCCGGCTTAACAAACAACCCCCCAACATCGGGTTCAAGAAGAAGGACAAAGGAGGCATCAACTTTACTGCTACAGTATGTCTTACACACCTCACCAGGACTTTAAATGCAGACACCAAAATCCTATTTCCAGCAGAAACAAACACTCCAACTTAAACAATGATGCGGCTAATTAATGGATTTACAGGCTAACAAGATTCATGTTGCCAAAACATTTAGCCTCGTCACATCAGACCAATAAAATGCAAATTCTTATTACAACAGGGACACTTGCAGCTTATAGAAAAGTGTGGCCTGTATATGTACAAATCTCTTAACGTTCTTGGGTGCTGCTTATATTCAGGTGTGCTTAATAGTCCAGAATGTACAGTAAATAGATTAGGATGATGGTTCTATCACAGCAAGACACTTAAACTAATGTTGCCAATTACAAATATATCTATGGTGGGAAAAAAAGCACTGCAGATGTCCTGTGTGAAGTGTATAAGAAGAAATGATATATTGTATGATGCGAATGAAAAATGTTGTAAATCGATCTCTAAATGGAAATTTATCATTTCCATCTTTCACCGTGTCTCAGTGTACGCAAACTGAGCTGGACTCTGAGACGGTTAAGACCATCCTGGCTGAGTACAAGATCCACAATGCCGACATCACTCTGCGCAGTGATGTCACAGCTGATGACCTCATTGATGTGGTGGAAGGGAATCGGTAAGTTGCTGGGTGGACCCTCTTCTGTGGGTGTGGCCTGTATGAATCTGAAATCTCATGTGAGCTCCCACTGCGCCAATGCAGATGCATTTAAAATGCTGTGTGGTGATTCAAACAGTTAAACTCCTGAAGAAATCTGGTTTATTTTTATTTTTAAGACACCACACACATGCTCCTAATGTCTATACAGCTTTAGAGGAATAAGCATAAATGAAATGGACCCCTAGAATAACCAAAATATGCAGTTTCAAAACTCCAGAGAATTTGGCAGAAATAAAAAATTCTTCGTTTCAACAGCCTGATGGTGGGCGGATGATGATTTGGGCTTCTTTTCACCCATTAGGCGCCCTACAAACAAAGTCCTTTAAAAACCAAAGTTATACTAGTCATAAAGGAGTTGAGCTGTCTGACAGTGACAGCTAGAGCCAAACTGAGTCACGGCACTGCATGAGGATCCTAAACACAGCTGCTAATCTAGAAGAACATGACTTAAAAAAAAAATCATTGTTGAAGGTCAAAATCTAAACTATTAAAAAAAAGAAGAGAAATAAAGGAACAGATCGTTCTACAAATAGCAGCTGTATCTTGTAACTAGCAACATTTTTTTCTGATAAGAAACAAGTGTTTATTTTTATGCCCTCTGAATAAAAACCTCCGAGTTGAAAAGGGGTGTGTTCTACCTGCTTTCACATCACCATGAAACTACCTAAATCCTCTTCTGTATCTGTGGTAATCTGGATTAAACTCAGATACTTAACTATCTGCTTTAACGTCCCTCCCAAGTTGCAGAAAGTCAGTAGAACTAAAAAAAAAAAGACTAATTTCCTAATGAAATGTTAAATTGATTATCTGTAAAAAAAAAATCCATCCGTAAAACAAGCAACACTGATGATCACTGACTCTGTCACATCTCAACAGGGTTTACATCCCGTGCATTTACGTGCTTAATAAAATTGACCAGATCTCCATCGAGGAGCTTGACATCATCTACAAAGTGCCGCACTGTGTGCCGATCTCAGCCCACCACCGCTGGAACTTCGATGACCTGCTGGAGAGGATGTGGGACTATCTAAAGCTTGTGCGCATGTAAGAGTTCCTTTAATTTATTATTTATTTGTTATAGAGGATTTGGATAATGATGAAAGGCAGCAACTAAATTAAATGTGGCACTAAAGAGATTTATTTTTAAAAAAACGGACAGTGTTTATGTTCATGGTGTAAAGTTTTCACGTGGTTTTGCAGCTACACCAAACCCAAAGGCCAGCTGCCTGATTACACGTCTCCCGTCGTCCTGCCCGACGGACGGACTGCAGTGGAGGATTTCTGCTTAAAGATTCACAAAAACCTCATCAAAGAATTCAAGTAGTGAGTATTGTGTACATTCTTTTAGTCTTCTGGTCTATAAAATGGTAAAATTTTCAATTTGTTGCAACTTGCTTGAACTGAAAGAAATCTGATGCAGTCAAATCACAGCTGATTTTTGAATTTTATATATAAATATAATAACACATAAAAGATGTCAGATACAAGTGTTTCAGCACAAAGTCAATAAACGTAAAGGTGAAGCAGGTTTAAAAAATGTTAGAAAGTTAAAGCTGCTGCTCATTCATCACATTGGATGTAAGAATACGTTTCACATCCTTCAACTTGTTCTGCTTTTTATATTCTGGTCTAGTTATATAACATTTGTACTGGCTGTGTCAGCCCAATATCTCACATCAAGGTATTGGCAAAGTGGATTTGATGAATATTGAACCTTGCAGATGGATATTTTACATGCAGAGCAGTTTCACAGTTTGGAAATTTGCCCAGCGGTAGTAATTGTACTTGATGTGTGGCCTTCAGAGAAGTTCTGCTCACTCTGTGCTGTGATGAAGACCCCCCTCCCCCACTGGTTGTCACATAAACGTCCAAGTTGTCTGTTAACAAAGGTCTTTGGGTTCGGGGCGGTAAAGCCAAACCCACAGAAGTTGGGTGCTTTTTGCCTGCTTGTATTTTTTTTTAGGCCAGTGATGCACGTTGGCATGCTGGTATAGCATACTGCAGCCTTCTCAAGCAGAAGCATTATTGCTCGCATTTCAACTCTTCCTTGGCTAGTACCCAGGTGTAGGTACTTGTATTATACCTGCTTTAAAAAGGATGTTTCAGTACAGTAATTTAAAATAAGTATCTTTTTAACCACAGCCATCCTCCGATGAAGCATTTAAGAGTTTGGGTTTACATCCAAGATTATGTTTCACCACTAAATGGCTGAGCTGAAGTCATCAATCAGTCTGCGTGTTAGTGTCGAGCATTAAACGTCCTCTAGGGAGTGGACGAGTCAAACGGAGATACGCAGAAGTGCTCTAACTAAAAGATGTTATTCCCACCTGCTGGTTGTGTTTAGAGAATTAAAACTCTTTCTCTTCCAGTGCACTCGTGTGGGGCTCGTCTGTGAAACACAACCCTCAAAAGGTGGGCAAGGACCACGTCATGGAGGATGAAGACGTTATCCAGCTGGTGAAAAAATAAAAAGTCTTAAATTGCTGCATGGCCTGTGTGTCATAAAAGTTCCTCAGTAAATCATCTACAGTACTTAACACCATTACTTGTTCATATTGAATGTTGGTTATTAAGGCTTGCATTAAAAAACCAAAAGACTGTACAATAAAAACATTAAATCTATTGCTCCTTCTTTTTGTTCTGTTTTTTGTGTAAAGTATAACCAGGTGGTTTTTCCTCATATTAAATCATGTATTATATTTAATTTGTGACTAAAGTGACACAAAAATGTGTCGTTGAATCCATCAAACACTCGTGTTACTGCGAACAGTTTATCTAAAAAAAAAACTAATCTGAAGGCACTGAGCAGCTGATTGATTTATGTGACAGATGATGAAGCCAGTTATTCAGACTGGGGTCTCGCTCGCTCTCTGTGATGGGGGACAGCCACTCAGGTTAATCAGTTCATTCAGTCAGATGCAGTCGGGGGTCATCGGATGCAAGCTGTTCACAAGCGGCAAACTCCACAGAGCAAAATAAAGTTTCTTTTAATCAGAGCTCAGTGCATTTGGTTGAAGCTAGACGTTGGTATGCAGCAGGCATCGTGCAGCCGAGCAGCCATTTTATATCTGCAACGATTAAAGTCAGTGAAAAGAGTAGAACATTTTAGAACATTAACGAATGGATTCAATTATTTTCTGTGTCTAGTTGTAGCAAAGCACAAGCGAGATGATTTAAAACAGGACAACACTGTAAAAATTGGAGTTTTGTCAGGTTAAATTTACTTGCACATTTTCCACTTTTATATAAAAAAAAGGATTGAACATCTGGAAAATTAAACAAGTATAAAACATCTGCTTAAGACAATGTGTTTTATCTTTTTCCACTAAAGAGTAATTTATCACCTACAGCAGCAAAACTACCAATCACTAATTTCCAGTGAGAAATCAACCGTGTAAAGAAAATCCACGTCTGTATAACTTATACCAGTTGATTGTTAGAATATAAGATATTTTTGATCATACGGTGAAAATTGGTTGGAAATTTCAAATAACATAAAACCAAAAAATTCGAGGTAGGGACAGGTGATATTATTTAATTACTTACCAAACGAGTTTGACCCCTGATATAAAACATGTCTGTCAGTCTGGTAAAACGGTGTCATCAGTTCTACGTATAATTTAGAGACAGTGTGAGTTTTTACTACAATGTACCAAGTTTAAATTTTGTATAACTTTACAAACACTCACATTCAAACAAAGATTTTTCCAATTTGATGCGATACACTGAAGCGTTTTCACATCGAAGCTGCTTTTTTAGTCCAATCTGCAGTAGTTGAGGGTAATGCCTGTCGTCCAGAAGCAGCAGCAGCATCGACCCTCCCCAGACACCGCCTCTACCCCACCCCCCTTTACCCTGTAAATTATAGCAGCACTTTAGCTAATGAAAGAGTTGAGGACTGGGCACTAATAAAAGCCATTAAGTGAATAAAGCACTTCCCCCTCTAACAAAATTAAAGAATCTACCCATTTAGAGAGGGCGGACTCTGTATTAATATTTATGAAATGCGGAACCGGCCGCCCCCCCAAACTCCCCAACCCATGTCCAATCCCAGACTGACCAAGTCTTCATTGCCAGAGCACCTATCCCAAGAGAACATCACCAACCCCTCCTAGCTTGAAGGAGGGGCGGGAGACGGGGACTTGAAGGGTGCCGAGTACACAGTCGGGACAGTTTTTCTCCAGTAGAGCAAGCTGAAAGACCCCAAGACACAGCTCAGACCATCCAGGCGATTTCCACACCCACTGGCCGCCTGCATCGAAGGCCAGTCCACGGGAAGGTGGGTTCTTTGGAAAAACCAAAAAAGAAAACCAGTGGAAAGTGTCAATAAAATCAAAAGTAAGTCGAGACTGTTACATTAAGAGTTTCATTGTAGTTTTTCAGGTTGGTTAGCGTGACCTTCAGTCTGAAGAACATTTGATGTCTTTTTTGTTTTAAACATTTTTCTTAACATTACATTAAGTTCAAAATTCAGCGAGTTAAGAGATCTCTGTCAGGGCGAGTCTGTTGAAGGAGGAAAAAGTTTCAAGGTAAGGAATCACAATAATGTTCCATAATCATCTGTGCATCAAAATCATCCCATTAAACTCACTTCATCCCTTTAAAACATCCTCATTCTGAAACATGTCGTCTGTTTTACCACCACCATCCAACATCTCCATCCAAAAAGAGTTTTTCTTTGTTACATCTTTAGACATTATGGTGTCATTTCATCACACAAAGTGGTTCAGTTGGCTGAGCTCTAAGTTGATTATCGCGCCATGCGTTCTCGTTTGAGTAAGATGTCCCTCGGGAGCTGAAAGAGACTCAGGAGAAGATAACAAGATTGTGATACCGTTTGAGGAAACTGCTCCTTTAGCCTGATGGTATCATGATTCTTGACATTGCACTCGATGACCGTTAACATGGTTAGGTCTAAAACAGTTAGAGTGGTTGTATCTTTACGTTGAGGAGATGGCAGACGTCCTCAGAAGGACTCCGAGAGGTCAACGGGCCAGAGGTTCGGTTTCAGTCAATCACTTTTGAGATGCATTTTTAATACGAATTTTTTTTATTGATCACTGGTAAAATGGCCATTGAACTGGTGGGAAAAACTAATCAACGTATTTTTTGGTCTTCTGTAAATATTTTTCTTGAAATGTATTTGGAGTGTTTTAATGTTTGTTTAAAAATGGGAGTAACATTTTTAGATTTCTTTCTTTTGGTCGTGTCTCGTAGAGTCGGGCGAGACGGGCGAGAGGGTGGGGTTTGACGCAGTTTGTGCGCAGGAAGGGTGTAGCCCTTTTTTTCCGCAGTGTGCATGACCTATGATTAATCCTCTTTTTTTTTATTATTCTGCAGATGTTCTGATCTGCTGATATACCAGTGATTTTAGGATCAGCGGTTACTTTTTTAACAGTCAAACCATGAGTCGGGATCTCCTCCGCAAAATTTTTCGGACCTTTTTTTTTATTTTCACTCAGAAGATGTGATTTAATAGAACTATCCTTAAAAAGATTTGAGGAAAGATTTTAAATTTTGCATCGTTTGCAGGATTTTGGGTTGTTAACTGCGTTTACAGAAAAGGTGTTAGATTGTTTTTCTTCCTAACTAATCTTAACATGGGTCACTGTTTTATGTCTTTTTGATTTTATTTACTGAGTAAAACATGTACAATATATTTTGTTTTTTCTTGCCTTTGCCCAGGACCCCATTGTGCTTGATCTAACCATGCAGTGCATCGTCTGCCCATGGTTGTGCCAAGCACTTTGGAGGCTTGTGAGCACAATCTGCAAATAACATATTCCATTTTTCTTTCTGTTTAGGATGTAAAAGCATTACCAATATCTATCGTGTGCATTTCAAGCTGTACCTAAAAATAATAAAAGGCATTTAAACATTGTGTGTGTTACTTTTTAAAACTGAATAAAGTGTGAAAATCTCAAAAGAAAGAAAAGATGTCATGCAGTTCATTGGATACATATCGATAAAGCTGTCATTATCTAGAAAATGAGTGGTCAAAATATGTCCAGTTCATGGAAAACATCAATTACAGTAAGTGCTCAGAGGCTTTTAACTCTGTCTAGCAGAGGTCACAATAAAACGTGTAGTCTGACAGGCTGCAGACACGTCGTAAACGTGTTCATCAAACTACCAGACGGAGCTGCACGAAACCTCAAAAACAAAGTGAATAAAACCAGTTGACATTGTCAAAACGACATCGTCCTGGTTTCTTTACAAACTGCAGCAACTTGTTTAAAATTCAGTCGACGTTGTCTTGTTATAACTAATGGACTGAACCAATAAAAATCACATGTGTAAAACAGACTCCTCCTTTTCTTTTGTCTCCTGATTAATTAATACTGTCATTTCTGCGTGCAGAAGGTTGTAAATGACGACGTTTACGCAAACAAACTGAGTTTAAACACCATAATGAACATTACAGATATTATATACAATATTACATTATGAATGGCTTTGCCTTGTCATTGTTTTGCTATCATCAGCTGAAGACATGATAGAGTATTTATTAGTCCTTAAATAAAGTTGTTGTCTTGATTATGTGGTTTCAAGTATACTTTTTCCATTTCTTTTGATAGTACAGTAACAGTAGTTACACATACATGAGTATATTATCTGGACTCTGAACTGAAGCAGCTATTTCAGCTACTATAGTATTAAATCATGACTGAATTACTTTTACTTGCTGCTTTCCTCATAACGTCAAAATGTCTCCAGTAAAAACATAAAAATGAATAACAGTACAGCAGATTTAGCGTCAGACAGAATATGTCCCATACAGGTGAATACTGACACATATTCTATTTACAAGGCTGAGTAAGCCTCACAAAATAAAACAACAAATAGATCTGCATTAAGTTTGATACTCCTGAGAGAATGATCTGTATGTTTTAGGTTTTATACTGAAGAGAACGATCAAATCTAAAATAAATCAGGGTACAATTTCTGCTTTGAAAGTAATATACAATATACAAATAAATAACTGAGAAGCAACTATTGTTTTTTTTTTCAGACTTAAAAGTATAGATTGTAATGTGTTTACAGTGATGGAGTCTTTAGTAGATGTATTTTTATACTAACTATGCAGCATGATGTGGTAAAACGATATTAGTACTCTGAAAAGAATCTGGATTCATCTTATTCGCTTTAAGGCAGATAATCTATAAATCAAATATAAGAAAGAAGACATTTATAAAAAGAATTGGTCTATAAGTACAATTATAAATAACCAACTCCCTAAAAAATGAGCTTATAAATAAAATCTAGCTTTGTTTTATCTGTTTGTAGTTACAGATAAAACTAGAAAACATCACTAGAAGATTTCATTGATTTTGATCTTCAATTAAAATTTTGAATATATTGTAGGTGTTGGTTAATAACAAAACAATACACAATCTCTACAGTGGGAAAAAAATGATCTTACAGATTTTACAAGCAACCCAAATGAGTTATATTATACACAATATTATTATATTGTCTATTTTTTTCCTTTTCCTTCTCCTGAGCAGATAAAGTCAGCAAAAAAAAACAAAAAAAAAAACACGAGGCCTCTCTGCTTGTCCGTCCCTGACCTTTCACCCAGACAGGGAATACAAGGTTTACAGATTATCCCATTAGACGGGACTATTCAACAGTTTATAACAGAGGCACACAACCTGCACACAAAGATGTTTATTTCTTATTCCTTTTAGTCAAATTACACATCTACAAAAACATAATCAAAATCTTACTTTTACAAGTAATTCAATACAAATATTACATTTATTATTCTCACAGTTTTGTTTGACCAGATAAAAGAAAGACACGTTTTGCATTTCGAGTCTCGTATCTTACGTCGCCAATTTTATTGAATAGCAGAACATTTTACACATAGAATTAAACATATTTGTGATGTGGCTTCTTTCATCTTCGTGACCATGAAATGGACGACTCATTCAGATGTAACTACACACGTTATGACATTAAAATTTAGAACAAGATGAAGGTTTTTAGGACTTTGTGCCAGTTTAACAGGCTGTAAACAGTGATGTTTTAATCCACAGCATGTGGTTCTTGATGTACATTCATTACAAGCCCTGCATAAAGTTAATTAGAAATACACAAATGGTGATCTGAGCGAATACAGTGGAGTTTCAGGACTTGCATTAAGTGTAACAAAAATGATTGAAACTTGAGAGAAAAGTTAAAAAAAAAAAAAAAAAAGCTCATGCAGAACTCCAACAATGATTTATGAAAGTACAAGATCTACAGTAAAACACAGAAAACACACACGGAAATCCAAAAGTACAAACTAAACCAGTGAATAGAGAGAAAAGAACATAATCAGAGATGAAATGAGACAAATTAAATAGGATCTACTCCAAATCCTGATGGGGTTTTATGTGGCACAGTCTAAAAAGGGCACTAGTCTGTCTTTTCCTTGCTAGACATACATTAGTACCATTTTATGAGGATTTCTATGGTTGTTATAAGACACTGTGCCTCTAATGCTGAAGGACTGTTTTATCTTCAGAAGGCTGGCAGCTTTAAACACACAGACACTGAGACAGAGCAAGATCTCAACTCCATGACCAGAGCATCCAAAAGCAGAAAACTAAAGCTTTGTCATCCTCATGTATCTGGACGGGTTCCCAATATTGTTTATTTAATTCAATCTGCTCAGTCTAAAACGTGCTTTACATCTAAATGGGTTTGATTTTTCCCACAGAGGTCGTTGTTCTTCATCTGGCAGTGGGATAATAATGTCACCAAACCCTGATCTTTCAACGTAGTCCACTAGAACTCTGTCAAAGCTACACTTCGGCATCAAATGCTCCTAAAAATAATGAATGCATTACTTGCCATGTTTAAAAACACCAAAATCGCTATAGTCCATCGGTGCTGGCGGTTTGAACAGTTTAAAGTCAGGTTTTTTGATGGAAAACGAGAGAACGTGTACCTTGGCAAAAGCATCTCTACAAAAAGGAAATATGGCTCGATCTTACAAATAGTTGCAGGACATGCATCACTATCAAAAACTGGAGAAAAAAAGTCACATGACATTGGCTGGCTGAGGCAAACAGATCCACAGCCATCAGTCTGGATATTTTCCATTGCAACATTTTCTCTACAAGGACAGAAATACTGTCAGCAAAGCAGTCCGCTGTTATTAAAATGTCTCATTTACAACCAGAATAACCACATTTTACAGATGGACGTGTCTGTAGGGTGGGCTGTAAACTTCATTTGGTGTTGTACCCTAAAAGTTAGGTTGGAGGGCTTTAGACTGACTTAGTGCAAGTGAAAAATATGCCAACATTAGTTAACTCCTGGTCTGTGGGGTCCATCTCAAGCATAGATCTGCCCAGAACCAGTTGTGTGTGTGTTTTCTCCACCGATTCGCTCTTGACTCGGCTGCCGGTTGGTGTCACTGGATTTAATGACACCGATGTAGTCATGAATGCCCACATCCAAGTTCTTGGCGCGCAAAGCAGCAGTATGCAGCTTCTCCAGAAAATCAGGCATTCCTGACAGGGAAATGAGGAAAACACAATATTCAATTAAAAAAAAAAAAAGACAAAATGGAAAAGAAATTCTAACATTTTGGTGAGTAATTGGACATGTCAGAACAAAGAATTTTTTAGCCATATTAAATTGGATAAAGTGTTTAAAAACATTAATGAGAATATTCTGTAGCTTTAGTAAGAGCTCACCACTCGACACCATCCAGCTCACGCAGTAACGAGGAAACACGGTCTTTGGATCGTCGCTGTAGGTCAGCAGGTAATCAAATCCATTCTGTGCAATAAAAACAGTAAAAAAAAAAATTTATTTTACAAAACGGACCATCACGAACATCTTCAATCATTTTTGTAGCTTAGAATTTATGACAAACCTCATCAAAGGATTTGTGAGGGCGAATAACCATCTTTGACTGGTATGAGTGGACTCTCACAAACTCCTGAGTCTCTGGAACTCTGGGGTGCTGAACAGCTCTGAAAGAAAGATAAATTACAAAAGTTTTAAGTTTAAAACACTGTTTGGCTTGTAGATCTATCCAAATCCTCTGAAAAAAAAAACCCAAAACAATGTTGTTATTCCCACCTGGACACTAAGACCATCAGGTTATTTTCAACGTCAACGTCGTAACGGCGCACATAAACATAGTCCCGTGAATACATGGGATACTGTGAGGGTGGTCAAAAAAAAAAAAAAAAAAGAAAAATAAATACAGATATGTGATACCAGAGTAAAATATTGCTTAGAGTCAGAAACAGAAAAATAATGACAACTTACTGGAAAGTGTGTCGCCCAGTGAACGATTTCAGAACCTGTGCTGGCGTCTCTGTCGACCACTTCAAGTTTGATAACCAAAGCGTCCCACTTCTTTCTGTACTCTGTATCCAGCTGAGAGAAGAAAACATTTACAAATACACCACAAAATATTACAAGACTTCTGAACTCAACATACAGGAGAGCAGCTGGATAATTAAAAGATTTTTACATGACCTTCTGCGTGAGTCATGTGTCACCCGATCACCAAAATCTGACCCAAAGAAGTATAGAGAGCATCAGGACTTCCTGTTTTCAATCAATGATTAGCTCTCAAGTAATGTCTTCTTTAGCTGGTGAAATGATGCTTTGTGCTGGCAGACTATAAAAACTGACAGTATGCAAAGAATAACCTTTCAAAGAATAAGTACTGGCCCCATTCAAGCACCTGAGCCCCTAAATCTTTTGTTTTCTTCTCTAATGAACCCAGACAGAGATCAAGCTGCATATAATGAGATTTAAAGAGTCGGTACCTGCACGTTGAAGAACTGTCTTGGCGTGACGTCATTGTAGGAACCCAACACTAAAAGAAAAAAAAGAAAAACACAAAACAGACTGAGAATGCTCAGCTTGTCAGAAACTTGAGAAAATGTACACAATTTATAAACAGCTAAGTCATCTGACCTCTGTATTCATAGAGGTGACTGTTGGGAATAGGTCGCTTCCACACCCTGAAGTCCTTCTTCTCCATCACAACTTCCCAGCTGCCTTCCTGTTGTTCGGGGACAGATCCGGAATTTGTGCACAGACGTTTTACAGCATCGAGGGCCTGTAGCTCAAGTCCACACCTTCAACATATCAGGACATTTACAGGTTTACGTTGTACATCTGATACCAAAAATCCCAAACAAATCAATACACATTCAAATTCTGTCAACAAAGTGCAGCATCAGCAGAAGACTGACGATGCTGCTTTAAAACTGTTGTAATACTGCAGGTATTTCAAGTGTAACTACATTGTTCAGGGTTCTGGTGAAGCTGTTAAACTTCTGTAGAAACGTGATAAGCATTAAGAGCACATTCCTTCTTTTTCTGTCACACTGCTGTACATACTAGTCACCCTAAATGTTTCCACTGAAAAGAAAGAAGTCTGACCTGCGGATCTCCTCATCTTGGATCTTCTCGCTCTCCCACATGAAGACACCAGCCAGAACCGCAGCAAGTTTCCCAGCAGGCACATGTTTGTTCTGGAATCTGCGCCAAATGTGACCAGCCAGGCTCCACCTGGTTCGCTCAGAGTAAAGGTTGGAGTAAAGCTCACCAACCCTGCAGGCACGCCGGAGTCTTTGACCGGTCACAAAGCTGCAGTGATCTGCAAATATGGACAGCAGTCCTTTTCTCTTCTGACCATCGGCCTTACTGGCACCAACACCTGCCCTCTGGATCCAGGACCACAGTAGGCCCAAGTTCCTGCCCAACCACGGGAGCCTCTCGAGTCTGCCCTCAGCTACTGCACGTCCAAAAAAATTGTTTTTCTGTAGCCTCATTGTGTTTATTCCAGTGTCGCAGATACGACGACGGGGCACAGAGTGAAACATGACAACCGTGACCGTGACAAGGTCCCAGAGACGAGATAAATATCAGAGGGAGCAGATCAGCATCAAGGTTACCTGGAAAACTGTTCAGCCACGGCCCTGTAAAGAAATATCATAAATTACTTCTATATCTACAATAATGACAAGCTTCAGTTGATAAAAGTCGGAACTTTGCTGTGGAAGTTAGTCTAGCTGTCAACTCGAACACGCTACATGTAACGTTAGCATTAGCTAACTGCTTCTCTTACCAAATATTGCGCTGCAAATAAACACATATGCACCACAACACCGTCACGATCAAATCCAAACCAGAACAGTGATAACTGTAATATAAACTATACACTTCTATTAAGTCTCCATCTATCTAAATATATTCTGTTGAGGCAGGCTCACGCTTCTCAAACTCATGGAGCTGATTTGACCTCATCTTCCTTAGAGTCGTTCACGCCCACTCGTAAAACCCGCCTTAAAAGTTGGGGCCTCACAGTTTAGACAGTTGTGATTGGTTTATAGAGATGCCAGTCAACTATAGGAGCTCTTAGACACAAGCATGTGTGTGTGTCCTTTGTACCTTCAGCTCTCCCGTTCTGCTGAACTAGGATCAGATTTTTTGCTACATTAAATCCTTCAAACAGCCTTTAACGAGAGCGATAAAAGCAAATCTGATCTAGGATCAAAAATTGCAAAATAGTGGAAAAAAACCTAAAAGAGGAAGTCAGAGTCGCCATCTAGCGGTGTCATTCAGGCAAAACACGTAAACAACGTACCACCAATAATCGTTTATAGTGGGTCTTTTCTTCATTATTACTAAAGGAAAAAGCCACACGTATTTAATAATAGGCTTTCTCTTAAAAACACTCAAATAAGAACTTCTATATAATTTCAGTCAGTTCTGCTGGGCAGATATTTTAATAAAATTAAACAATATTCTATAAAGTAAAGAAAAGCATCTGACCTTCCAAGTTTATAATTTTACCCTGTATCAGAGGTGATTGGTTTTTATTTTACTTTGTCGTCATTCTTCCCTTCATACAGACAACTATTGAATAAAACGGAGGATTCGTTTTAAAAGTGGATCAGACATAAAGATATCTTCCATTTTATATCTTATGGTTTTGGACTGGAACTTAATTATTATCTAAGTTAAAGGTTATTCCAGATGGACAACAGATGGCGCTGATTGACTTTACAGTGATAAACACTAACACCTGGATTACAAAGATCGTTTTCTTTAATTCGTAGAGTTAATAAAAATTAGCTGCAAAGTAATAAATAAATAAGATTATTTTCAGGCAAATTGATAATGGTGATGTAAATTAATCCAGGACATGTTGCTGAATCAAAGTTACTTAGGCCCTCATTACTGACAAATTAAGAAACTTCTTTAAGAATTAAAAAATAAATAAATAAAAAGAAGTGCATCTGCGTTTGATTGTGGCTACCAGGATAATTCAGGGACCTGAATAATACAAAAGCACTTGGTAATGAGGTCATTACTTTAAAAATGGTAAATGGTGTGTACTTGTATAACACTTTTTTAAGTCAGGTGACTCCCAAAGTGCTTTACACTGCATCCATTCACACGTTTGGTAAGAAAGTGTGAGGCTACAAGCAGAAACACTTAATTTAGACTTTACACTGCAGGGTTTTATCTAAGATCTACTGTTTGATAAGGAAGAATTTAATCATCATAAAAGTAATAGACTGAATTTAAACAGAAACAAAACAAGATATAAAGCTGTGTTAGATTGTTTTATCTCAGATTTGTTTTAAGGTTTCATCCTTTTCTTCTGTTTGCTTTTCTTAAAAAACAGCTCCTCATGGTCAAGGGATAAACAAGTAAATGACAATATAAAATTGCCATGTTTGACTAAAGTGGAGGTTAAAGAAGACATAAATTATATCTTTAGAGGAAACGGATGGTATTGTGAAAAATACTATTGTTAATTTTTAATCTTATTCTTCCCATTAAGTTTGTTGCAATCTGTCTTGATTTTCAAGTTTTTCTGACTTGACTTTGTATCTAATCTGGATAAAACGTGTTCAAACCTGAACTCTAAGGAACGTCTGTTTAACGGCATTATCTTTTAAGAACATCCACAGGAAGATTTTGAAATTTCTAAGAAATTGTGATGAAGAAAAACCCTTGAATAAGCTACACACCCAACTACAGTAACTGTCTAGCAGGGACACTGTCGTGTTTTATTTTGTATGATGTAATTTTTACCAATTTCTTAACAAAAAGTGCGACAAATACTTTGTAAAATTGCAACACTGAGGTGCAGATTGTCCATAATGACAGATTCCTGGGACTTGCAGATGTGAGCTGGGCTGTTAAGACTCTACTTCATACGACTTCTAGGGAAAGCTGGTCTGCATCGTCCTCTCACCCAGACAGGCCTATGGAGGGTCATCCTCACTGCAGGCATTACTGTTTGGTACGGGAACATCACACTGAGGAAAGCTCTGCAAAGAGTTATAACGACAGCAGAAAGGATAATTGGAACAAAACTTCCATCCATGTACACCAGCGTTGTAAGAAACAAGTGGAGAGCATCATCAAGGACTCAATCCATTCAGCTCACTCTCTGCTCAGACACAAACACTCCAAGTACAGTTTGAGAATTCTAATATGTATGGAGAATTCTATGCGTAAATGGCAATAAAGGTTATCATATCTATTTTATCTCAATTGCATATTAGAATAGATTCATATTTCTTTGTCTAAACTACTTATAAGTCTGAAACTCCCAAACCTAGTTAGAATTGAAAAAGTCTTTCAGGTGAGAGATGAACTGTTTTCAAGAGACAAAAAGAAGTAAAGTTGCTTTTTTGAAAATCTTTTTGGTTTGACATGTCCTGGACGACGGAGAACGTTCTCTCAGTATGAATAGTCTCATTTGTGAAAAAAGCAGGTTATTCATCAGATGGACAACAGATGGCGCTGTTTGACTTTACAGAGATAAACAGGAATGCTCGTACCACAATGATCGTTCTCTTCATTTTTTTTTAGTTAAAAATTAAGCTGCAAAATAGAACTTTTGCACCAGAATATCCAGTTAAATGATTTTCTGTGGTAGACACTCATTTTATTCACTTAAATCTACAGACTGGGGATTGTTTAACTTTGTCAAACTGTAAAAAATTAGTACATTTACCTGTTTCAGTGGTTGTCCTAAAGCAAGTGCAAATAAATAAAATAATGATTAAATAAAATTATTAATTGTGTAGATTAATCCAGGACATGTTAATTAATTGAATCAAAGGTACTTAAGTCCTAATTACTTACAAATTAAGAAACCTCTTTAAGAATAAAAAAATAAATAAAAAAGAAGCGCATCTGTATTTGAGTCAATTTGCAAGGATAATTCAGTAACCTAAATAATACAACAGCACTTGCCAATGAGGTAATTACTTTAAGAAAGAGGATGCTACAAGCAGAAAGACTTAATTTGGACTTTACACTGCAGGGTTTTATCTAAGATCTACTGTTTGGTAAGGAAGGATTTAATCATCACAAAAGTAATAGATTGAATTTAAATAGAAACCAAAATAAAATTGAAAGCTGTGATTGTTTTATCTCAGAGCTGTTTTAAGGTTTCATCCTTTTCTTCTGTTTGCTTTTCTTAAAAAACAGCTTGTGGTCAAGGGATAAACAAGTTTGACAATATGAAATTCCCATGTTTGACTAAAGTGGGAGTTGAATGAGACACAAATTATATCTTTAGAGGAAACGGATGGTGTTGTGGAAAATGCCACTGTTAATTATGGATAGTGAAATCAGTCCTCCCAAAGTCTCGCATTCATGCACAAGAGCAACAACTGTCACATGGCCTGGGGAAATTTTCCATGATCCCTAAAGACAACAAAGAAAAACAAAAAGGAATGTTGACTCAGGAAAACGCTCAAATTCTTCACCGTCACAAAATCCCAAAACACATTCTTTCCTTACACTATTTATCAGACTACTGTATTTTGTTTGCGCATCACACAATCTGTTGACAATATTAAGGCAAATGAAAACTAGTTGTGTTAGAGTAAACAACAACATGACAAGCACATACTGTTCTCTGCTTTGATTGGGTGAAATATTTACTTTGAGAAAGCATGGAGGGTAATTGTGGTTTATGCATTTACATTTCATCAGAGAGACAGACAGGTGGAAGCATTTATGACATGTAGACAGCACATGACAACAAGGAGTGGCAACATGATTACAACAGGAATCTTCTACTTCCCATTAAGTTTGTTGCAATCTCTCTTGATTTTCAAGTCTTTATGACTGGACTTCATGTCCAATCTGGATAAAACTTGTTCAAACCTGAACTCTTAGGAACGCCTGTATACCGGCATTATTTTAAGGACATCCACAGGAAGACTTTGAAATTTCCAATAAAATGCAATGAAGAAAAACACTTGAATACGTTACACACCCCAAACAACTACAGTAAATATCTGTCAGGGACATTGTTGTGTTTTATTTTGTATGACATATGACATCCTATTTGTTTGATTTTACAAAAAAGTACTACAAACACTATGCAACATGTTTTGCTGGTATAATGTCAATGTGTTTCTTACATTACATCTAGGACTGTGTAATGACATTATAAGTAATCAATTGTTCAATTATTTATGTATTAAAACATCAAATTAGTTTAAAATTTTAGAATATCAAATTTCATTTTTTATATCATCAATCAATCAGTTTTATTTGTCTGTAGTTTTGTTAATTTTGTTTTTTTGGGTTAGATTTCTCTTATTTTAATTTTTCATAATCAAGATTGTGACTTTGGGAAACTGGGACTTTTGTACTGAAAAGCGTAATTCATAGTCTTTTAACTGTACAACACTTGGGTCAACCAATTTTTGAATTAAAAATATGCTTTATTTATGACTAAAAAAGCCTTTATTCTATATTTTAATTTCCATTAAATTTTACATAATCACATGAAGTTTTAAGACCTGTTTGAAACAATTTCACTATTATTATTATTCACTGTTATTTTTTTCTTTGTTGTCAGATGTAAAACAAGTTTATCAAATTTTCTTTTAGATAAACCTCACGGGAAAATATTACAAGTAATAAAACTTGCCAAGTCACTTCCATTCAGCACTGGTAAGAACTCTGATTCTGTGCTGATTGTGTTGCAAAATCCGGAATCGCGTGTACATGCGTTCATATACATGATCTATATAATGTCTATGCATGCGTTGATCATGTGACGGCGCGTGTCCCTCCCACTCTGACAGGAGGGGGAGGGGCGGGGCTTATTGAAGGGTGTATCCAATAAAAAAAGAACACCCGTTGGCTTCATCAACCGGCACAAGCAAGTTCTTCACATGCGGTAGAGGAGCCTATTCAGACGTTTCTGGAACTTTACAGGCGTCATTATTTCATATCTGAGCGGGTCATTGTATAGATTATTTTGGCGCAGTCACTTTACTTTGAACTTGAGGCAGCTTTTGAAGACGATATTTCATAAACAGCTTAATTTTTCCATTATCCCGCGCGCGCTATCGTAACGTTTGTGTGTGCGCGCGCGCGCTAATTAGCTTACGGGCTAAACAGCACAATTTCTTCAAGAGCGACTGCTGTAACGTGTGGTAAGTTTTACAGTTTATCTTTATTACATGTAAAAGTCATTTTCAGTTTATTAAGACCTTCTGGCAATATGCAATATGCTAGTTTGTCAGAAGTCTGAGGAAACGCTAATTCCACCTTGACTGTCAAGATACAACGTGAAGCTAATTCCACCATAAATGTCAAGCAGGTATAACGTATCCATTACCAACAACGAGTGAAAGAGTGAAAAGAGTAACTCACTATGGGTAAAATATTCTGATTGACACAGATTACAAAACACGTACATTTTCGGACTGTGCGGTTCTGTTAAGCATTAACATTAACACTCTGTACAAACTGTCTCATGTCTAAAATAACATTAGCAGTATTGACCATCTGTCTGGTCCACACTTGGCAGGTTAAAACTGGGTCGAGACGTAGACCCGCTCTTTGATACCGCATCGGTGAGTAGAAAAGCCCCTAACGAGTCACATCCGGTTACGTCCGCTCCTACGAAAATTACAAAGAACATACCGAACAATATTAAAATAATAACAAATTGTGTTGGTTGGTATAAAAAAACAAAAGAGATGTTCCAGTATCAAGTTTTAACGTACGTGTCTTCAGACGCCTGAAGACCAGACACTCGTGATCAGGGCTGTGTCCTGTGAATGAATGACGACACGTGCAGACGTAGTAAACTAATTTTTTTTTTTTAAGATAACAACAATCGTTAACACATTGTTTATAGATGTAATCATCGACCAAGTCGTGGTAAACACTACACCAATCAATGAGTGGGATCAATATAAAGATTATTGTTTTATAATCTCGCAGCTTCGTGCGCCATTTCCTCAAAATGGCTTCCCGTTTGGTTTTCTGTAATAGCAGCAAGTAGAAAAAAAGATGATCATCTTCCGGTCCCAGCATTCACTTCTGGGTTTATAACCTTTTTTATTCCACTGTAAAACTTTCTTTAACTGTTTCGTTTTTACATAAGCCTGAACTTGATGGTTGTATAAACTGTTTAATTTAAATTTAACTCTTCTCTGTGCTTTTTTTCTCCCCAGAATGTACCTCTGCACACCTGCAGTCATCGTTGCACAATGGCTGGTTGCATACTCTGCTTGAGAGCCAAGAACCAAAAAGACTTAAAAAGATCTAGTATAATTACAGGATAGCAATAAATCTTTACTTTTACCTCTAGTTTACTTTAATATTTTCTGGTCAAATCCAGATAAGCAAAGGTTTGCACTGCTGAATCTCAGAAATCCTGTTTACACAGGTGGGCTTAAAGAAAAGCTATTTATTTATTTTACCCATTACCTCTTGGTTTTATTAGCTACTGTTTAAAAGTAGCATATAGATATTTTGTCAGTTATTACGTTCCCTTAAAATTGTGAAGGAATTATTATATCATCTGCAATCATGGTTTCAACAACTGCAACTGCAATAATACTGACCACTGCAGTGGGAGTAGCAACCAACACTCCTCTGAAAGAGTACATGTGGCTGCTGATTGTTGGTTTTATCATCGCCTTCATTTTGGCCTTTTCTGTGGGTGCAAACGATGTTGCCAACTCGTTTGGTACAGCCGTTGGTTCTGGAGTTGTGACCTTGCGGCAGGCATGCATTCTGGCTACAGTGTTTGAGACCCTGGGCTCCGTACTACTTGGGGCCAAAGTGAGTGAGACCATCCGCAAAGGTATCATTGATGTGGGCATGTACAATGGAACCGAACATGTGCTGATGGCTGGATCTGTCAGTGCCATGGTCGGTAAGTGTATCTTGAATCCATTTTAATATACAGTTGTTGAACCTTGTGTATCATTTTTTTTATTTAAAGCTCGTCACGGTTTTTAGTTGTTTTTGTTATGTCTAAAATGTACATCAGAAAGCTGAGATAATGCTTATTGTTTTCTAAATGCTGTCCCTAGGTTCTGCTGTGTGGCAGCTGGCTGCTTCTTTCCTTAAACTTCCTATCTCTGGCACACATTGCATTGTTGGTGCTACTATTGGATTCTCGCTGGTTGCCAGAGGCCAACAGGGAGTCAAGTGGTTAGAACTTCTCCGTATTGGTAAGGAAAACATTTTTATTATTCACCTCACCATGTTAACAATAACAAATGGCTTTTTTTTTTTTTTTTTAAATCATCANCTGAGTGTGTTTTATCTGTGATGTTAAATTTTTAAAGTCTTCACGCTTTCACGCTATGGCCACAACTCAAAACAGTATTGTGTGTTTAAGCTTCATAAATGGGGTGTGGCATTTGATGAGCTGTCAACGTAAATGAAAGCAAAACACATTTTAACCTTTGACAATTTAAAAAAATTAAAGTGACAAGTTGTACAGTGAAATCTGTTTTACTTCATGTAATTTTAATTAATTTTCAGTTGGTTCCTGGTTCCTGAGTCCCCTTTTGTCTGGAATAATGTCAGGCATCGTTTTCTACTTTGTGCGCATGTTCATCCTACAAAAGGTATTTAAATGTTTTTTGTTTTGTTTTTTTTTTGTTCTTTTGCAGTTGTTACTGTTAAAAATTGTAGAATAGTACATTCACCTGTAACCTGAATAATAGTTGTATTTGAATTTGAATAATAGTGTTTGTACCTTGCAGAAAGACCCTGTGCCTAACGGTTTGAAGGCCCTGCCTGTCTTCTATGCTGTGACCATGGCAATCAACCTGTTTTCCATCTTGTACACTGGAGCTCCGGGTGAGTATTATTGTCTCATTTTTTTTCTGCATGACTGCCTGCCTGCAGCCACAGCTTAGAATAAACAGCTCCCTCAGACAGCCGGATGCCCGCACATATCCCAGACGGAACCAGACTGTTTACCATTTTCACAGAAACTGTGTTTATTTTAACATGTTTTGGTGCTCTCTTGCTTGTGGTTCTATGTGGGTTAAAGCTGGAATGAAGTTTTAGAGTGGAGCACCACAAAGTGATGGAAATAAGAATTAACTCTTTACATCACTGTCACCTGACTTGGAGAAGGAAAAGAGAAGTAAAGAGGGTGTTGAAATGGTGGTCATAGTCTTCTAATGGTTGTATTTTTGTTATGATTCTGTGTATTTGTTAGTTTGTAATTGCCCAGAAGTATTTTTTTTATTAAATGAGCTACTTTTGCTCCTGTGTTTTCTTCTCTCTGCAGGGCCTAAAAGTTCAAGATGTTAACTGGCCTGGGCCTTTAAATGGTGGCTACAGGCCAGAATTTCACCAGATTTGGTGTGCTGTTGTGTGCATGCAAATCAGCACACTGACAGAAGAGATCACTTGTTCCAGCATAGCCCATAACCCTGCTTAGTCAGAAACATTCTGCCCAATTGTTTGAGGTCCCTTGCATTGGAAAACGCAGTACATGAGGACCAGTAAATGGGTTCCTCACAAAAAGGTGTGAACTTGCATTATAGGCATCATAATCAAGTCTCCATATTGTGTATATTATCACCACATGGCACATCAGTAGTTTCTGCAGGATACGGTTGCCTTGATTACATGAAGCTACCCACCATAGTTGGATTGTGTTCTAATGTAAGTCAACAGCTCATTCTTGCTGATCCATGCGCTCAAATGCTGCAGCAGTATCTGCAATGAGCAGAGTGTAGCGTGTCCTGGTATAAGACTAAGCTCATCAAATCAACGTGTTAGTATAGTGGTGTGACTGGACACCAGCTATCCTACAGCACATTCCTGTCATACACAAACAGGAACAACAGAGAGCTTAAGTTAACAAACCAAAAATTAAGAAATTCTGAACATTTGCCAGCCTTTTTGACACTTGTTATTCTTCCCTTATTAACTTTTTATGTGTTAAATATTTAACCTGAAGCCAACTGTAGCTTTGACACCTAATGCAGCGCACTCTATCAGGCTTTCTCACATTTAGTTCCATCAAAAGGTAAAGGACTATTAAATTTTATTACCAAGTGAGTCATAAGCTGATGGTTTCCCTGACATTATTAAACGTTGCAGCACATACAGTACTAGGAAAATGTAGAAAACAAACCATGTTATTGTGCAACACAGGACAATGAATGCTTCAGTTTTAGGGATGGGTTTGGATCACAGCCACCATTTAGCACTTTCCATGAAGTCCTAGTCATTCTTCGTGGTTGAAGGATGTAATCATCCCAGTTTGTGAACATGTGTTAATCAACATACTAACTTGAGTGTAGTTTTTGTAATCTCCAGCAAGCATAGCTTTTTATTTCCTGGTTTCACACTGGATGTCTGACTACACATCAGGAATCGGGCAGCTCCTCTGTTAAAGCCACAGTTTTTTTTTTGGTTGCCCACCCCAAAAAGTGAGTTTCCATTGTGTAACTAAGTAAACAGTTTGATGCGCTACAGTCTTGTGCTGCGCTGTGATTCGGTAGGGATAGTACACTGTGGACTCTACCCTTAAATTAACATAGAAACACTTATCACTTACCCTTAACCCTTATTTCCTTTTGTTTATTTTAAACTAACCAAACACTCCCAAACAAGTTCTTTTACATTATACTGAGCCAAGGTCACCTCATCAGCAGTCACGTGGCAATTTTCAGACATTCTTGTCTTTGTTCCTCCCAACTTTAATGCCGACTTGCAGTGTCTGACAAAGACAACAATCTCCACTGGGAAATTCAAATAAGTTACTTTACTCCAGCATGTACTACATTTACCTCTACTGCACCAACTTTGCTGCAGTCTTGGCAAGAGAGTGTCTTTAGTACAGTGAACAGCTACAGTGCAGACCTTCACCCACCTCTTTCTTGAAAGAACTCCTTGTCCTTGCGCAGTTGTTTGCTGGGGGGGCTCATGGCATTTCTGCTGTTTCACCTGTTCATGAAAATGATCGCACTGTTCACTTAGAGTAAGCTGGAGTTAGATATATTGAAGTGTATTTATGGCATGGAAGTTTAACTGATTTATCTCACTTCATATCAGCTTCTAAATGCTTATTGTTTATGGTTATTTGGAATGTAACTTTGTGCCCTAAAGGTAGCACCAGCTGCCCTGTCTTTTAAAATGCCCTTTCTCTATTTGCTTTTTTGTGTTTCTTTGCGTGGACCCTGACGATCCCATAGTGCTGGGATTTAACAAAATACCTTGGTGGGGCATCCCGCTGATCTCGTTGGCCTGTGCTCTGCTGACAGCCGCTGTGGTCTGGTTTATTGTCTGTCCTCACCTCAAGAAGAAGATTGAACGTAAGTTCCACTCATGGTTTGTGCGGAATGCACATGACTCATTTGTTTTACCAGCTTCATTTTGACTTTAAAAGACTTTTGGAGTGACTGTTTCTCACCGCAGCCTCCATCTGCTTAAAATGAACTATGTTAATCCAGTAAATGGAGCTTAGAGAATTTTTTTTCTATTAGAGTCACTCTAATCACCTGAAATATTGTCACCTGTTGGTCTATAATCCTAGATTAACTTTATTACTATTAAAAAGCAGGAAAGTAATTTTTATGTGGAAATACTGCAGTGAGTTTGATGTTGGAGCAGGACAGTTCATTATAAACCTTATGAATGTATTTTGTACACAAATTGTTTGTGTAATCAGATTCCACCTCCTATTGTGTCTATGGCAAAAACTGACTCTGGATCTGTAAACATCCCAATCACATCGATAAGCATAATCATGTGAGAATCTAGTAAGGCCGCATTGCGGCCCGCCCAGTGTTGCCAGACGTACAATTATTATCATATTTGTGCGATAATGTACCCATAAGCACGATATATTTCCACAAATCCAATAATGTACGATGATTTCATCACTTGCTCTTCATTATAACAGTAATGACATCGTGGCTACACATTGCATCCAAAGACATTTCCTTACAACCAACCAATCACCGCTTTACGTATTGTGTGACGCAAGACGCTGTCTGTGACAAACGCGGAAGTTTTTAATAAAATAAAGTTTTGAAATCAATGCAATTAAAATACAAGCAGACAGTGGCAGCACGAGCCACGATACAATGCAAGAAGTATACGATCATTTCAAGCTCTTGGTATGATACTTTAACATTTCTGGTCAGGCAACACTGATTTATATAGACAACAGAAAAGTACTTGATGCACAAGGAAAACTGTATCAAACATTTATAACTTGTCATTAAAACAAGCTATTATCTGTTCAGAAATACATTAAGTTTATTTCAGCATGAAGGATCTTTCTGTTTCTGGATGAACTTCTGTTCAGTATTGAACTTGCTTAATTAGGTCAAAGTGATTCTCTAATTGGTCTTTAGCTCCTTAACTTAAAATAATCTTCTGACTTAAAGTGTTGGCATGGTCTTTACTGTGTGCTGGAAAAATAGAGAGGAGGGTGTCGACTTCAGGGGGAACCGTGACCATATCCATAGTGGTGTTTCCAGCTGAATCTTTTTTATTTTTAATTTATTTAATAAAAGTGTTAAACATGTGAACCTCAGTGTGTGGTCAGTCTTATCTTTCATTAGGTAACTTGCAACGGTAATGTAAATATGATCCATGTATCTGATCCTGTCAGCAGAGGCTCACACTGAGGTAACACTGTAATAGCCTTTTGACTCTGTAATTACACAATTCTTACAATGTCTCCCAGATTAATTAGAAAAAAAAACACTTATGCTCATCTAGGATTTCTCTGCTGGACAGTGAATATGTTTGGACTCAATCCATTTTAACTTCTCTCCTACCAGGAGAAAACAAGTCTTCCAGCCCCTCTGAGAGCCCCCTAATGGAAAAGAGAGAGCTCAAAGAGGTCCACTGTCCTATCCTGAAACAGACGGCCAAGGAAACGTCTACAACTGCTGTACCACCCGTCCATCAGAGCTCTTCTACAGAACCCCAGGCTGTCCCAGAGGAACGCAGGGTGGCGTTTGACATTGGAGATTCTGACGAAGGGGAAAATAAGGAGCGCAAGGTGGCTTTTGACATTGGAGATTCTGATGACACAGACTCCAGCAGTGCAAATGATGGTATGTATGCCAAGAGATGACAATAATAATTATAATTACAGTAATGATATAAAATTTACAATGTCATTTATTTAATATATAATTAAAATTGTCTAATATTAATTAATTGCTAAATGATTGTGGTGTTTGGTAAATGCGTGTAGCTCTTCTGCTAAATATGAACTGTCATCGATTTTTCTTTTTTTGTTTTTTCCTACAGCCCCAAAACAACCAACAAACAACCAACATGTCCAGCAGAGTAATGGTTGTGCAAATGCTGTCAATCAAGTCAACTTCAACAACCACGTTCAGTTCAACAACAGACCAGCGCAGATTCCAAATAATGGTTACAGCCAGTACCACACAGTCCACAAGGACTCGGGCCTCTACAAAGACTTGCTGCACAAGCTCCACCTGGCCAAGGTTGGCGACTGCATGGGCGAGCAAGGTGACAGACCAATCAGGCGGAACAACAGCTACACTTCATACACTATGGCCATCATCGGCTTGCACGGTGACTTCAAGCACAAAGAAGTAGATATCCGGGCTGGTGAAGATGGCAACAAGGTCCCAGGTGGCCCTGAGAAAAAACGTGTGCGTATGGACAGTTACACTAGTTATTGCAATGCCGTGGCAGAAAACACAACTCCTGAAGGTCTAGCAGAAGGTGATGTGACACTAGAAATGGGCAATGAAGATGCAGGCAGCAGCCAAAGCTCTCTAGACGACAAGCTTGAGGAAGACAAGCCAGAAGTCTCGACTTTGTTTCAGTTCCTGCAGATTCTCACTGCCTGCTTTGGGTCCTTTGCTCACGGAGGAAACGATGTGAGGTAAGTGTTCTGTGTAATGAAGGTCATGTTGTTACTGCTTGTCATGCTGATAAGATAAAACCTGGGCTTCTCTGACATGTTGGTAGTAATATTTTAACTTTAACTGACTCTTTGCCCTCGGCTGAAACGACTCCGCTCTCTTTCATCTCTCTTTCATCTGCAGCAATGCCATTGGCCCGTTAGTAGCTCTGTGGCTGGTTTACCAAACAAGCAGCGTGACCTCAAACATGCAAACGCCCATTTGGCTTCTGCTGTATGGTGGTGTGGGCATCTGCATTGGATTGTGGGTATGGGGTCGCAGGGTAATCCAGACTATGGGCAAGGACCTCACCCCCATCACCCCCTCAAGGTAAGAACTCTACAGACACCACGGAATTTCTTTCTCCCAGTCATTAAAACCACATCCTCTGCAGACATTAACCAGCCTCTGGATTTAGGAGGCCACTCAGACACGTCCACATGAGACTTGAGTGTTTTCTTTTCTCCCTGCAGTGGTTTCAGCATTGAGTTGGCTTCAGCCCTGACTGTCGTGGTTGCTTCTAACATTGGGCTGCCTGTTTCCACCACCCACTGCAAGGTAGGCTGCTCAAACACCGTGGTCTGGAAATTAGAATTAGACACAGGAAGAGACAGTAAACAGTCTGCTGGAGGGTCCAAATATGGAACAAGTTCCTCCTCAAGAGGTTTTTCCAAGTTTTAACGTTTAAAATTTTCTATTGTTTTACTAGGTTGGCTCTGTTGTGGCAGTAGGATGGCTGCGTTCGAGAAAGGCAGTGGATTGGCGTCTGTTCAGGAATATCTTCATGGCCTGGTTCGTGACGGTACCTATCTCCGGCTTGATCAGTGCTGCCATCATGGCCATCTTCATCTATGGCATCTTATGAGAACACAGCTGCATCCCAAAGGAGGGAGGGAAAATATATCGCTTCAGTGCACACAGAAAGAAAAGTTAGAAGGCCACAAAATATCACTTAATTTGAGCCAACAGCTTTGGAAGAAAACGTAGGAAAGAGTGAAACCTTTGAAAAGACTTGTGACATGTGCCTGTGGTCCGTATTCAACATATTACTGTTCTTGACTTTGATTTGGAAAATATTTCATATCATTCTGTAAAGAGTTATTCTATTATCAACTAATCGTAGTGTTAATACTGATTCAAGTTTTTTTTACTTTGCAATTATGTATATACAACTGTGCTGTTCAGATTTTTGTCCTACTCATTGGACATATTTGAAAATGCAGTATTAGCATTTTACAGATGTAATTCTCTGGTCATAACAAGCTGAAAGTAACTTAGCTGCAGTAGCTGTATTAGATTACTGTGTACGTTTCTTCACACTTCCGAGTTCTTGATTTTCGTTTTTAAATTTGTGCATTTTCCATTTGTATCTTCTCAAATTGTTTGTCCTTATAAAGAACAAAAAACATGTGGTTGGTTTAATGGTTTATACTTTTATTCTAAAACCATATTCCATTATCTTCAGGGTGCAGTACTTTGAGTCGCTGTGGCAGAACTGTACACACTGGATTTGCACCTGAATAACAATTATACTGTATTGTCAAATTTAAAGATCTGAACATTTGTAGGCTAAACGAGGCTTAATAAAAATCTGTTTGCATCTTTTTCATCTCGGCATGATGAGATGTAAGAATGTCCACCAGCACAGATAAAAATGTACTTTCAAATACCTTAAATCTGTTAAAACTTGATTGCATCATCTTTGGTTAAAGCTTTAGGCCTTTAGCCTGGTTTCTCCTGGGAACTGTTACTTCCTGTGTGTCATGCTATCGTTCACTGGGAGTGTTTTCAGTCAGAAAGACCTTGAAAACTGGAAGTTAATGAAGTTTGATGTGGAGTTGACCTGTTTTTCACAACAAAGGCAGATATACACTATGTTGCATGTCACATGACTGCAGCGCTAAATGCATTTCACAACTCTAGATGCTGTAGTTGCCTTAATTTTATTTCCCATTAGTTACCAAAGATTTTCTTTGTATGTGAGTTGCTCCACGTTTGTGGATGATAAAAAAAACAAAACAAAATAAAAATGGAAAACAAATGTTTGTTTTGCTTTATTTCAAGGACTGAAGCTTATCATTGAAGATTATTCTTGCTGTTTTGCCTGATAAAGTCCAAAAAAGTTGTATGTTTGTGTGAAAACATGACAAAACAAAAGGAGACGTGTCATTCAGGCAGGTGGGTCAATCCCTCTTTTATTGATGGAAAAGCTTGATGCAGCTCGGGCACGAGGTGATGAGTAAGCGCTGGTATTCTCCTGCTGCAGTGCTCTTTCACTCATACGTCTGTGAGGCAGACAGAAAGGATTCCTTTACGCTAGCTTTACAAACATCACAATGCAGCTGTTTTTCAGAGCTCTGAGTAAAAGGTTTGTGAGTCACTGCTGCTCCTGAGTGGGAACGGATGAGTTATGACTGCAGCAGTGTTTCTTTTTTTCCTTCTCCCTCTTCAGAGTCTATCCCCAAAGGATTAAGAATTTGCTGCAAAATGCTGAATTTCTATATTTCACCTGAAGTTTCCAACCTTGATAATAGAACTTATTGGTTTAACCAAACTGTATTTATCCTCAATATCTTTCAGAGGAGGAATTGGGCACCAGAGGCCCCTAAAATAACTAAAAGCAGATGAAACTAGAAATCAAGCACAACAAGTACCTGGGGACAGAAGACGCAGACTGTCCTGGATTCTTGTCCTAAATTTATTCACATAAAAAAGGGTCGTACTCAAGTAATTCTTGTGTTTGGAGTTAAATTAAACCAACTCATCTCTGTGGTGACTTAATTACCCCTTCACACAACACTAAAAATAGTCAAATCTAAACTGCTTCCAGAGTGTAAAATTAAAACTTAACTTGAGGGTGTGTTTTTTTTTTTTTACTTGATTCTGAAGTCGCCCTATAAAATTTTCTGACACAGTTTAAATGTCTAGCTGAGACCGGTTGTGACCGGCCTTGTTTTTCTCTGTCTGGTTCATTGCATAACCCACAATTTAGACTTTACAGCTCTGCTCCAAACATTTCACCACATCTCGCCTCTGCAGGTAGTTCAGAGTCGGCTTCAGGGACCATTAAACAGGATCCTTAGCTGCAACACTATTATTTATTTATTTATATTATAGTAAAGGTTACTGAATGTAGGTTTTACCTTGTTCTTTGGATGAATCTTGACTGATTTCCTCTACAGGAGATGAGAGACAATAGCAAATGTTAGAGTAGATAGATTCATTTGTAATAAACATATTTTTATGGTTTTACTCACCCAAACTGCCTTCAGCCTCCGTCACTGTCTCTTCATGTTCTATAGATGCATTTGATTTAATCAGCCTTTTGCAAACTTTATGCTTTTATTTAACAAGTTGTTTTTTAAAAAAGACAAAAAAAAATCACATCTCACCTCTTCTTTGTCTCCCTGTCAAAAAAGCGTTTAAGATTAAAATCATAAGAGGTAGTAAGTTGATGTAATGTGCTGAAATGAACTATCTGAAAAGGTTTTTCCTACACTCACCATCAGTGTCCTCAGACGACTCGGACTCTGATTCTGTGAAGAAAAACAAATGCAACTTTTTCAGAGTTGACATTTTGCATGTCTTTCCCTGTAAATCTGTCCTTTACTGCCCCCTGCAGGCGGATTTGTTTTTGTGTCTGTCCTGATTTGGACAGATTTACTCCACAGCAGCCGAAGTTTAATTGACTCCTGTTGTATATAATGCTCTTTATTTAAGTTTCAGACATGACTGACCAGATCTGGTTTTGGAAGTGGAGTGGACAGACAGAGAGACAAAGACATTTAAATAACAGTATTAAGGTACAACATACTCTTAAGAGTTTTTGATACAAACATGTTAAATTATCAACAAAGGTTTGTTTGCTCTTGTGCATGTGAGTGTACGTGTTCATGTGTGTTTTTGTGTATGTGTGGGGGCTTTATATGTATCAGTGTGCATTGATTTACGTCTCTGTGCACCAGTGTGTCTAAGCACATGCCTGTTAATGTGTCCATGTTTTTATATTTATGTGTGTAAAAAAGGTACAGTGAAGCTAGAATGTGGTTTTAACCGGCCCGGGACAAAGGGTACCAGAGTGCACCGGGTCCGAGCACCAGGGAGCCCGGCATCCTCAAGCAGACCAGCATCCACAGGGTCCAATGTAGAGGGGATGTCTGCAGGAGAGATGAGTAGCCCCGCCCCCAGCATGAGGGTGCCCCAAGAGGACACAGGTCAAGGAGCTCCAGAACCCTGCACACCCTCCCCCTACAGTACAGGGCCAGGCCAAGTCTTAGTGATACAGGGGTCAGCCTTACCCCTGCATCTGCACCTCCACACTCTGCACAGGGGTGCACCACAGAGTGGCTAGCAAGGTAGGAGAACAGGTTAAGAACCCCCATCTACCTTCAGACCAACCCCCAGAGCAGCAAGTAGTCTGAACCATCTGAGAACCCAAGCAGCTGACCACGAGCCCACAGCTCAGCAGCCGGGTCCTATAAGGTGATTAGAACTACATGGAGCATGTGGACCTTTGATTTGCTCCAACTGAATGAATAGTTTGAAATGGATGAGAATTTGTTTATAAGTGTTTATTTTCCAAGAAAAGTCAAACATCATCAGCGTAAAAACTGACTTTATGTGTCAGACTTGACGTTTTAATTTGTTATTTTGTCAGATTGCAGCTGCTAGTGGTTCAATAAATATAGTGCATAGTGATGGAGAGAGTGGACGACCTGCTCTGGTACCTCTTCTGAGATCAAAGCTTGAAGAAATCTGATCATTAGTCTCAACACAGGTGGCTTGTTGAACTGTCTCACCGTCACGCCCTGCAGCGTCAGACTTCTGCTCTGCTTGAGGACAGATTCACAGTCACGCAGTGTTGAACACAGTTAAAAAAAAGCCACATATTATGTGTTTATCACATACCCGTGCTTTCATTCTCAGAATCACTGTGCTCCTCTACTGTTAAAAGATATAGAAACAGATAAATATAGTGTTTAATATAGAAACACAAACTGATGAAGTCAAACTCACCTGATTCATCTTGAACAGCCTCTGTGAAGGAAAAGATTTAGAACATATAAGCGATCAGTTTCTTGATTTAGATGAAGTCACTGATTTATTATAATCTCACCTAGATAGCGTGCATCCTCATTGTGTTCCTCGGTAACTTCACAGGAAATAATCATAATTTATAAGTAATATATAAATCCCTTTTAAAATCTTTGTTTTATTTAATCTTGGTCTGTTTTAGACTCACCGTTGAGCTGCGCTGCCTTTTCCTTCTGGGCAGCCTCGAACTCGATCTGATCTGAGAGTTAAAATTGATGAAAAACAAGAACAAAGAAAACCTATTCATTTAGTTAAATTAAAAAATGGCAGTATGGAAAAGAAAGATGATGATATATAACTTCAGATGCTTGTTGGATGTTGAGTTTACCTATTTTCTGGAGTTCAGTCAGGCCATCTGTGTGGAAAGTAAAGTTTTCAGTCATGGGTTAGTTTTAACAAGATTATTGTTTTAAAGATCGAAATAATTCCTCACCATACTGAGTGACTTGTTCCTCTTTCTCTGCAGACTCCAGAGATGCTGAGAGGACTGCAAATCAAAATCAGTGACAAAATCAAATACAGGAAATCTAAAATTGACCATCTGCGACTTTTAGTTTTGATGTATTTAGGATTTTTCTACTTACCGGTGTGAAACGCTGCTACAGCAAGAACAACAAACAGAGGCAGAAGAAATCTCATCATGGCTGCTGCTCTGGTTTGTGAAGACTTCAGACTGTGTTTGTTGTCACTTTGCTGCCCTCTTTATAAATCTTCTGTCACATCACATGTTTTGCATTGACAGGCGGCTCTGGTACCATTGTCCCTCCCTACCTGAGAGGACAGCTTGGTGGAGCATCACCAAACAGACGTGTCCTTATTCTGGTCGTCAATGCCGCCCATTGTCAGATGGAAGGTCACGTGGGCCTTTATTTGGGATGTTTAAAGGAAAAACAGGGTCTCCATGTATCAGAGCTGAAAACAATGTTTGTTTCCTTCTTGGAATGAAAATGGGTCACGATGTTACTCAGCGGGACAATTCCTCAATTAATCCTGCAGATTAAAGATATTCTGACGTCTCTGTTGGAAGCTGCTGGATCATCTTGAAATACTGAGGTGTAAATAAAAACACAGAAAGGTTTCACAGTTATTGAAGTGAACACTTGCTTTTTACTAATTTTGGGAAGCTGATCAAAAAAAATTCTCAATTTTTTTAATAGGTCTTCAGCTCTCATATCAGATTTTGTCTTGGGTAGAAATTTGCCTTTGATCACCTCGGAATCGGACTCAGGTCGACCCACCTGGTTCACGTCTTTACAATTTTCTCGGGAGGCATTTTTCAGCTCAGATGACAGATGTCGTCTGTAAACATGATCCAGATGTTAAAAGTGGTTTTTTGATGGCGTTCACGTAAATCTAAGAGGAAATTCTCTCCTTTAACCTGAACAATGTAAGTAGTTTTAATCTGTGGCAGATTTTCACTGAACTCACATCCAAATTCTGCTACGGTTTTAAGAAAAGTTTAAAATATTCAAACTATATGAAAAGATGGAGATCAGGATTTTTGTGAGGGGGCTGCACGGTGGTGCAGTTGGTCACATTGTTACACTCCCTCAAGAAGGTCCTGGGTTCAACTCCAAATTAATAAATACTGTAATGCATCTGATAGAATTGTTTCCTCTCCTCTTAGTTTTATCTCTGGAAACTGGAGCTACAGTTTTGACTGCATGTAATCAACTGTTTGCCCTCAACGGGCTCCAGAAACTTTAATTATTCTCATTTCATCCGGTCGGATTAACGTCCTGCCACTAATTAACCTTAGTGGTCAAAATTCTTTGGCTTTATTTAAAGATTCATTCATTTTACCACCTTTCGTACCTTGTTCTCAAATTAAAAACGGCACACACGTCACATAAACCAGCAGTTCAGTCAGAAAGTACCTAAAAAACATTCACAAAATTTAACAATTAATACAAATATCACAGAATTTTGGAAGAAAACCCTAAAATTAAATGAACAATATTGATTAAGTTAGTAAAACTGATGACTCATGAGAACTAAGAGATGAAAAACAATTTATTTATCTATAAAAGTCTGTTAATTACTTTGGATTAAATTGTAAATTAGAGAGAAAAATAAAGTTAGAACAGGAACCACGTTAAGTCACATCACTTTATTGTGATTGTAAACGCTTCCAAGCAGTGCATTCTGGGAGTTTTCAGTAATTGTTCAACATTTGTTAAAGTGCACAAAGGATGTTTTTTGCTGCTTTGACAATTTCTAATATCAAACTACTGATAATCTCTCTTTTTTTTTTTCCAAAGTACCAAAGACGAGCCTGGAAATCCAGGACAAGTAAAGCAGGTGAAAAATATCCTTAATTATCTTTTAATTAATGCCTCGTTAACAAAAAGCAAGTTGGTCCTTGTGGTTAGAAGTTAGTCAATTTTTTCAGAAAATCTGATATTTTCAGTGTTTCAACAACCAAGTCAACAAAAGCATCTTCTAGTGTTTGTGGTAAATCTAGTAGCGGTGTGTAAATATTTGATTAAAGAGGACGAGATGATTGTTGATGAACCGATTGGTTAAAGGTGTAGCGAACAGTCCGGGAGACGTGAGCGAACCTCCTTCAGTGCAGATTGTTTCACAGTGTTTTTACTCTTTAGCACAGTTTCCAGTGTTGCTGCACTTCTGCTGGTGATTCTGTTCAAATTTAACACAAATTATGACTTGTTTATAGTCAGTTAAGGGTTTGATTGATTTAATTAGGTTTTTTTTTTTTCAGAGCTCTCCTCTCAGTCGTGTGTGCAGGTCTTCCTGGTCGATCTTCTCTTGCTGCTCGTGCCAGCGGTGGTGTGCGAGCAGTGCCACGTTCCTGGCTGAGATGGCGCTCATCTCCATGGCGCTTGCAGCCCACTCCACGGCATTGAGATAGTACAGCCGGTCGTGCAGGATGAAAGGAGGGGTCTTCCTGTGAGGTGGACGGTACGCGGGATAAGCAAGCCACGGGGTCTCAGACACTAAATCATAAGAGAGGAACATCTTCTGCAGCTGCTCCTGAGTCAAAGGCTGTTGGGAGAACACCTTCCAGACTGAGGTGTCGCTGGCAGGGGGTCGTTTGTAACCATCTGGGATGTGAACAGGGTCCAGAGAGCTCAGGCTGTTGATGACACAACCCTTCGAGTCCGTGGTGAGGATGTCCGACACTGTGAACGTTGAGGGCGGCTCTGTGGTACCCAGGTAGGACACATTCAGCTTGCCGTGGACCAGAGTGGTGACTGTCTGGTGGTAGAGACCCGGGTAGTGAGACGGGATGGGAGGGGAGAACCCTGAGAATGTGATGTCAGATTTTCTCTGATGAAGTGGAGTCGCTATGACCACGATGTCATACAGAGAGTGAGCTGAACCAGATTCGCCAACATAACTGACCTCATACAGGCTGACGGTGTTCCCTGAAAATGGAGAACAGATGGAAATTTACCAAAAAATTGAGGAAAAAAAAACTCTGCTATGCAGAGGAAAAGACAAACGGTACCTTTCTTGGATGGTCGAACCTTTATCGAAACTGAAGTCACTCTTGCAGGGATCACCTCACTTTTACTGTGGTACAGCAGACCTGTACACACTCTTTTATTACCACCATCCACTGCCCACAGGCCGGACTCTGCCCCTGCTAACGACACCGCCCCTAAATAAAAAGATTACATCAGATTTATCTTCCAAAACATATTCCACAAAAACTCAGAGTGCTGATCAGACCCACACAGACCACACCGGCTTTAAAACTTACCCACAAAGCCGTTTATGCGAACACTTTGGCCGTAGTTAACCCGAGTGACGGGTGCAACAATATCGTTGATGAAGACCTGAGAAAATCCTCCTCCCATCATGGCCTCCTCCAGAGTCTGATTCATTAGGGTGAGAAAGCTGTCCCCCCCCATGGCATGCAGGAGCCTCTCCACGCTGGTGAATGAGTAACCGTACTGCTGATACTGGTAGATTCTGACAAGAACGGGAATCAGGATTTATTAAAACACCTGTAGAGAGCCCAAGTGGAAGTTGTTTGGGTGGATTTAGTTTTCACCTCATAAATTTATCCAAAATACTTTCCACCCACATCTGCATTCGAAGGAAACCGAACCCGTACCGCCAGAGCATGCGGAAAAAGTTAACAATAAACCAGTCGCTCTCTTCAAACACGAGCTCCTTTCCATCAAAGATCGCCATTCTAGAAGGGACGTCTTTCCTGGGAGGAATACCTGCTCAACGGCAAACATACGGTTCAAATGCACATTACTGAAAACTCAACCAACCATAAACACCCACTTATTACCTATAGAATTACATTTGTGTTGGATTTACCTAATTTTTCAATGAAATGCTTCATGTGTAGGTTCAGAGGATGGATCACTGCACCTCCAGACTCAAACTCATGATCTCCTATCTTCTCTGTTGCTAGTCGACCTCCAATAGGACCAGGTTCAAAGACATCAATCTTAACTGCAGGTCCAAACTCTTGCCTCAAGTAAAAGGCTGCAGCTGTTCCACCGATCCCCGCTCCGACCACAGCTGTTACAGACATGAGAACAAACAGGATGAGTTCACTCTGAGTGAAGGTTCTCTTAAAAGAGAAGCTTCATGCCAAGGCTTCATCTGGAATCCTGCTCAGCCTGGATGTCCACAACCAATAGAAGCAAGTTTTAGGAGATGGGTGCACGCTGCTACTTGCCAATCTTTTGGGGTTGATCTCTAAGTCCAGAACCTGAAGCCAAACTTCTCCTTCCAGTGTGCCAAAGTCCCAGGAAGAGAAGCGCTCGCAGTGACACAGAAGGGAAACTCATCGTGGACATCTAAAGCGCTAAACACTGAAGCATCTGTAAAAACAAAACAAACAAACAAACAAAGAACCATACCAGTGCTTTTAATAACTTCCGTTCAGTTCAGAAACCCATATCAGCACGGGTCAAAGTTCACACACAAAGGAAAATAGAAACAATATTATTACAACGCAGTAAAGCATTATTATTAATGTGTTATTCTTAATAAATGTTAAGACTTACTCACTGTTCTAAAAGTCACTATGGGAGTGTTTGATATAGAAGCACTTTTCAGAGTTGCAGTTTAAACTAACTGCAAATCTCTTCTAACAACTTAAAAACAAAATTTAACAGATATAAATCTTCACTCAAAACGAAGAAAGTTAAATAACTAACTAAACTAGATAGACGCTCGATTTTCGTCGAGAAAATGTGAACGAAGCCCAACACTTCCGGGAAATCTTACCTATAATTTTCACAATAATGGCCTTCAATAGTTAAACACAAACCCCAGTCTTTTGGTGAAAAGCTGGCGACAAGATTAATTTGTTTGAATTAGAAAGGTGTAAAAAATAATAGACATGCAAGGTTAAACAAAATAATAAATTACACTTGAAGCTGAAAAAAATGTTACACAAAGATGCGACTGCTTTATTTACTAAAAATGTCATATCTTGAATATAAATTTTTAAAATTTTTGAGTTGGGCAACATTAGGCCACAAATTACCAGAGTCATAGTTGCCAAATCTCTTTTATTTTGAAAGTTGAACTGTCACGTTCTCAGAGCGGAAGTTAATCGGCAAAAGAAGCGGAAGAAAATGGGAAGTGACGTAATCTTTCGTCTTGAAACATGCTTGAATGGAGGTGACCTTAGTTGTTAAGAAATTGTAGATAAACTTGGTGACGTTTTTGACGTGGACGTCACCTCAACAGTTCTGTTCGGTTGAGTTCGTGTTGAACCCCGTCTTTTGAGAGGTTTTAAGGATCCGGTAAAAACATGGCTGAGGCACATCAGACCCGCGTGCAGAAAGTGATCGAAGATATGGTCCAAAGTCTGGAGAAAGATCACATCCGTAAAATGCAGGTAGGTGTCGTAAGGTCTGAAAACACAGGTCATGCTTTACCTGAGAGTTTTATATCTGGTATGCACGTGCTCATTTCTCTCTGGTGTGTGTGATCCTGCTGCAGGGACGCATGTTCAAGTGTAGTGCAGACTGCTGTGGTCGCCCTACAGACTCCATGTCTGAGGTGCATCAGTGTATCGACAGGTGTCACACACCTCTGGCTCAGGCTCAGGGATTGGTCACCTCAGAGCTGGAAAAGTTTCAGGTGAGACCCCACCTCACCCCCCACAGACTCTGTATGATCCCAAATTGAATCCACAATATTTACATCAGTCACACCGTCTGTTTCCATCAACAGACAAAATTCTAAATCCATGTTTGACTCTGAAACTCTTGTCTTTGTCTCGGTCAGGACCGTCTGACCAGATGCACGATGCACTGCAACGATAAGGCCAAGGATCTGTTTGACTCCGGCGCAAAGGAGCCAGCTGTTCGATCGCTTATGGACCGCTGTGTGGGCAGTTGTGTGGATGACCATATTAACCTGATCCCCAGCATGACTCGAAGAATCAAGGAGAACTTGGACTCTATACAGCAGTGAGGAGCAGTTTGGAAGACTGAAGTGAGTCCTGGAGACGACCTGGATGAACGTGCAACAGCTCCAAGTCAGCGAGCAGAGAAATTCAGAGCTTTAACCACAAAAAGTTGGATGATTTAACACATGGTTTTAGGAGATTTTGACGATGTTAGATATTGAGTAATATGCATAAAGAGTGAAAACACAGTACAGAATGTTACAGTGTGTCATTACTGTAGTACAGAGTCCAACAGCATCCATCTTTTTACTTCAACTGAAGGATTTTATATTTTCCCAGAACATCGTCTAATCCAGTTGTTTGTATTTGTCTCTCTCCCGTGATCTGTTTATTTATAAGAATAAAAAAGAAACAGTATTTTTGTTGCATTACTTCTTACTCTGAATGTAAAAAAAGATGACAACGTAAATAACCAAACTTTTTTCACTGTCTTTAATGATAGAAATAATCTCATGATATAAATCATAGTACAAGAAGGGCGAGGAACGGGAGGAATGTTGAGAAATTATATAAAAACTGCTCATTTCAAATGTTTTTTAAATATACTGTCAATCCAATGAAATGCAAATTAATTTACTGAAAAAGGCAAAGAATGAAAACATAAAGTATTTATCAGCAAACTTGAGAAAACAATTTAAAATCTACATTTTATTCTCTACAATAAAATGTATTTTAAATAACTGTTGAATAATAATTTATATAAACAACTTCATTTCAAAACTTTATATAAAAATGATAAATTGAAAAAAAGAGTTTGTTTTGATTTTATTGCAGGTTTGGAATCGATGCTAGAGATAAAGCAACAAACACGCAGATTTCACATGTTTTTATTAAAGCCTAAAAGTCGTTCTGGAGTGAATTTGTTATAAAGGTTTTTTAACTTATGAGAAATTAAATAATTCATACAGGATAATCTGGACATGTCTTCTAATTTCAGATGATAAGTGGGAGTTTCCAGCCTTTTGATAAGATAAATCAGTGATAATCTCAAAGCGTAACATAATTATCACGTGTTTAAAGAAGCATAAACAAAATATGTAACAAAGACCTTCCATAGAAAAATATGGGATCACTGGAGCCCCACAGCCCATGTGAGAGGGCAGTTTTAGTGGTAATACAGAGTCCGATGTTCCTTTTGCAAATAAAATAGATCCCTAAAAACGCAAAATTAAAAATAAATACCAGAAAGATAAAAACATTTAACTGTATAAACAACTTCATCCAATTTAAACAATGAGGTAACAGATTTACAAAATAAAAGCCCAACATATCAAACAAAAGGATTAGAAGAAAAGTGACCAGACGCCCGACTGTTTACATCAAGGTAACAGTAAGGTACTTTTTGTTTTAATGGGTGGAGTCTAAAGATTTTGTTCACGTGAAATAAACAGCAATAAACTCTGGTGCAGAGAACAATTAGACTTCCTGAATACATGTGATACCCGAAGTGTCTTAGTGATTTTGAGTTGTTCCAGAAACACAAAGCACAAAAAGATTGTGCAAATAAATGTTTGTAGTCGAAAACAGGAAGTCCTCCCAGGTGCTGACATGACCTGCGACAGGTGAGCCTGCTCAGATCTTCAGAGATATTTTGAGAAATGCACCACATGAAGCCATAAAACGGTGTTTGTCAGAGTGGATTTACACTCTCAGTGTCATGGAAGAGAGACGGCAGTCTGAAATGTGACGACACTATTTGTTTACACGAGCGTGGCTTCGCTCTCATCCGTCCACATAACACAAAATAAACCAGATGTTTACGTCACGTAGGTGTAAAGCTGATTTTCAGACTCAATCTGAAAGAACGGTCTCGCGTTACGTAGCCGTGGAGAAAGAGAGATAAAGCTTCAACAGGAGAAGATTTTATCCTTCCTGAATGTTTTTGGGTGTCTGTTATACTGTAAATCCAGCTAACTCAAACTGTGCCAATACAGATGTAAAAACATGCTAGAACTCTTGAACCCTGAAATGTGCAGATGTTTTCTTCAAAGTGATGTCCAAAGTGGTGAGATTGTAAAAATACGTCATTGTTTCCACTTTACCAGAGGAATGATGGCAGTTTAATGACTGTGGAGCAGGTATCAGGACAAGGTGCGAGCTGTGTCGTTCTGCTCACAGGAGTCTGGACGGTGGTCTGAAGGAGGCGACGTATACAGGAAGTTACAGCACACATAGAGGGGGAACGATAACAACCGGCTGTCCAGGTTCATCACTACGTACTCCTGATGGATAGAGGGGAGAAGATGAATAGAGTTACAGGCTGTACAGCAGAGCACATCTGCAGCCTGACGGCACTCACCTGGTCTTTCTCTAAGGTAAGAAGCTGGTAACCTGTAGAACGACTGCAGACCAGCTTCCCTCGGCTATCAAAGGAGGCGAGACGTAACCTTTATAAATAAAAATGGCCAAAGTTACATGAAAGGTGATCAGCTGGATTTATTAAATAAAAATTGAGCTGAAAGTTTGAGAATGCCAATTATTGTAATTATTTATAAACAGTGACGTTTAAACAGTTAAATCAGAATGTGCAGCATCACTAAGAACTGAGTTTCTTTTAAAACACTTTGATTTGATTTCGTTTTTTCCTGTAACAAACTAAAGAACAGACTTAATGAACCATTAGATCAGCTGGATGAAACATTGAATTTAATTTAATTATTTTATATGAACATATTTCATTTCCTTGGTGTTCTTACGATCAAGGGCCGTGTAGATTCAAAGTCGTATTCATTAGTTTATAATTTTACATTTGAATCACGTTGACTGAATAACTGTTTAAAACACACTGAAAACTCAAAACTAACTCTTGTTGAAACAGTTAAAATACCAAAACAAGTTGTTGTTTAATGATTAAAACATTCACTTCCCTTTCTAACAATATGTATTTCTTCCTCTTTCAGGCTCTTTAGCAACAAGGTTTGTTTAAAAACCATCTGGTCTCGACTTCCTCTCTGTCGACTGATGGGAGTTTAACACAGTTCTGTTTACATTTAACATCATTAAGTGAAAATAACCAGCATGTTAATACTGAATGTTTATTTGTGCGAGTATAAAATGAAATAAAAACTTCAACTGCTGAGAAACCTCTGACCTGTACGCCAGATGTCTTCGAGGCTGTAGACTCACAGCGCCCCCACATGGCTGACTGAGTGTATTTCGTTTAAAGACTATGAAGCGATTTGTGTAGGTCACCAGCAGGTCAAACCCGAAGTTAAATCCAGTCCATCGCCAGCAGTACTGAGACAAAAACAACATCACTGTTTTTTATTTACTTTGCACACCAAATAAACAAAAACACATAAACTTAGCGAAGACACAGATCAGAGCGGCGGTGATGACGGGACTCACATCTCCGTCTTTACTCAGCTTCCTGCCACACCTCATACTGTTCAGCTCAAACTCGTCTTTGTTGGACTCTTGAGGACTGAAGATAAAAGACAGAACTCTGTTCAGAACATGTTGCATTTTCAATCAATTTCCAAAAACTCATTATAGCTGTTAATTTTTGATTCTCACCCATTATCGTTGTCAAATTCTGTCCGGAGCATGGCGAACCACTGGTTCTTATACATTGTTGTTAGCCAGTCTACAACATACAGTATAAACATAAATATTACAGCAATAAAAGGAGAACATTCAAAATACAGAATTACTTTTTACCAGGAGGTAGAATATTGTCCCGCTCAAGGATTCGAGCAGACGCAAGATCATTGATGATGTATTGGAGACGAACAAACTTGAACACGGAACTAAAAGACGCCCCTTCTTCTGTGTTCAGGAATGGCTCCGTCTCACACAGGTCTGCAGGTATGGGTTTTAGTTAAAAAACAGTGTTTGACTATCAAAACAGACAATTAAGAGTTCGTTTTGATGATATTACCTGCCCTGCGTTTACAAAGCCAGGAGTCGGCGTCAGATAGAAGCTGCTTTATCGGGCCGTCCCACGACGGATTGAGCTGCAGGAACATCCACTGCAGAAACACAGAGTCAGAAAATCACAGAATGAAAATGGGTTTGTTGAGATAAAAACAAACAAACCTGCAGTTATAAGTATGAATGTTTGTCTTCTACCTTTTTCAGAGCGGTGTAAACATCCATCTCCACCTGCATGACAAACAAGTCTGAAGACTGGATGAGCTGCTGCATCACATCAACCCTGCAGGTCCAGAACAGACACAGTTACATTCTACTCCCTAAAAACGTGTCTCACAGGTTTATAATGTATAAATATGCCAAACGTGTTAATAAAGAAATAAATAAAATACCCGAGTTCTTTCATCAAGTCAACATTCTGATGGGTCATCAGGTTATTAAGAAGCCACTCAAGACACCTTCAGAGAGAAAAACACACGTTCTTATACACTCAGTTAATGAAATGCGTTGATGTAAAATATGTTTCAAATCTGACTTTTTCATGACGGAGTCCAGGCCATAGATGCTCGCACAAGCATAATAACCACAGACGGTCTTCGCACTGATGTTTTCCTTCATGGTTTCACCGCACTGCTGGATCAAGCCATCCTGTCAGTGTTAATAAACCATAAGACTTGGTTAGGTATTTTTACTAAAACCTTCATGATTATACCAGATTACAGGAAACAGTTTATCATGTACTGACCAGCTGTAGCATACAAGCAGCAGCCAGAATACTGATAACCCTGCTGGGCTTGATCAGGATATCATCCCGGTACAGAGACCCAAACACGACCTGGAGAGCTGCATGAAGGCGGGATCATGAAAAACTGTCAGGAAAATTAAATCAGAATATCAATTTGCTGTGTTTTTTTAACTCTCACCTTCAGCGTCTATGTTCTGGTCTGGAATCTCCAAGTTGATTTCCATCATGTTGGACTCCTTCCAAGATCCACTGAACATACTGGAGAAATACCCCGACTGCAAAAAAAAAAAAAAAAAAAACACAATGGAACATAGAGAGGAGTAAGTTACATTACAGCCACCAAAAACCCAGAGGATTGTTTGTGTGTTTGTTTTACCTGACAGAGATAAACTTTGTGGAGGTTCCACTCCTGCCCGAGAGCACAAATACGAATGTCACTGTTTTCCCCATTAAGAAATAAGGTCTGATAAATGTACTTGGATGTGCTTTTTAACTTCTTCCTGCTCAAAAAAATCCCACAAAACAGAGAGAAAAACAAAAGCACAATTATGAAGATGAAAATAGATAATAATGGCTGTATTAAAGGTATTGACTGGACTTGCCTGCGTGGTGTATCCAGTATGTCATCTTCCTCCTCTTGCTCACTTTCACAGTCACATTGAGCATTTCGTTTCCTCTTTTTACACTCGCAGCTATGTTTACGACTGCTGCTTGTTCCCTCTGCTGCCTCCTCAGGTCCCTGAGACGCAGACTGGAACCTGCTGCCCAGGGTTCCCATCTCTAGAAACTATAATTAACCCCCAACAAAACATTAAATCTTAAAAAAAAAAATGTCAGCAATTCTGTACCTTGCAACAGAGTGTGAGACTTTAGCTGTTGAAGTATTGTGACAAAATATTAGGAGAAATAAACTATAGCGCTGAATTACAGAGTGAATTCCACTCCAGTGTGGAAATCCTCTAAAATAATAATTATAAAATACAATACTGTGCAAAGGTTTTAAGCAGGTATGAACAAAGGTTGCATAACAAGATGTTTTCACAATTCTATATTTTTTAACCACATTTGAAAAATGTAAATCACATCAATATGTGCTGTGAACATAATTTTTCTATAAAACAGTGCAGAAAATCAGGGATTTTCTGGGCTCCAGCTGAGACAAACATGTAAATATTGCTGAAGTTCTGCTTTAGCAAGATGCTGTTAGTTAACTGAAAAGCTGTAGAGTAAAACAACCATGGAGATTAATCCTTCATGCAGACCTGAACTCAACATCATTGACTATATTGTAGATATATCTCCAAAGTAATAACGGAGTTCCTTCACAAACTGGGTGCACATGACGAAATGATGCCGTTTACAGCTGCTCAAATCATATTTTGATTTCGTAACACTCCCTAAAACTTTGGCACAGTAATGTATATCTCCTGATTAAATGTTTTAATGATGGGCTTCATATAACTCAAATGTGAAAACTATAAGACGTATTTTACATCACTTTCATCATAGTTTCATTGCTTTTTGTCTGGTAGTTTTCTAGCAAATAGTAAGCAGATTCCTTATTGGTTGTTTAGTCTACAGATTTTAAATCAAATATTTCGATATTAATTACTAACAACCAAACATGATATCATGACACGAGAAAAAGGAAATAAAATAAACTCAAAACGCTTGGAACAAACATCTCGTCAACCTATTAATTGATCACTAAAGTGTATTTAAATGTTACAAATGGACTTAGAACAGTACTTATAACCATTATATGTTAAATTACCTAAACATGACCAAACTGACACAGAAGTAAATGGTATTTAACAAGTGAACAGATTAGAAAACACAAAGTAATCATTGACTAGTGTTAAGATCGTTATGAGAAAACCAATAAACTCCAATCCAGAGTTTAATTCACCATGTTTACTTTAAGCAGCGATCTGACGGACTCACCTGATGGTTATTGCAGCTAAACGGAGAAGAATTTTCTGTTGACGACTCAGTTAAAAGAAGCTAACCTGAAAGCTAGCTGAGCTGTTAAATTCACCAGTAACAACGTCTGTTCTGACCGGCTACTGCTCTACACAAGCCGGACCGTGAAATGTAATTTCCATTTACATATTTATCAATAAAAGTGGCTAACAGCTAAAAGAAAATAAGGGATGTGTTAGAAATATGTATCTGCTTTGTTGTTCTTCTTCTCTCGGCGATTTCTGGCTATTTTTTGGTCACAAACACGACATTCAGACTCAACGCTTCTCCCCTGCTGGCGAATCAAGGCATTACATGAGACTTTATTTGCGGGTGAATATTTTACTTGTTTTAAAAGCAATTGAACACTCTTGTAATTTTTGCACCCTAAGAGAAACTTAAATAAACTAAAACAAAATAATAGGGGCTAAAAATGTATATGAATAACAATTCATAAGCAAAAAGATGCACAAAACACCAGAACACTGTCAACGTTTCGTTTAATTTCGTTTAATTTGATCTTTATGAAAATTCCTGTTGTTTTTAAGGTAAATATTTAATTGATTTTTATCCCAAATTAACAAGCTTTGCATTCCGGATGTGACGTACAAGGAGGGCGGGCTCATAAGAGAAACTAGCCATTAAGCAACGAGCACTTCTTTCACAACATTCCAACTGCTCACGTCCTCCGCCTCCTCACTCCTCTGTGTGTGTGGAGCTGTGACACGTAAACTTTGGCCGTCATTGCCCACGCAGGACGCTTCAAGCTGGGACAGGGAGAGTAAGGAAAAGACCCCCCTGTCCCGAACTAAAATCCAGTTCTTCATAACATCATGGAGGTCAGAGATGCTACTGCAGGTGAGTTATTGTTAGCATTCACAGGTAGGTAGCAATTTTTGTTGTTTCTCCTCTGTAATGACCAGCGAGAGAAACATTTAACAAGGTGGGATTCAAATTGCAGCTGTGCATCCTGGGAAAAGAGGGAGGAGCTTTTTATGAATGTCCAGGTTTTTGTTTTTAAATCATAAAAACATTTTGATCAATCATAAGCTCAGGTGTGGGTTTTGATCCTTCCAGGGGCTTTTGTTAGCAGTGATGGAGAAGACAAAGCTGCTAAGACGACTGCAGCACCAAAAGCTGTTAAACCAGAGGCTAAAAGCAGGATGGAGAGGATCTTTGGGTTTAGGAAGGAGGACCTGAGCTCCTGGGAGAACCTGGTGGCCCTCCTGAACCGGCCCACAGATCCTGCATCTCTGGGCATATTTCGCTGCTTGTTTGGTAAATAAATCACTTTTCTTAGTGAGTCCAGGTTGCAAAGAGACTCCTGTTTTCACCACATGTCGTGTGCAGGTTTGCTGATGGCCATAGACGTCACACAGGAACGGGGTCTAAGCCATCTGGACTACAAGTACCTGGATGGGGCCCCGGTGTGTCGCTTCCCACTGTTCAACTTCTTGGAGCCACTGCCGCTGGACTGGATGTACCTGGTGTACCTGGTAATGTTCCTCGGTGGGTTTTCACAAAAACTAGACTGAAGTTTGAGCTGATACAGAGATTTTATAATGACATCTCAGTGGAGGTGATAAAAACAAACGTCAAATAAGCAAATTTACCTTTTTAAAAGAAATCTCTCCTAAATTTAAACAACTCACACAGGAGTCTTACTAACAAAACCCCCATCTTTAAATCAAACAGTTTAATATAATTAGATTTAAAGTAAATGATTTTTTAAAAATCCCCTTTGTCAGTCAGTAAATTGGGCAAAAACTAAAGTCTAAAAATGCTTCACTATTAATCTTAACCACTCGGTTGGAGGAATTATTTGATTAAATTGACGGTGTGTGTGTTTGTTCCCACCTGAAGGTGCGCTGGGCATCATGCTCGGTTGTTTCTATCGTATCTCTTGCCTCATGTTCATCTCAACATACTGGTACATCTTCTTTCTGGACAAAACCGCCTGGAACAACCACTCGTATCTCTACGGTCTGATTGGTTTTCAGCTCACACTCATGGACAGTAACAGATACTGGTGAGCTGATGCTTTTAAGTCTCAGCCTGTGTGTGTTTCATGCTGCTGTAATTATTGCCTGTGTTGTATCTGTAGGTCAGTAGATGGATTGCGAAGACCCTCCATTAGAAATGCTCATGTGCCTCTCTGGAATTACACCTTGTTGAGGACACAGGTGTGTATCTGCACATATGTATGCACCTGTAAGAACTGCTGATTTAATGAAGTCTGTTCCTGATTTTTAAAGATCTTTATAGTTTACTTTATTGCTGGAATCAAGAAACTGGATGCAGACTGGGTGGAGGGATACTCCATGTCGTATCTGGCTCACCACTGGCTCTTTGATCCTTTCAAGTGGGTGTTTAACAGACTTTAATCACTGACTGTTGGTTTCACGACTATAACGAGATCTTTTTTTTTCCATCTTTGTCTTTTCAGAATGATTATTCCCGTGGAGTTAGTAAGTCTGCTGGTTGTACACGGAGGTGGTCTAGTTCTGGACCTGACCGCTGGATATCTGCTGTTTTTTGACGCTACGCGGCCGGTTGCGTTTTTCTTCGTGTCGTACTTCCACTGCATGAACTCTCAGCTCTTCAGTATTGGTTGGTCCTTCTTCCCCTCGTTTACGTTAATTCACATGATTTCATCTGGATCTTGTTGTGATTGTTGATCTTCCTCAGGGATGTTCGCCTACACCATGCTGGCCACCAGTCCCCTCTTCTGCTACCCTGATTGGCCGAGGAGATTCTTCAGCCGGTTTCCATCTTTTCTTGGTGATTTCTTACCATTTACTTCCTCTGATCCTCAACCCAGCACTTCCTGCGTTTACCCTCCGAGCGTGAGCACTGAGCAACAGGAGACGCGGAATAAACCCTCCAAACTGAGATTTAAACACAAGCTGGGAGCCATTTTCACAATTCTCTATATAATCGAGCAGTTCTTCATGCCTTACTCCCACTTCATCACACAGGTATGTTCTTTAAATTCACGGACTTTTTACTTTTCAGTATTTTCCAACCATTTTCTGGTAAGTTCAGGGTTTAAAGTGTTTGATCTTTTCCTGAATTGATTTTTTTGTTGCTCAATCAGAGTCAACGGTCTTAGTTTCAAAATAAACAGCAGCTCGAATAGCTGAAACAAAAAAACTGAACAGTTCTTGTTCTCTCCTGGCTGTAAATTCAGATGGGAACATGATGAAGTTAAGTTCTTAAATGCAATTTAATCTTTTATCCAGGGTTATAACAACTGGACTAATGGTTTGTATGGATACTCGTGGGATATGATGGTTCACTCCCGCAGCCATCAGCATGTTAAGATCACCTACAGGGATGGAAAAACTGGAGAAGTTGGATATCTGAACCCAGGGGTGAGAAGATTTCTGCACTAAGAGTTTAAATTTATTTGCATTAAGCTTCTTAATTCTCCATCAGATGATCCTGTCTGTGTTCTGTAGGTGTTTACGCACAGTCGTCGCTGGAAAGACCACGGAGACATGTTGAAGCAGTATGCTACGTGTCTCAGCGGCTTGTTGCCACGTTACAACATCTCCGATCCTGAAATCTACTTCGATATCTGGGTGTCGATCAATGAACGCTTCCAGCAAAGGTTTGTATTTGCTATTAAAAACATAATGGAGGAAGTGTAAAGTTTGAATTTGTTGTGGTTCCTTCTTGAAGGATCTTTGACCCTCGTGTGGACATCGTGAAGGCTGATTGGTCACCTTTCAAACCAAACCCGTGGCTGATGCCTTTGCTGGTTGATCTCTCACCCTGGAGGACCAAGTTCCAGGAGATCGAAGGCAGTTTGGACAACCAGACTGAGATTGTCTTCATCGCTGATTTCCCAGGTTTCAAATCAATCTTTATCCTGTTGTTGTTTCAGGTAAAACATGGTGGAAACACAGTATTTTTTCTTCAGGTCTCCATTTGGAAAACTTTGTGAGTCCAGATCTGGGCAACACCAGTGTCCATTTACTACAGGGGAAGGTGAACGTGGAGATCGTGGAGGAGAAGAAGAACTACACTCTTCAGCCTGGTGAGCAGATAAAGGTACAGAGGCAGGAGGGTATCAAACCAGCAACATTAAGAGTCACAAAAACATCTGGACTGTCAGGAAAAGCAAAAATAAATATAAATAAAGAAGAATATACACAAAATTACATTTTACAGATAATACCTAGCACAGTAAACAAGTGTCAGTGTTTTGAGTTTGATCTTTTCATTTGGTTCTCTGATTATATTGATGTGTGCAGGTACCAGCGGGGGCTTATCACAAGGTGCACACCGTGTCTGAAGACCCGTCATGCTACATGTACGTCTACGTCAACACCACAGAGGCGGCGCTGCAGCAGAACTTCACCAAACTGCTGGAGCTCCAGGAGCGCATCCGCAACGGAACAGGTGGACGGAAATATACCAGAAAAACGTTTTATGTTTGTCTGAACGTCTCAAACTGTACAGACCTCCATGTTGCAGTATGAACGTGGTGCTGATCTACATTAATCCATCACTCGGCGTTCCATCATGATCATTCAGTCTTTCTCTGCAGAAACGGAGCCTCTACCTCCAGAGCTGCTGCCTCTCATGGCTGCAGACGACGACAGCGGCGAAAGAGCAGAGGTCAACGCCACCGATCCCGTCGTGCAGCTGTTCCTGAAGAGGCAGCGGCGGATGAAGGAGGTGAAGAAACGCAGGGAGGCTGGCGTGATGGAGCGGTTTGGACGCTTTGCTGTTAAAAAGTACTACACGATACGCAGGGGGTGAGTGCGATCTGATGCGATTATTAACTGTCAAGATGAACAAATGAACCCTGTATGACCCAACTTATTAAAAAATAGCCAGAAAATTCTGATTATTTGGAACTGAGATGTTTACGAAGCCTTAGAACAAAATTCACAAACGTTTTTTGCTGTATCATGTTATTTATAATAGATTTTTTGTATCACATTTATTACGTTGGCCGTTTTTACGGTTTAATTGTAATTTAAAAAATGAGTTAGTAATAATGCATTCATCCATATAATAATGACGATTTAACCTAAAAAAAAAAAGGCAAGTGGATCATTTACTGGGAGCAGCCATGTTAGAAATGATCAAAACTATGTAGCTAATATGATACACGGGGCATTATAGGGTTAACTCTGTTCATTTAACTTTTTTAGGTTTCTGATGACGGCCATCGCGATGCGAAACCTCCTGGTCGGTCTTCCACCTTTGGACCAGCTGAGACGAGAAGTGGACTTTGCCAACATGAAAGAACCTGAAGCAGAAATCAACCAGGACGAGCGGCTCAAAGATGAAGTTGGTCATGCTGAACTTTAAAAATACGTATTAGGATTATTAGATTAATGGTCCTGATGCAAAATTCCAGCTGTTGTGTGTTACTATGAGACTGTTACTGACCAAAGACTGTGTATGTATATAACTGGACACAGGAACAGAACATGGAAGATAAAAGCAAAACAAAAGGAGTGTTCCACCTGTCTGTAGTATAAAATGTACGGTAACTCTGGTCCCTCCAAATGAACTAATGGGACATTTTTCATGATAAAAAAAAAAATGTAGGTGTTGATTCACGTAGTTTTTTTTTTTTTTGTTCAAATGTTTGTTTTTCTAATATTTACATATTAGGCTATTACTGATTCAATACTTTAAAAAAAATCCTGATTTTGTGCAGGTGAGTAGGAGGATATTTTGGTTTCACCGGAGATCGCCAATCTTTTTATAGTCTCTTCCCTACTGGGTAATCGCTGCCCAGAGATCACATGATTTTTATTTTTTTATTTTAAAGTATCTAATATAGATTACATTCCAGATTATTCCCCAAATGCTTTTTTTTAAAAAAATAATTTAGACCTCATGTTTGTGTCACAGCTGCAAGAAAGAAACCCAGAATCCTGTATGGTTGTAAATACTGAGGCATTAATTCTACAGAAAGATAATTATTTTTAAACCTGATTAACTATAAAATGTTTTAAAGAGAATGATACAGAAGAGTTGAAATCAAAGGAATGATTTTTATGTCTTAAATTTTAAATAAATGAACAGTTTTGATCTGTTTTGTTATGAGTGAACAAACATGCTGTTAGCTTTAAGTTTGGAACATGTTAATAATAATTTTTTGACTATTTAATTAAAAACTCTGGCAAAGTTTGTGGAATTCGTGAATTTTATTGGTTAGTAATTTACAAAGCATTTCATTTAAAGTGCTGCAGTAAATCATGTTGACTGTAGTTTTATGGCACAATGACACATTTAATCACAACACAATGTTACACAGAATAAATACCGAGAAATCTTCACAAACTAGTTAAAAAATGAGTTTTTTTAAGTGAAAACAAAGACATTAACTGTAGTTAATGGTCATTATTCAGACTTCATTTTACTCATTGAGTATCAGTGTTGAGTAACAGTTTGATCATTAACTCCAGTTCAAACATGCAACAGGTTTCACTAAATTAACATGTTCTCAACTTGAGATGTTTTTTAGTTTCACAGGTTTATTTAAATTAAAGAAAAACAGACTCATATTGCACGATATTTTCCTTTAACTACCTGCAAGTGTTTATTTTAGTTGCCAACATTGATTTTGTAAAAAATATGAGGAAAAAGCACCATTTCAGTCTTTAAAAAGTCCCTTAACTCGAATAACTTCTGGTTTATTACGTGTTGATCTTTAGGAAAACAAGAAAAAAATCTGTTTTATGTAAAACTTAAGAACCTTTATGTTCTTTTTTTTTATCAGACTTTGATTTGACAAATAAATACAACATGATTCAAATGTTTAACAAGATTTTTCTTTATCATCTCAACTGAAAATGTTATTTTTTTGTTAGAATAACAAATTTTAAACTCTTCTGATGATTCTCCAGTAGTGTAAAATATGATGAGCATCATCTTCTGTTCACAACTAAGATGATGGATCTTTTAAAAATGTCTGTGTAGATGAATCCTAGATGGAAGCAGCAGGTATGAAAGTTAAATATCTTTAAAAATGGTTGAAAATCTTGTGGCGTTTGTGTCTGGAGCAGAAGAAGAGACGCGATGATTCAAAAATAAAACGGATCTCCACCCACATTTACATTTTCTTCTGTTTCAAACTCGACACCATCACGACACCCTCACTTTCCTTTAAAATACAGGAAGTACAAGTGAATCTACCTTTAAGTTGACTGTTTTCTCACCTTAAAAGTTAGTGTTAATGGTTTAAAATCGCATCAATTAGCACAAAGGAAAAGAATAATATGACCTCGTTATGTGCTGAAGTTATTAAAAAAGAGGCTCAGTTATTAAGATTCATCCAGATGTGCTGCTGAGGAAGAGCGGTGGTGATACGGCGTTCTCGTTCATCTCTGCAGCTCTACCTCAGCTGAAGGTCTGGGTAGAAAACTCCATGGATCACGCCTTCAATCACAACATTTGAAAATGTATCTGGAATCCAAAGGAAAAAAAAATCATTTTACATGGTGACTTAGTTTATATAATTGTGTTTGACGTGTTTTTATTGGTGCATTTGAACGCACCGTGTGCAGCAGGCAGCAGGAAGGGATCCCTCAAAAACAGCATGACCGGCTGGTGAGAAAGTTTACTAACAAAAGGAGGTCAAGAAGAAGAAGTCGGGTTAATTCACAACATGATGATGAGTTGAAGCATTTGCCCATCAAACTTTACATGACTCACCTCAATTCTTCGGATTCTGTATCAAAAGACCTTAAAGATGAAAAATTTAAAGTTAAGTTCGCCTCCAAAACTCAAACCGCTCTTTCATTTCAAAGCAAACCTGCAGTTTCAACTCACCCACAGCTTTCTGTTTTTGGCACTGAAGGAAAATGGCGGATGTTGAGGAAATCCAGGAATATCTTTGGAAGAACCTCATTTTCCACAATTATAGTCTGACAGAAACAAAAGCAAATGTCAGAGAGAGACTGAAGCAGCCGAACGCAACCAGAGCTCAAATCTGTGGGTCGTATTTTATGTCTTCTTCAGACATAAAGCTGTTGAAGTGTGTGAGAACCTGCAGGTAGAGCTCCAGGCCTTGCCTCCTCTGCTCCAGGACCTTTGGAACCCAGTTTCTCACGTGCTTGGAAGGAATTTCCGGAGGCTTTATGCTTTTCTTTAGCTGGAAGGATTTAACACAATGTAAACAAACTTACACACGTTTCTAAAACTGAATTCCTAAAAGTAGCGCACGTAGAAAATATATATTTGTGATCCAAAAACACCAAAACAGACAGCATTTAGTTTAAAGTCTGAAGTCTGAGGAGGAATTTGGGATTTTTAAGCTTTAATAATATTTTATTGACATTTGATTACTTTCCCGCTTATTGCAAGTTTTATATCCAGTTATATTTAAAGATCCAGACACTGTTTTCAGTGTTTAAAAGTTTATAGAACACAGTGAGAAATTATAGCTTCTATATCAGGAACAAGCTGCAAAAAGAAAAACCCTAATTTTTTAAAACCAAAGTCTCAAGAACTTCTGAGACGCCACGAAGAGACAAAACATCCCTGATGATTTCTTCTCTTCTTTCCTGATCAACAAGCAGAGCGAGAGAGGAACTCATCTGTAAAACTACAACCAAAAACAAACATGCGTGGGGAAACACGTAAACCACCACGAAGCACTTTATTACCTTGTTTTGGTTTTATTAAAGCTATTAACACAAAGCTTCACTGTTTTTTTTGTATGACAACATCCAATTGTTCTTCAAGATTCTGTCGGGAGTCTTCGCACGTCAATCATACGATCAGTTGATGGTTACCACACAGATAACTGGCTGATATAACTTAAATCTACCTGGAACTGGTTTACAACAAACAGATAAATGATGACAAAATCTGGGGAAACACATCAGCATCTCACCATTTTGTGCAAAGCGTGGAGTTCACTGTAGCGTTTCTCAACGCTGTGCAGTCTGCCGTTCATCAGCACGTCAATTTTAAAAACCTGAAAGGAAAAGCCATTACTCAGTCAGTCAAAGCCGACGTCAGCAGAGAGGAAGAGAGGAAACATCTGGCTGATGTGGGTGCGATCTGTCACATCCCAGAACAAACTTCCCTCAGTCAGCTGGAAGGTTCCGTAAAAGGATGTCACTGTTCTCCACAGAATAACAGGTTTGTAATAGAGAACAGGGTTAATAATACAACTTAAAAAGTAAAATGTTTTCACACTTTTTATTTATCATTTATGTGACTCATTTTTAGGAGACTTTCCAAAACATCCTGGATGTCAAAGTCTCCAAAATTAAAAACTAATAGAGATCTAATAGGATAAAAATTGATATGTCACCAATAATAGTCTGCTTTTCAAATTAAAGCAAGATCCTGAACCCCGAACTGAAATGAAAAACCTGTCTGTGACTTGTAAAGGTTTATGGCAGCAAACATCCCAAAAAATATTCAAACCACATGCGAGAATCACAATTTCTTAAAAAAGGTTTACTATAAAACTGTTTTTTTTTTTTTTTTTCATTTTGTTGGCTTGTTTGTGAAGCGTGAATCTTTTAACCTCTAAATCAGCTCATAAAAAATACGACTTAACATAATACTAAAAGCGCGTTTAACTGCGACAGTCAGACAAAAAGACTATTTACAACATGAAAACTTTTCATTTTAAGATTGTTGAAACCGATTTTAAGATACAACCTGGTATAAACACAGCAGAGAGGGACATACAGGGGCTCGTGAGGGTCTTACCGTGTAGCCTTTCTCCATCGAGTCTTTTTCTGAACGAAACGACGGGATCGATACTCTGACCGGATGCATTTTCACTTAAATAACAGCTTTGCTTCCTAAATTTGATCCTCTGGCACACAGACACATACAAACACAAACTGCTGGTGGTTTGTTGTAGTTTGTCTGACAGACTGACCTGATAAAAATCACTGAATTCAAACGAGCTCTTGCAGTTCTCAGTGGCGCCCCCTGGTGGAGCGGATGATATATTACACGGATTGACGTGATGACGTCACCTCACTGATTATGAATAAAAAACAATAAATAAATGATGTAGATTATGCAGCACATTTGTTTTTATTAAAGCATATTATTTTGGGGTAATTTTTTTGTAAAAAACCATTACATTTATTGTCATAATTCTGCATAAATTATTGAATTTTGTTATTTGTGTAATGTTTGATAGCATTTTTTATATTTTAAAGTTTATTATATAGGTTTTGCCTTTTTTAGGCTAAATTTTGTTCTGTTCAATTTTTTAAAAACAAAATTAAAAAACTTGAGATCTACTCAGCACGCAGGTCAGAGTGAGACCTGGTATTGAAGGCCAAGTTCCATAAAACATGTAATCTAGCTAGATGCTGCACCATTTTAACTAAAACCTTCAGGCTTTTCAACAGTAAAAACATATTTGCAAAGAATGATTGTTACAAACTCCCAAATTCCAATGTCCTTATTTTTTGTACTAAACGTATTTATTGCACAATATTAACGCAGAATGAGCTATTTGATATTACACTCAGTCATGTGAAAACTCTTACAAAATGCCTTCTGTGGCTTTTCAGGAAATTTTTCAACTTAATTTTAATGCCGTAGTGATGTCAACAGGGTTTTCTGATCACAAAAGTTGATTATCAAACAAGAACTTTATTTTAAAACCAGCTGTGAGTCTCAGGGGAAAAGATTTTATTTCCATGCTGAAGTCCAAAAATCCCAATAACATAGCGAATCTGTGCTGGAAACATAATTTCAGAGGAGTAACTCTGCTTTTTATGTCCCACACAAGCCAAAAAACAAAAACCTGCATTTGCCTTAGAAAACAGTACATAACGGTAAATTATTATACGGTATTATTATCTCTTGCTGTTTTTAAAACCCGGTTAAAAACTCATTTTTACTCTTTGGCTTTTAATCAGTAATGAGTTGCCATCTGTGTCTTAATGTCTTTTATTTTCCTTGTCTGTTTTATATCTGCTCTGTTTTTAACTTGTGTGGTGTCCCTGTATTGTACAGCACTTTGGTCAGCTGTTGTTGTTTTTAAAGTGCTCTATAAATAAAACGGTATGGTATGGTATGGTATGGTAAAACAAGAAAATCACAGTGGAAACCTGTGACGGGATCACAAATCTTTATTACTGAAAGCTCCATCAAAAGCTTTTGACAATAAAGACTTTTATCTGCAGTGTATTTATATATTAACTTAAAACCACGACATGTATGTTAGCTGGTCTATGTTAATATTTCAATTCATTCTGCTTTTGATTTCAATTTTATTAACTAAGTGTCTTAAAATGCAAGTTTACAGTACTAGTCAATGATAAAAGAAATTAAAAAAAAAATGTTAACTAGGCTTTTCAGTGAGGAGAATAAAACTGCTCCCTCAAAAAAGCAAAGAGATGTCAGCATGATTCCCAGTTTTTATCTCTCAAATGAACATGTGTTTCATATGTTATTCATGTAATGCTGCATGTTCCTAAACGGTTTCATTTGCAGGATTTCTCTGGATCACTGATGTTTCTTAATATCTGAAAAATAGCACAAAATACAGATACCATGAGAACAAAAGGAGGACATGTTTGTGGAAAACAAAAGCATTGCATAATATACGATACATACGTTGACATGTGACAGCCAGACACGTAGGCGTAGTTGCCAGTGTAGCGAACATTACAGCGTACAATGTTGTTGCTGTAGTCTGATTCTGGGACCTGATAGTAAGGATTTACACTGATCTGTGCATAGAAAAAGAGTTCCCAATGAACAGCATCATTATACAGTGTAATCTTACAGAAAATATAGTGTTTATTGTTTTAATAAAAGGGTGTTATCAGGTGTTTGTGACAAACCTTGAGGATATATTGTCCAGGTTGAACATCTGTGATGTCAATCCACTGGCAATCGATGTCTGCGTTGTAGGTATCATAACATCCTGGACTCAGGCCCTGCTCATTGGACAGAATCCACATAAAACATAGGATTATTTTGCTAATCCTAACTTCAATTTATTTGAACAAAAACGAATCATCACAAAAGACTTGTGGAACTTAAAATTTGGATAATCTTGGCTCAAAAGCAGCTCGTTTGGTGGAAGAAAATACGTTTTACAAGCTCTCTTCTCTCATTTAGACATCTAAAAATGAACAACCAGACCTTTCAGTCAATTCAAGTCATTAAAGACAGTTATTTACAATTAATTTTATGTTTGTTTGCAGGAGTAAAGAACAGCTGGCTGTTGCACATCTGGGGCATCTTCTGCAGGAATATAATATTTCAAGCTGATGTTGTTTAAATGTGGCAGTAATCCAGTTTGGTTTTGGCTGTATTTGAAGTCAGAATTAACCTTGATTTCTCCAAATGGAGGTTGTTCTGCTTTAAGATAATAATTGTACGTACACTTTCCACAGAAACCCACATAAAAAGACCTGAAATATCATTTTTAAAAGATAAAGTGTGACAGAAGACGTGCTGAAAATGTTTTTTGACTATGAAAGCGTTTAAATTGTAAATAAAACTATGAACCGTGAGTTGATTTGAAAGTAGTAAAGGACAGTTTTAAAGACCTGGGTGTGTGCGGTGCAGGCGTATCTCCTGTAGTATCCATAGTCACAGGAAGTGTCCTCCAAGCAGAAGCTGGCTTTGTGTCCCTCTGCCACCGACCTGTGAGTGGAAGCGTCCAGCAGCTCATAGTGGCTGAACTCATCCATGCTGTGGTAATGTCTGTGGATCAAATTCATTCACACTGTCATTAAACAGTAATACCATTTTGTTTTTACTGCACACAAGTATGTGAACCTGAAATGCATTGACATCTGGTTTAGCTCTGATATCTCTAAGAAAAACATTCTGGATCTTAACAGCAGCCGACTTTCAAAACAGTGACAAAAAAAATCTATACAGACTATGTTCACAGTTCGTTGGGTGTTTTCCAAAAACTTTCCATTTAGGGGAGCAGCTCAGAGGAACTCTCACTTCACAACATAACTATGAAATGAAGTAAGAGGAAAGGAAGTTAAAGTAAAAAAAAAGGAAAAAACTTAGAGAAGGAACAGAAATACCTGCAGGTTTACTTGTATATTCATTCATATCATCATACTATTTTATTCACCCACATCTGGGTTTGAGCTAATAAATTAATCAGTTTCATGGGTCAATTAAAGGTCAGTCACAATATTTGTTATAACTACAGGGATTTTCAGCCACTCCAGGTTGAAGGTAAACAAAACATATATTTCAAAAGCCTCATATCAGCTGAATGTTAATGTTTAAGTCCAAACTGTGAATGAAAAATGTGGAAAATACGTGACACAGATGGTGCTACATGAAGGGAGATTTTACCCCAATTTACTGTCAGAGATTCAGCTCTAAACAACACACGTTGATTCATTTCCATTGCAATTGTTTTAAAAGTCTTCAGACAATTTTTTAAACATATAAAATGGGGGAAAAGTATATTTTTTACAGTTTTATTTTTCAAGTTTATATTTTTCTGGGAACTGGTGCTTAAAAAAGGAGAATTAATGCACAGTTTGCAATATGACTCACAGAGGCAGAAGAGAAAGTTCCTGGACTCCAAGACAAAATGCAATAAGTCACATAGATGCATGACGCTGAGGTGGACATGAACATCATACTTACTGGTGGCAGCTGTGCCACTCCCAGGAGTAACGTGGCCTGTTGGGGAGGAAGTCGGCTGTGCCCTGGTTCTTGACTCTCTGAGGAAACCTCAGCAGCATTCGGGTGTCATAGTCTCTTGCTCTATACGATGAGCTGTAGACAAAAAGCAAAGGAAATAATGAGATTGCAAGGAGAGAGAAAAAAAACACATTTATTTGTGGACACAATGACATCATCAGAGAGGTTTTTCTTCTTGCATCTCCACCTCAGAGTGGAGCAGACTCCCAGGGTCCAAACGAAGCCAGTCTGTGTCTAAATGCTGGGTGGAAAAAAATCCTTTACAGGCACTTGGTTGTTTGGGTTAGTCTTCGATAATGTGTTTACCATTCGGGCTTTCACTCCCAGGGCAAGCTATGATTAAACCTTTACATAAATCCGCCACTCCACCCCCTTTTCTCCACCATCAGTGGCAGGATTTACTTAATTTTACCTCGTTTCAATGCTTCCATTGGTTTCAAAACCACAAACACTAAAGTTACTGTTATGGCTCAGAGCTCTGTGAACCACACTCAGACATGGCAGCAAACCCTTTTTTTCCCTGCCTGTGGATGATTACCTTGACAAACAGTTTTCCTCAGCTGCACATCTCAAGTTGTACATCGGGACTCTCTGAGCATAAGCAGAGGCTTGAATGTAATATGGATCAGGGACGAGATCAGGAAGACCTGCATCACAAAACAGAAATAAAAAAAAAAAAAGCAAAATGGTAAATAATAAATAAATAAAATGCAACAGATGACAGAGAGACTACATGTGCAGTTCATGCCTCTTACCGTACTGATGATACCTTGTGCCATATCCGGGTCTCGATCTCGGCCTCGGTCTCTCGTAAACATCATAATAATTGTAATATGGATTATCAGAGTCGATGGATTTGTAAGGATCGTACGGATCATCACCGACCATCATATCTTCTGTCCTGATCAGAGGTTGGCTGGTGTTGACCTTCTCATGGGTGTCGTTGACGCTTCGGCTCCCCTGCGTCCCCACGCGCTCACCGGGACGCTCATGATTAAGATGCTGACGGTGCGCGTGGCCTCTCACGAGCCTCTGGAGCGGTTGCGGGAGGCTGCGTGAAGGCTGTTGCGGTTGCTGCTGGACCACCGGCTGATTCCGGGCATCCTGAGCTTGTGCCTCCGCGTCCCGGATGATGGTCACGGGTCGCGGCTGCACTTGCTCCTGAGGTGCGCCCCTTCGCTTCGGAGGCTCGTACTGCGACCCTTGACTCAAAATGCTAAAAACCTGCCCGTTGTGAGACCACTGCAGAGTCTGCCGGAGAGCCGCTCTTTGTTGAGTTCCAGGATTCCTCTGAGACTGAGCAACTTGCAGCAGAAAAACAAATAAGCAGACCAGTAAACACCGCGAGGCGCAAAATACGCGCAGTTCCATCCTGAATTCAACGAGATGAATGGATTTGAGTTCAAACTGCGAAACCCTTCATGTCTTTTAAAATGCTGTTCACAGAACAGTGAAAGTGAAAAGCTAAATTTTAGTGTATGCTTGTGAACTCATATGGCTTTTCTCCTGAAGTTTGGGTGATGATGATTACGAGGGGGAGGAGAAGGAGGAGTTCAGCATTTTGGAGTTTGTGATGTTGTTACAAAACTCCGTTGGTGCTCATATAACCACAGTGATGTGCACAAACAAGTGCACAATTTAACCCTTTACAAGGTTTGAAAACAAGCTTGTAAAGAAGCAGCAAACACTTTATTTCCTTTCATCAGTGAAAATAACTTTTTACTTCTTTACTCTTAAATTTTGTATTTTAACAATAAATCTACAAGAAAAGGGTCTGCATTGCTTTCTGCACACTTCTCCAAAGTTTTGGCAGATCTCCCAACACCCTTGGCTGTAAGCTTCATCACTCATCAGCTCAGAAACCTAAACAAAAGCTCTTCATGGCCTCAAACTTTTCACTTTTTCCAGGAAGCCATCTCCCACAAACCCACTCACTGGAGCCTCGTCTGAGCTTTAATGAAACCATGAAACGCACATCCACATCTCGACTGTAATCGTCTTTAAGATCCCAATTAGTCAATTCAGAGTGGAAAAATGGCGTCTGCGTAGTGACACTTGATATGAGTGGCTGTCTCGCTGGCAGACTGCTGACCCAGAGCCCGTCTGCTGATGAATTGGAGTCATTTGCAGCGGCCTAGTCAAATCACAGCCGTGCTGGTAACTCCAGATGTATAATGCAAAGGTTGGGAAACTTAATCCAGGGCTTTCATTTTCATCCAGACCAGGAAATTCTTTCTAGCGTCCACACAACAGACCACAGTAAGGCTGTTGCTTAACCACAGCCCCTTGTCACAAAGAGTTCACAGTTTCACACAACAAAATAAACTTAAAAGACGAAAATTGGTCAAATAAAGGACTTTTTGAAAAACCACAGAGGACTTTATATATCCTTTTCTTTTAAGCCAGTGAATAAAGATTATAAAACCATAGAAAAGCTGGAAAAGCAAAGTTTTATCCACTAAGATTTAACAGATAAAGCAGCAGCTAACAGAAATTATTTGCAACACATCTACATGAACGACCTGTTCTCGTTCAGATTATTGCAAATTTAGGACTGATAGAAGCTTTTTATTTTAGACAAACTACCCAGATTTTTGGTGCTAAAACAGCGGACGTGGTATACCTTCAATCTTCAAATGGTAAGGAAGCTGTAATTATACAAACATGAGGAAACGGACCATTTAGAGACTTTGTGTTTATCTCAAGAATGTGTTTTTTTCACAGTCACACTTACGTACCTGCTTTTATACCTGGAAACTCTCCAGCAGTCAGATCCACTGGCAGTAACACCTGAGCAGGTGGGTGTTAAAGGATTTGCTCGGGCGCCTGAATGATGACGGGGTGGGAAACTTCTGCTCGTTCACTTTCACAACTCAGAACGTTTCCGGCAGTTTAACTGCTTAATTCACACTTTTCAGATCATCAAAATGAATAAATCAGTTTTCTGTCAAGAGTTTGGGTCAGATATGTTTTTTTTTTCTTGAGTAAAGGAGTGCAAAATAAGAGTTTTGTAAAATAAAAGAAAGGCTGTTCACTGCTTGATGTCTACTTTTTCTTCATCAATTATTTTTAATACACTTTTTTCTTCAAAAATAATGAGCTGTCTTAGTTTGCAACTGTGTTTCTGAAAAAGTGTTTTAGCGATTAAAAATAGAAGAATCCCTCCTTCTGAAAAGTGATGAATCCACAGTGAAGGATTTGGATTTCATCATCCACACTGCAAAAGATCACATTCTCAGAGAATTAAAAATATGTCTCCGCATGCAGGACACTTGATCACACAATCTTCTGTAAATTATCAGTAAACAGAAGTGACTTTCTTTCCTGAACCAAAGCTACTTTAAAAAGAAGCAAAGTGGCAGATTATGCAGTTATTCAACAAATAAGTGTTTAAACTCTCCCTTGAAACTGTAAACACAAGATATCATTAACTCAAATATATAATCAGACCAGATTGACAGGCTAATGTGTCCCTGTGCATGCATACGTTTTCTCCTCCTCCTTTACTAACAACTTTTAATATCATCATCAGAAATATTATAACTTTCCTGCAGGAAG